>NW_027020025.1:16692799-16714531 GCF_013076305.1 Rhopilema esculentum
CAGGCCAACTTTATGGTGCTACGGCCGTATGATCTTATTTGTAAACAACAGAATTTTCTAGTATGGCTTCCAACGTTCCATATTCTAACGAAGAGCTAATGGCATTCTTTACCAACATGCAAAATCAAAGCAGGGCACAAGTTAACTGGCGAACAGGGGCAGCTTCTGCCGAAACAGAGGCCTCAGCATTGGTCGATGATGAAAATTCAGCTGTTGTTACTGAGGGCAGTGAAGACGCTGACAGAAGTTTTGATGAAATGTTTGTTGAAGATGTACGGTCGTACAAATGCATATGTGACACTAGCTGCAGGGGTTTCAAATATACCCAGATGAAACAGAAAGCTTGGGAGGTTATTGCGGAAAAGTATGGGAGGAATGGTGAGTGTTAACTTTCAGTTTAAGCCCTCCTCGCCCTTGAATCGTTTTGAAGCCATAAGAGCACACAAAATAGATTTATTCTGGATTCATTTTTCATTAACATTTTGTTTTTTGCTTAATTGGGAAAAACTTACAAGCAAATTACAAACGATCTTTAGACAAATAAGTTATTACGAGACTCCAGGGTCTCATAGGTTTTGAAAATCTTTCTTATTTGACATGTATGGTCTAAAAATAAAAGTGCATATACTTTTCATCTCACACCGTTTTTTCGTTGTAGTTGATGACTTAAAGAAGATTTGGAAAAACTTCAAAGAAAACCTTTCCAAATGCCTAAAAAAGAGAGACTTGATGACACGATCTGGTGCTGCTGCAAGCTCACTGCCTGAATGTAAGCTTTTTCACCAGCTACAATTTCTTAGGGATAAAGTAACAAATTGGCCTACAGTCAGCAACTTGCCACAGGAAAGTGCCCCTATGCAAGAAATTCTGGGAAAAAGCTTGGCATCGCCTGTTAGTCCTGTCCCTTTTGCCCCAAGTCCTGCATCAAGCCTGGAATCGATGAGCACCAGGGAAACGAAAAAGAAAAACCACAACACTACTTCAAAGAAAACTATTAATTTCAGATGATGGGCATCCCGATAAACTTCTATACGAAGCATTAAAAGGAGATAATAGAGTGGAAGTTGATGCTGACCAGAGTTTCGCAAACAGTATTGTTCCAATTTTGAGGAACCTCCCTCCAAGAAAGAACAGTCAAGTCAAAATAGAAATTCAGCAATTGTTGCTTTGATATGAATTTGACGATGATGAGATCTAATTCGCAATTTTACAGTAATTTATTTTAGAAACACGATATGAATTTTATTTTAAAATATATTTTACAATCGTTGTATTAAAAGAAATAGCTTTACTCAAATGTCAAATGGATCTGCTGTTCTAGTTATTCTGTCTTTCTGCCAATCAACTGAGCCTGCTTCTGAATTGAAATAGTTTTTATAGTTTTCCCGAACCTGACGAGCATCTCTTGAATAACTATGCGAGGCAGCATTTCTGATTGGTAATAACCCATCGCAGATACAGTCCAGGTTTTTCCAGTCTCCTTCAGCATAGCCTTGTGGGCAATAGTTGCTTACTTCTCCAAATTTTCTCCCAAACATAAGGTAATTATGAAGGGCAACCACGGCTTTGGTAATCGAAACAACTGTCTCAACCTCTGTAATTATTGGCCTTCTAAAAATTCTAAATCTCGAGGCACATATACTAAAAACATTTTTCACTTGACGCCTAGCTCTGGAAATACGGTAGTTAGTGATTTGCTCCTCGGTACCCATCGCATTTCTTGCATATGGTTTCATTAGGTAAGGCTTAAAGGAAATGCCTCATCTCCAACGAAAACATACGGAAAAAAATCATTAGTCCCTGGCAACATTCTAGCTTTAGGGAGTTTCAACAAACCATTATCCATAGCAAAACCAAGCTTGATTGCTGCAAAAACCCCTCCATCACTTTGTCTTCCTGAATCACCGATGTCGATCATTGTAAATTCGTAGTTGGCATTCACAACAGCCATCAATACTATACTGTGGGTCTTCTTGTAGTTAAAAAAGAATGACCCACTGCGGGCAGGGGCTTGCATAACAACGTGCTTTCCATCTATTGCACCAACACAGTTTGGAAAGTTCAATTTCTCCTCAAATTCTTCTGCTATTTTTCTCCATTCGTCTTCGCTACTTGGGACCTTAAGATATCCTGCTTTAAACAGCTCAGTCCAAATTACTTCTGTAGTCTCTTTAACGATCCTACTAACAGAAGTTTTACTCATTCTGTAGCTTGCTGCAATAGTAGTTTGTGCATCTCCAGTTGCAAGATACCTGAGAGTGACTGATACGCGCTCTCCTGGCTGAATTGCTTCCCTTTTTACACAACTCTTTAAAACTTTTGGAGCTACCAATTGCAACAAATGTTCGTATTTTTTGATGTCATTCTAAATTGCTGGTAAAAAAGCATATGATCATACAATTTCATCTCTCTGATCAACAAATGATATTCACCCTTCTCTTTTCGCTCTGCGTATAACTTCCTAACCCAAATCCTTTTATTTTCCTTCTCTTTACTTCGTCGTATTTGCCGTCTTCTTAACAATAGCAGAACTATAATTTGCCTTCTTGTCAAACCCATTCTGAAAAATATCTATTGGCCTAATGTTATTGACCTTTTATCGTGAATTTTCTTTCGACCGATGTCGATCGAGGGCGGTCGATTCGACCGCTTTCATTTAAGTGGAAACTGGCCTTAAGAGGCTCGACCCCTCATTTTCTGCTTGACTTTCCAAACTTTATTGTCATAACTCTCAAACAGTATGGAGTATGTTAGGGGCAAAAGGCTCATTTTGAAGGTTTTTGTATGGAGAAATTCTTAGGGTTGTTTTTTGTCGTTTTCGGGCGTGGCTGAAATTTCATGGTGACGTCATAGTACTGAATTGCAGTGATTTTTGAAAAACAATTAATTAAATACATGTTATAAATCAGAAATAATTGCATCAATTAAAATATCTCATCGAAGCGATTCCAATGATGGTATTAGTTTTTCCGTAGCGTGAAGAGATTATTTTTTAAGATGAATTCAAATTCAAACCTTCATCATTAGGTTGTTGTGAACCCTAATGCGAGCCATGATCGTTTGGCAGCTACATTTTTAGCTACATTTTAAACGATTGAGGGAATTTGTTTATCTGTTATCTTCTTATTTGTCAAACAAAGCCAGATAATCTCTTTTGTTCTGGCTGATTGTTTACATAAGGATCGAATATCCCATCCAGACAGCGACAGCAGGTACAGTTCGAATTCGTAGTGGACATGCCGTGATCGAGTCATCATCTGATTGCCTAGGCGATCATTCCTAATCTAATTGCATTGGCTTTCACACTTCGAATTACTTCATTACTTTGCTAATCAATTGAATATGATCCGAGTTTGATAGGATTTCATCTCATTATCAGACATGGATCGTTCGACATTTATTTTGTGTTGTTGAAGACAGCATGGTTGGATTATTCAGGCAGTGAGTTCATCGTTTTTCGCTTAGTGGAAGAAATAGTGGTAAGTTGCTTACTTATTTTGATTTTATTTTAATCTATAATGAGATAGGCATCCCTTTCGCGATGTACTTAAAAACCCCTTTTTGATGTTTCTTTGATAAAAAAATATGATTTTTTACAGGATCAATCGGAGCTTCGTGTTGCGTACAACTATAATGTGGCTGACCCCGCGTGTTCCAACCGCTTTAATTTACTGATTTGGTTCGATCGATTATCCTCATGGATGGATTTTCTTCATCGTGAAAACTGTGGACAAAGGGATTTTCCGTTGCTTACAAGGAGAGTATTATTTACCAAGAAAATTCCTTTGGTGGAATGGAACAATTTTTTATTGCAACTTGGACTCTGTCAAAGTGGGATTTATTGTCAAAATGGATATTCTGTATACTTGTACTTTATTGAGGACATCTATTGGACTGGACATTTATGGATTGATTAATATATTGCTGTTTAATAGTATCACTGATAATTGGATTGTATATCATTTATTTCCATTGAGATTCATCTCGTTCGAAATGGTTTGTATTTTTCCCATTCTGGTTTCGCCTTGAAATTGTTTTGAGGAGTGAAGAGAAAGACTGAGCGGGAAGGTATGTTTGTATTTCTTATAATTTTTATTGTTCTTACTATAATAGAGCATCAATGTTTTTGCTTAAATATGGTTTACGGCCAGAAATTTTTCATTTCTGCTTTACTCATGATTTTTCTAACTCAGAAAATAATTTGCATGGATTTTATTCTATCGCTAATGTCCCTAAACCATATTCGCATTATCGGGAGGGATTCTTAATAATAGAAATTTATCTATTCTGAAATCATAACATTTGTTATTTTTCTGCCTAAAACTATAGCTGTAAATTATTCTTTCAAGTCAGAAACATTTATTGAATGAGTTTCTAAACAACATTAATTTGTCTGTGTTCACTGTGCTCACAATTTCATGTAGCATTCTAAGCACATTAATTATGTTAATATTATAATTGGAGACTTTTGACTTCGTTTATTTGTTTCAACAATTGAATCAAAGTTTAATTTATCAATTACAATAAAGTATCACATTATTTCTGCAGATGAATTAGTGCAAAAAAACATTTATAAAACCATTTCAAATTTTGGTAAGTTGATGGCTACTTCATAGCTTTTAACAGTTTCACCAAACTAATTGTTAAGTTTAGTTGATATTTCCTTTTTATTCTAATAAGAGAGTTAATATTGTCTTTCACTTGATTGAAACTCGTTGGGTTTATGAAGTCATTTCTAAAGATTATCAAGAAATTCCCAAATCAATTACAGTTCATTAACTAAAATTTCATATCTAGTAACTTTTGCGTAAAAAATTATAAATTCCAGACCTTTCCCTGCTTAGTATTTTCAATATGCTAAATTTTCTGATCATTTGAATGAACATTTGAACAGTGGCAGAGACTTGGGGGGGGGGGGGCAAGAGGGACGACCGCCCCCAATACTTTAGAGAACAATGGTCTTTTGTTCTAAAACAATGGGAAATGTGATGTCATCTTTTTAAAACAATAGGCTTGCCCTCCAATATTTGATCAAGTGTCTGCCCCTGCATTTGAAATTATTTGTACTGAATGTAATGTGCAATTTAACTTGAGACATATATAACCCCTTTCCCCCATATGCAACCCTCTTCCTCATAAGGACATATTGCCCCTCCACATATGGTGTACACAATTTGCAATTCTGTAATCATTAAGCTATGCTAAATATACATTGTTGTTGTTTTATCATTTTAAGGCAATTTATTTATATCATTCTAGTATTTCCTTATTGTATTTGCAGATGTGTTCCACTTGGCTTAATATTTCTTGTCTTGCTTGTTTTGCTTAAATTCTTCTTATATTTGGTGAGTATCATTGGTCTTTTTTTAGGCTGAACACCTTCTAATTCCTTTATACAACACTCTTAGTCCAATAATATGTATGCTGATCTTAACATGCTAAACCCGAATTTCAAATTGTTTTAAGTTTAAAAAGGTTTTATAAATATAAAACATTGGGGCTATGATTGTTGATTTCATTTCACAAAATTATTTTTATATTATTTTTTCTGCAATTCTAAAGTTAACTGTAGATGAGACATTGATGAATTGAATGTTGTTTTTTAACTATTGATACCCATATCATATTATTTTTTTTCTTTATAGTTTAAATTATTATATATGTTTGGTTTGCGTTCAAGAGAGCTTAGGGATATCGCCAAATCAGACTCACTGCAACTTCGCGAGCTTTACCCATATATTTTAAATTGAACTTGTTCCAGTTTATTCTTTGGTTCATTTACAATAAACAGTTGGTGAGTTTACAAATTACAAATTATATGGAATATAATATTTTGATATGATTTCCCCTGTCTATTGAATATCACTTCATACAGAAGTATATATGAATTACATAACATAGTGGTAATTGCAACAAATGGACTTGCTTAATGCAATCATAGTTTAATATCAAAATTGTCTATAGCATTATTGTACCATTCCAAAGAAGGGTTTTGAAATAGATCTTTTTGTTGCCATGTCTTTTGCATATGGAACATGATGTTTTTCAAACAGAAGATTTTTTCAAACATTAAATAACATTTGCTTATGCCCTGTTAGATGTTCAAATTTTATAAAAAATCAAACATTTTGATATATAGATAACCCTTCAACATATGGTCTGGTAGTTTTGTTTTGTTTTCCATTCTTGGAAATAAAAACTTTGATGCATATTGATGTATGCAGTTTGTCTAATACAATTTTTTCAATTTTGGAATTGATAACAGCATACTGATTCAAACATGATTATTCAATTTTGCAATTTTCCATTTATGTAGCCTTATCTTATACCCTTTTGTTTTCTTTCAAACAGTTGGTAATTATTGGATTGCATCCTGTTGTATTCATCAAGATATTTCAAATTACATTGTTGGTAAGTTTCCATTTAAACATTTTTAATGTTTTTTCTTATAAAAAAACCTACCATTTTTTGTTACATTTCAGTATTGTTTCCAATGGATATGTTTCCAAACAAACTTTTCATTACAACCTCATTGAAATTGAAACATTTCAATACCCAATATTTTAAGCTTCTTCTTTTTGTTAATGAAAAATATAAAGGAAAGAGAGGGTCTATCATTTTAAACTTTTTAGAATCAATTTTTAATACTTATTTGTCACACATGCTTAATTTCTGAATAACTGAATAATATTTCTGAATAACTGAGCTTGCTTTATTCAATTATAGTACCATGATATTAGCATGTTCATGATAAAAAATAATCTTTATACCACTTGGCACAACATATTGAAATTGAAAAATGGCCCTCAAATATGGTCCACGTATTTATATGACTATATTAGTTATGACAAAAAGTGCTTCTTATGGTACTTTCATACTATGAATTATATTGAAGGTACCATGAATTATATTATGACTGCAGTTTTTGTAATACAATTTTTTTCAATTTGGCTATGGATAACATCATGATGATTCAAACATGTTTAATCATGTAGACCAATTTTCCATTTATGTAGCCTTATCTTATATCTTTTTATTTTCTTTCAAACAGTTGGTAATTATTGGATTGGATCCTGTTGCCTTTTATTGAGATATTTTAAATTGTATTGTTGGTAAGTCTACATTTAACATTTTTTAATGTTTTTTCTTATATATGAATGTGGAGAAATCCGATACTTCATGAACATTCTAGAACAGTAAATACCTCAAGCAATAATGGATCTTTTATTACCTTTGTTTTGATTTAAATGTAGACCCATAGTTTCCATGAATATCCTCTTGTTTAGCAACTTATATGTATTCTGCCGACACTTAGGCCCATTTTACAGGAATGTTCCAGCGTAGCCTCGTATTCGTTATGCTTACCTCATGCTTATTAAACAGAACCTTAAAGTAAAATCTAGAACCGCGTAGTATATTAAGATCACAATAGAGTCTCTTATATTAGAACATTACTCATTGCTGACTGTAAGTGACGTAAATGCTGCGAAATAATGAAGTATGTGTCTAATATGTTTGGTAAAAGAAGTATAAATGCAGGTAGAATGTAATCTAGGGGGATTGGAGCACAGACTCGAAAGTTAAGAGCGTAAATGCGAAAATAAAAGCAATACAACACTCGGAAGCATTCTTTATCGTTATCAACTGTGAGTTATTGTCGTGGAGAACTTTATCATTCCTGACATGAACCTACCATTTTCTGTTACATTTCAGTATAATAATGGATATGTTTCCAAACAAACTCTTTATTACAACCCTATTGAAATTGAAATATTTAAATACCCAATATTTTAAGCTTCTTCTTTTTGTTAATGAAAAATATAATGGAAAGAGAGGGTCTATCATTTTAAACTTTTTACACCAAAATTCTAATGCTTTTTTCATACATGCTTGATTTGACTATGAATGATATATATGAATGACTGTATTTCACTAATCTGACCTTGCTTTATTCAATTGTATTGCCATTTTATCTGCATGTTTTTACAGAAATACATATACCATTTAGCACAAGATATTGAAGTTGGGAACTAGCCCTCAAAATATGGTCAAGATATCTTTGTTTTAGTAGGATTTTATGACAGAAACTGCTTTGTATAGTACTATGATATTAATAGAGAGTGCGGGAAAATAACCGACCCGAGCGAGGCTCGAACTCACGACCCCTGACTTTGTACGTCAAATGCTCTACCGCTGAGCTATCGGGTCGTAATCTACTATGATATTAGAACTATATAGCTAGAATTAAAGGTCAACTTGATCTGATCTTACTTTATTAGATTGTAATGCCATACTATAAGCATGTTTCTACATGAAATTATTTTTATATCATTTATCACAAGATATTGGGAACTAGCCCTAAACATATGGTCCGCATATGGTTACGATTTTATTATCTATGACTGAAACTAATTTATATAGTACTATAATATATGATTGAGTTATATATGTGAAAATATAACATTGAATTAGCAAATGTAGAGAAAATATATTATTCCAAAACCGTTAATGTGTTCATTACATCTTACATATCATAAGACTGAACTGATTTTCATTATAGATACTGTTGTTACTGCGTTTTTGTTGGTAGAGGTTTGTTCCTTTTGTTTTGCCAATAAGAGGTTTCCAATTGTTACCTCTTCTAACATTTTTAAACATTCTGCATCCAAATGTGCAACTATTACTGTCATTAACTTTCATCTGATTTATGTTTATATAACTGCAAACCAAAGAAGAGTTGATGCTGTTACAAAGATTCAGTTCAAAATATATTATTTTGCACAACAATCACAAAGATAAGACATTTGAATTGTATTGTCTAATTTCACTAAGGTTGATCAGTAATATTTATCTCTTTTTTTTCAGGATTTTATTAAACCCCATTTTAAAACCCTTTTATAAAAATGGGAAAAGCTAAGATAACATGGAGTATGGACATGAATGAAACACTGCTTAGTATTAGGAAATCCGCCTTAGCTAAGTAAGAAAAAGGTGATGGGCGAGCATTAATGAACATTTTTCTTGAGCACTGGCAGGAATTATTTCCAAATTCTAAGGTTACTGTGAATGCCTTGAAAATAAAGCTGAGCAAGTTAACTAGGGGGGCAGAAGGCAAGGTATCAACAGCAACTGAAACCGTCGGAAATATTGATAAGCCCACAGAAACTAAGCAGGATGAATCAGAAAATGTCATTGATAATCAATGGTCCACCCCAGTTGTTGAAACCACCCAAGGAATTGCAAACATGTTGAAGTTCATGTTAAAGGAGTGATTGGAACACTGAGCCAAAAATATACAATCCTACAAATTAAATAGCTTATAAACTGCATAGTCAAAAACTGCAATTAAAGTTCAACATTTTTAATTAGCTAATCAATCTCTAATGATCTTTGATACAAGCAAATAAAGACTGACCAATCCTTTGGTTTTTTAATAATTGTGAATTTTTTAAGCTCTTTCAAATTACCCCATCTTGTACAATTCCCTCTATTTAACAGTAAAACAGCTACCAAATTTGGAAGGGTGGTATCAAACAGGACTATAAAAGCTTTATTAAATTATTGAAATATTTGTTAGCAACCCTTTTACCAGCGATTTCCTGGCTATTTCCACAACTTATATACCAGCAGTTCTATATGATGTTGAAGAGTTACGGCATAATTGGACATGACACATAAAGTCAAATCGCATTTTAGAATAGCAAAAGTATTCGTTATCTTATTATTCTACATGCATATAGTGGTTAAAGTGGCAAGAATTTAAGTGTAGCGATTTTTCTCTGCTTATGTTTCAATACAATTGATTACAATATGAATTTTGAGGTTTAACTGCTTTAGATAGTTTATGCAATATTACCAAAAAAATCAAATTACTAAATGTTTGGCAAGCTGCTAAAGGACAAAAAATATATTTTAGAACCCTGACTTAAATCAGGATATAAAATGTGGTCACAATTTGGAGCATAAAACTGAACAGTTATTGGGTCTACATGGTGCACAAGGCATGTAGCAAATGCAACTGTAAAAACACCACAGTCCTTGTTGCTGAATTGGTACAACAACAAGCTCGTGTTCTTTTCTACCAAGAAGTGATGTCACTCTTTTGTAATAACATTGTTATATAAACTGTCATACAAATTAATCTGACTCTCCAGACAACCAAATAGAACTAACAAAAACTCGGTATCCAGTATACAGAATTTGTAACAGATCTGAGTTCACAACATTGAAATTTTTCCAAGGTTCCAGAATGTTCGTCGAAATCCATCAACATTAGGGGTTTGCTGTTGTAGCAAAACCTGAGCCTGGTAAATTATTGAGCCCAAATAAAACAATTAGAACAAGAGTCGAGGCACTGGAAATTAAAAAAAGAAGCAACTTGAATTGGTGTTATCTAGGTTAGAAGGGGGAGACAGGAGTCAATGAGCAAACAGGAAATGCAAAGGTAGATATGTAACGTTTCAGGACTTGTATTCTTCAGTAATTACTATTATTATGTTCAGCTAGATCTTTGATTATGTTGCGTGTTAATGTCACATGTTTGTTTGTCACGCCTTTGTGTTAGTAACTCCCTTTCCGGGAAATGTGCGTCACTGTCATCGTGCTGTGTGATGTTTCACAGTGTTCCTTTGTTTGTGTTTTAATATAATGTAATCCAACTTAGAATAATTGAGTCTCACTGTTTTTAACGATAAACATAACATCAAAGAACGAGTATCTCTTGTGTGCTATCTACTTGGGGCTAGGCCCGTTGGCCTAGCCCATCGCTCCACTAACGACCTGAGACCTGATACTTCACCGTCATAAGAAGAACCCTTATCGCTACAGATAATTTGCAAACACTGATTAGGCTTAATTTCAGGACTACAGGAATGGTATCCCCCCAAGAACAAAAGGATTAACTTTTCTTTATGAGCTTGATCGCCAGGTGGAGGATGGTTTTAAACGATTTTATCCTGAAAGAGAAGTGATTGACGCAATTATCAAATGTATTTCTCTTGTTATCAAATGTGTTTTCCTCTCAGCGATTCTATTAAAGCAATGCAAGGGAATCGTATTCTGCGCTTTGCAATATGGTTCAGTTTCCCACTGCGTAACTGCAAAATTTTCTAATGTGAGTCTTAAACCTCCGAAAAAAGTGCAAAATTGGGATTTGGAAAGCAAAACCCAAAGTCAGCAAGGTGCAAGTGACAACCACAATCAAAGAGAAAAAGGAAATGAAGGGCGATGAAGACCTGCTAGTAACAGAGAAATTGTTAGCTGAAATCCAGTCTTTAAAATCAGATGTGACAGCGTTGAAAGGGAATTTGAATAAGCAACTACCCCCAGATGCTCTACAAGGAAACTAGCAAATACACCGAGGCTTGAGGAAATACAGCTGATGGTGTGGACATTTTTGTGAAGCAAGCAGAGGGAACATACTACTTTAGATTTACCTATAGTTGGATATAATGTATTGGAAGAGTTACTATGCATCAGTGGTTTTGAAAATCCAGAATATAACCTACTGGGTAAATTATCTGCAAGTTTACCAATGATGCACAAAATGAATTTTGTGCCCTTTTGAATGCTATATTCGTGGAGAGGAAAGCACACTTTTCAGCTGTGAAGACATATAAGATAGACACAATAATTAAGGCAGAATACATTGTTAAATTATCATGTTGTCTCAATACAGGTTTCTTTGCAAGGGACACTTCAGTAGTTTTGAAAATGATGTGATGTGCCCCCTCCCCCCAGGGATTTCATTTAATGAGTCACTGCTGAATTTGAAAAGCAGTATTTGTTCTAGAGTAGACGTAGTTTTTAAAAATATAAGTGCCGATGACATTGTACTAAAGGGCAGGACCCGATTGGATCACTACATTTGGTTAGGACAGTTATGCCAGCTGCAGTGAAACTTATTGAAGATTACAAGGGTATGGGGATTCATTCGTAGACAGAGTAAGAAATTACACTGATGAAAGTTATAACCCTGATCTTGTACCTAAAGTCCCTTTGAGTAAAAATTTAACCATTTATCAGAAAGAATGTGTTCAGAGAATGTTATATAAAGAAAGAGATGTTGTCTAGCTAGTTTTTTTTCTTTTCCCTTGGCTGGTCTCCACCATGACCCTTTTCCTGATCTCCAGCACGCATCTTTTCCTTTGCCTTCTTTTTCCTCTTTTTGCTGCGTTCTGGCTCCTGGTGGTCTTCTTCTTCAAGGTTTTGAAAGAGTCTCCAAGAGCTCCTCCAAGAGCAAATGCTTGCGTGAAGAATGTCTCAGCAGTTTCATGTGTCGACAGGACTTGGAAAAAGGTGGTCAGCTGTGAATCGTTGAATATTGAGAATGGAGCAATGGGCTCCATGAGTGCCTGGATTGCTTTTTGCCCTTTCTCGAATTGTTCTCTATTGAACAGAGGCGATTTTTCCATGACAGACATGTTCTCGGACAGCGTTGCATGGAGGTCTGAAAGGGCAGTCGTAGGCCGCAAAGCCACTCGCAATTTTTAGGGCTTAGCCGGCTTAAAGCAGTGTCTTCTGTGAGTGTCTCTCTGCTTTTCTAGACGAGCGTAAAAAGTTTTTATGCAATTGAGAGAAGAATGAAACACCTTCTCCCTGCTCTGCCTCCTTTGTCAATGCCATTCTCTGAAAAGGAGAAAAGGAAAACATTGTAGCAAGGAGCATTAGAAGAAGCAAGTGAAATTTGCAGTTTTTCTTAACTTTCTGTGTTTTTCAGCGATCTAGTTTATAAGATGATTATGCAGTTGCCTTTTTCTCCAGCCGTAGTCTATATACAATAAGGGACAATATAGAAACTTAATATGACAATAATGTGTCATATCTGGAAAAAACTATGAAAGAAGTACCATGAAATGTTACTCTTTGAAAGCGCGCTTTTAACAGCAAGAACCATGGTAGGAATGTGTAGACGGAGAGAAATCCCGGGCTGTTTCTTTTTTTGCCAAGGAGAATATTCTTAAGTGTCTTTTAAGGTGGGAGACTTTTAAATTCCAAGTCTCCTCCTTCATTGCCATTCTTTTTGCAAACTCATCAATGTTGACAACCAACGACTTCATGTTGTAAAATTGTATGGCCGTTGTAAAAAGGCCCCACCAAAGCAAAGGTACTTTGAAGAAGGCTTCAGCCTTTTCATCTGTCAACAGAACCTTGAAAAAGTCTTTGACATTGTGTTGGCTTGGCTCGAAGTCGTTGAAAATTGAGAAATCTTGAATTGGCTCCATTAACGATTGCATACTTTTTTGCCCTTGCTCAATTTTCTCTGCAGTCAGAAGAGGCGACTTCTCAAGTATTTATGTTGACAGAGAGTGTGGCATGCAACTCTGAGATGGCGGTTTGTGGGGGACAAAGCCATTCACAATTTTTTTGAGTTGTTCTCCTCAATATTGTTTCTTCTGTGACTGTCTCCTCAGCCTTACCATAGGCCTTAGGAAGTTCTTGGGAAGTGGGAGAAAATCGAGACTCCCTCTCACTGTGTTGTTTCTTTTTTTAATGCCATTCTATGAAAGGAACAGAAAAAATATATTGAAGGGCGATTAAATGCATAATACGACATTGTCATACACAACACAGAGCCCAGGTACTAGACTTTTAATACACCAGTTTTTCGTCTTACCAGGAGTTCAAATGAGGGAAATAGTAAAAATGACCACACAGTGCTTGAAGCTACTGTAGAGAGGACATGAACAATTGTCTACAGCTATATACTATATGGACGATATCAAAATAATAATATTTAATAGCTACAATAAATTACTAGACAAATACTGCAAAATGTATTGAGTAAAAGGCACTTTTAATCAACAAGGAAGTCTATAAAGCATGTTGGCATGGCAGTATGTCAAAATCAAAAAAACGTCAAACGTAGAACACATATAGAAGCAGTCAAGGAAAGGAAAATCAACCTAGATTGGCCGGGCTCACTCTCAGACCTGGACCTGACGGAAATGCATTGTACTGACTTCCGTAAGCAGGTAGAGATCCTGGAAAGTCTTTACCCGGGAAAAGGCAACATAGGCTGTCACCCTAGGGGCAGAGGGCACATCAAACCAAAGGACCACTTTGGAAAGTGTTTGGCCCTGCACTTTTGCAATAGTGCAAGAGAATGAAGGGGTGCAGGGATAATAAGTCACACGGTATTCATCAAAATAAAGGCTGGAATACATTAGGCATTTAATTGCAGCATTTAGTTGACTGGCAATAAAGTGCCTAGTGTATTTGCAGAGGTTGCCTAATTATTGCCATACATTTTCAAATTATCAACATTCCGGAGTTTCCGTTTTAAAAGTTGAACATGTTCAACTTTTGGGCAATAAAATGCCCGGAAGTTCTTTTTGTATTTTGAAAATCCTCGCTGATTGCTATTGTTCAGTAAGGCGCCAAGATCATTTCAAGGACAGTTTCCAATAGCTCCTTGTCAATTTGTGAACCGCACGAAAACATGGCGTACAAATCGCAGCGATCAGAAGTCACTGAAGAATTTATTAATGCATGGAGAGAAGAAAAATTTTTGTGGCAAATAACATCTCTTCTCTACCGCGACAGAGGTGCAAAAAACAAGAGTTTGCAACATTTGGCGAATCATTTCTCTATGTCAGGTATTTATTGCAGTTCATAATGTTGTTCAGCACTGATTATAAGCCCTTTTTAGCAATTTTCTCACACTCATTAAAATAAAGTTCACATTAAAAAACATTTGATTTCCTTCTTTGTCTATCTATTTACTTCTTTATTTGATAATTTTCATTTTGACAATTTACGTTTTTAGAAAGTGAGGTAAAGCACAACAAAAAGTGGAGCAGGCAGAGACGAGGCATATGAGTCGAAATGGCCTCATTTTCAATCGATGGTGTTCTTGCGAGACACAGTCATTTCACGCAAAGCAACGTCTTCATTTGTACATATTGTATGGTTTACTGTTACTGCTCAAAATCATAATTTTTCCATTTCTACAACAATTTTTTGGATCGCCAACTTTACGTCAATCGGTAAATTCTGACGAAGAAAATGTTGGCTGGGTGTCACACACAATCTTGCAGTTTATTGTAGCTAGTTACGTTTTTGTCCTTTAGTATACTTTGCGTTGATAGAAGTTTATTCAGAATTATAAATACTACAAACAAACACAGTTAAAATAACAAACCTGATTAAGGATACAGCTTGACATTGTGACCGAATTATTACAATGTCTAGGTACAACAGCGATAAAAGGCAAAACTTTTACTACATAATTATTATAAAATAAATCTATCCTGCCATGGTACTTTTCCGTTTGAGTTGAAATATCTACAAAATTCGTCTCTAATCACTTTGCTGTTTTGCTTATAATTATTGCTACCCAAAATAAGAATCGATTGAAGGTTCCCTTGTTCTGCTCTCCAGCTTCCATCGCATATCTTTCCCTCATCAACAACTTCAACGTCAAAACTTCCAACCGGTGTGTAGCGTGATGGAGCCTTTCTCGTAAAAAATTGTGCAAGACGCAACTTGCCAAAACCACCTTCTCAGCATTTTCCGGGGAAATCATTAAAGGGGATAAAAAAACTCGAAACCTGTTAGCCAATATTCCAAATGCATTCTCTACGACACGTCTTGCTCTGCTTAACCTATAGTTGTAAATTCGCTGTTCAGATGACAGCCCTCTAAAAGGGTATGGCTTCATCAAATTATTTTGAAGAGGGAATGCATCATCTGCAACAATTACGAATGGTAATGCACTTTCGGAGCCTGTTGGTTGTCTGGGCGCTGGTATCCCCAAAAGATCTTTGCTTAACGCTTCTGACAATGAGCTGCCACGAAAAACTCCCCCATCACTTATTCTTTGACATTGACATACAAACGTTGACATACAAAAATTTGTATTTTGCATCCACCAATGCCAACAAAACGATGCTAAAAGTGCCTTTGTAATTGAAAAAATAGGAACCACTATTTTTTGGCTGCTTCATCATTATATGTTTGCCATCCATGGCCCCTATACAATTGGGGAAATTCCAATTTTCTTCAAATTCATTTGCAACAGCCATCCCTTCCTCTTCTGTTGAAGGCATCTAAAATGCAAAAATCTTTTTTCAGAACTATGGAAATGACGACGTCCCTAACAATGATGATGATGAAAAAGATTCTGCTGCTTATGATGCTGACGATGCTTATGATGATGCTGATGATGCTAATGATAATGATGTTGATGATGATGACGATGATGATGGCACCATTGGATTTAAAGAGGGGCAAAAAGGAAAACAGAAGTCAACAAAACAGCCGCTGCAAAAAAATAAAAAACGTGAGACAGAGGAAAAAAGTAAGGAGGGTAGAATGCTTGACGAAGCGATGTCTTTTCTAGCATCTAGGAAGAACAAGATAATGAATGCTGATGAAATTTTTGGCCAAAACGTCACAGCTGGGCTTCGAAATATAAAGGACATAAGAACTAAAGAATTCATAAAGGTGAAAATACAAGAGTTAATTTACCAAGGGCAGTTTGGGGTACACGATACCATGTCAACAGGCAACTCCTGGGCCAAGTACCGTGCCACAAGTAGTGCATCAGCAGTATCCGTACCCTCTTCAAAAAGATTACCATGAAACTCATGAACAAGGGCCATCTACATCTTACAATAATTAAACTTTCTGACAATTCTTTATCTACACCCATCATAATGTAGATAAATAAAATAAATTCACCTTCAAATGTTTGTCTTTCAATCTCGTATATAAGGCTTCACAAACTTCTGGTACAAACTGCGATATCGTGCTTTTGTGAATTCGAAACAAATGTTGCAGGTCGGCATAATTACTGCTGGTTGAAAGAAACCGAATGGTTGCAGCTAATTTCATTCTAGCTGGAATTGCCTCTCGAAAAGATGTATTATTTTTTTGGATGTCTTGCTGTATAAGGCTAAGAAGCTCGTCAAAGTTTTCGGATGACATCCTCAAAAACTTTTTATATTCTTCTGCATCTTCTAGGCGCAACTCGCGGAGCAGAGTGTTATCAACACCAAATTCGTTCCTACGGCTTGACCATGGCTTAACCCACATCGATCGACGCCTTTTCTTACGCATTCTTTTTCGTTTCTTAATAATTACATAAGCGATTAATGCTGATGCAGTGCACTCTTCATCTGAGTCCATGACTTGAATTTTTACTTTGTGAAAGCGTTTGAAAATGTTTTAAAAAATTGGGCTGACAAGAGATGAAAGCGAGGCAATAAACATTTTAAAGCTCAAACCCTATGAAAGAGAGGCAATGAGGCAAAAGTGAATTATCCACTTGATCATTGATGAATGATGGAAGTGTTGAAAAAATGTGCACCTTTCTTAGAGACAGTCAGAAACAGTGCCTCTGGATGCTGGCAAAATACAGAAACAACTTGATCTGATGTGACTGGACCCCTGATGAGCAGTGTTCAGCAGATCTGCTGCTCTGTCAGAGGCGAGTATCTGATTTGTGTCAGGAAGTCCAGTAGACTCTCGTCGAGTGCACAAACTGTTGATGGAGTGTTATGAGGTGACACTGTGACATAACTTGACAATCAGATGTGATGTTTGGCACCTCATGGCAGCATCCATCAACAGTGGCCAGTGGCTGCTGCTGAGAAAAGTCACCGCAAGCAACAAGAATTGGTCTACTTTGCAACACATCCAAAGTATGTAAAATATGGCGAAAAATATCAACTGACACTTGGGGAATCTCGTCATCGTATCTCATCACCTGCCAGTTGACAGAGAACCTGTCAGTCTCCAACACTGGACAGTGGAACATTGCGTGGATGGTATCACACTCTACCAGATCTCTGTATGACTGGCCATATATGCAAGCCAGTGCACCTGTTGGAGTGCAAACAGAGATGTGCAGTTCCTTAGTTATACACAAGTTGATGGCCTGATGGCATAAGTTTGTATAGCTTTAGCAGGGGCGGATGTAGATCAAAATGTGTCATTATTTTTTACATGATTTACAGACTTAAAAAAGACAAACATCTACTATTTATGAAGTATAATAAAAAGTTACAGTAGGTAAATGGGAATGCTTCATGTGGAGACTACTTGACTACATTAACAGGATTGGTAAGGTTTTAAAGAAGTTTTCTGGTTGTTGTTTGGTTATTACATTACTTTCTCTACCGAGGTATATTTCAAACACCTTGGGTGTTACACCCCTATACTCCCCACTATGTTCGTCTCTGAGTTTTGGATTCTTTTGAAATTTTTCAGTCGCTTTAGGGACTGTAAAAAATAGCTACAGGTGCCAGAGTAGCTATTTAGAGTTGATGGGAATTTTCTTGTCAAAACGTTTCCTGGCCGCAAGACCCCTATCAACAATATGTTATGATATCCTATACAGGGAAGAAAGGATAGGCAAACTCAAACTGAAAAGTAGAAATTTCTATGAATGGAGCTCATGTGTAGGTAAAAAGTAATCTAAGATTTAAAAAGACTAGTTTCAGTTCTAAAACTATACACATTGAGCATCATCTTCCCTTTTCACCACTCTCAGTCCTAGGTTCATCACAGAAAGCCAACAACTTTTACATGCCATTTTTGTAAAACCTAAATGGCTGCTATGTCTGTACAATTTAATTCAAGCAATATATGAAGTTGGCTTAAACATGCAGAATCTGACAAGAATGATAGCCATGCAGAAACTTAAAAACAAGTAAATTGTACTACCACCCTGGCAATTGTGAAACAGGATACAGCTTAAAAGACTGATATCCAGTTCTGAGGAGCAGAGATTGCTTCTTCTAATGATCTTGAAAGTCTCTATTGCAGTCCTTCACAGCCCAAGTTAGCATCATTCCCTAAAGGCTGCAAGAACCACTGCTTCAGAGCTATCTAGTACATAGGCTTTCGACGACTTGAGTATAGTTTCAAAGAGGACAAAGCATTTTGCTTTGCTCACAGAAACTTCAGCACATCCAAAGCAAAGTCCAACATAGCATTTACCAAAACAGGCTGGAATGCTTAGGCTAAAGCTATTGAAACAAATCGTGGTCTAAGAAAACACGATGCATGTAGCAACCATCTTCTCTCCATGACATGATGGGAGTCCTATGCTCAGGGGCGGTGCGCAGAGCTATAGAGTTGGTTATAGCTTCTCTGATTCATTTCTATAAAAACGGGAATGAAACTGGGCACCAAGAAAAAGCTAGATGTAAGGGGCCATTCGGTTTTGCAAGTGATCAAAAGACAGATGATAAAACTAAAAAATGCATTTCTCGAAATGAAGTAAAAATTTATGTAAAAAGAACCACATTTATAAAAAATGCAACTAATCTATTTTTTGGAAAATCTTTCAAAACGCCGTGCATTATACACAATCTTGCAGTTTATTGTAGCTAGTTACGTTTTTGTCCTTTAGTATACTTTGCGTTGATAGAAGTTTATTCAGAATTATAAATACTACAAACAAACACAGTTAAAATAACAAACCTGATTAAGGATACAGCTTGACATTGTGACCGAATTATTACAATGTCTAGGTACAACAGCGATAAAAGGCAAAACTTTTACTACATAATTATTATAAAATAAATCTATCCTGCCATGGTACTTTTCCGTTTGAGTTGAAATATCTACAAAATTCGTCTCTAATCACTTTGCTGTTTTGCTTATAATTATTGCTACCCAAAATAAGAATCGATTGAAGGTTCCCTTGTTCTGCTCTCCAGCTTCCATCGCATATCTTTCCCTCATCAACAACTTCAACGTCAAAACTTCCAACCGGTGTGTAGCGTGATGGAGCCTTTCTCGTAAAAAATTGTGCAAGACGCAACTTGCCAAAACCACCTTCTCAGCATTTTCCGGGGAAATCATTAAAGGGGATAAAAAAACTCGAAACCTGTTAGCCAATATTCCAAATGCATTCTCTACGACACGTCTTGCTCTGCTTAACCTATAGTTGTAAATTCGCTGTTCAGATGACAGCCCTCTAAAAGGGTATGGCTTCATCAAATTATTTTGAAGAGGGAATGCATCATCTGCAACAATTACGAATGGTAATGCACTTTCGGAGCCTGTTGGTTGTCTGGGCGCTGGTATCCCCAAAAGATCTTTGCTTAACGCTTCTGACAAGGTTTTAAAGAAGTTTTCTGGTTGTTGTTTGGTTATTACATTACTTTCTCTACCGAGGTATATTTCAAACACCTTGGGTGTTACACCCCTATACTCCCCACTATGTTCGTCTCTGAGTTTTGGATTCTTTTGAAATTTTTCAGTCGCTTTAGGGACTGTAAAAAATAGCTACAGGTGCCAGAGTAGCTATTTAGAGTTGATGGGAATTTTCTTGTCAAAACGTTTCCTGGCCGCAAGACCCCTATCAACAATATGTTATGATATCCTATACAGGGAAGAAAGGATAGGCAAACTCAAACTGAAAAGTAGAAATTTCTATGAATGGAGCTCATGTGTAGGTAAAAAGTAATCTAAGATTTAAAAAGACTAGTTTCAGTTCTAAAACTATACACATTGAGCATCATCTTCCCTTTTCACCACTCTCAGTCCTAGGTTCATCACAGAAAGCCAACAACTTTTACATGCCATTTTTGTAAAACCTAAATGGCTGCTATGTCTGTACAATTTAATTCAAGCAATATATGAAGTTGGCTTAAACATGCAGAATCTGACAAGAATGATAGCCATGCAGAAACTTAAAAACAAGTAAATTGTACTACCACCCTGGCAATTGTGAAACAGGATACAGCTTAAAAGACTGATATCCAGTTCTGAGGAGCAGAGATTGCTTCTTCTAATGATCTTGAAAGTCTCTATTGCAGTCCTTCACAGCCCAAGTTAGCATCATTCCCTAAAGGCTGCAAGAACCACTGCTTCAGAGCTATCTAGTACATAGGCTTTCGACGACTTGAGTATAGTTTCAAAGAGGACAAAGCATTTTGCTTTGCTCACAGAAACTTCAGCACATCCAAAGCAAAGTCCAACATAGCATTTACCAAAACAGGCTGGAATGCTTAGGCTAAAGCTATTGAAACAAATCGTGGTCTAAGAAAACACGATGCATGTAGCAACCATCTTCTCTCCATGACATGATGGGAGTCCTATGCTCAGGGGCGGTGCGCAGAGCTATAGAGTTGGTTATAGCTTCTCTGATTCATTTCTATAAAAACGGGAATGAAACTGGGCACCAAGAAAAAGCTAGATGTAAGGGGCCATTCGGTTTTGCAAGTGATCAAAAGACAGATGATAAAACTAAAAAATGCATTTCTCGAAATGAAGTAAAAATTTATGTAAAAAGAACCACATTTATAAAAAATGCAACTAATCTATTTTTTGGAAAATCTTTCAAAACGCCGTGCATTATATGATTGAAATCATGCGATAATGTTTTCTTTAAAATTAGGCATTTAAAATTGTTCTTTTCTGCTTTGCTTCATTCTTGACCTTGAATCCGAAATTACACGTTTAATACGACTAAAAACACGCTCCCAGTGCACGCTGGTGAGAGGTGTTACGGCTGCTAATTTCAATAATGTCATAACTTGAGGTAGGGCTTCTTCGAGCTCGGCATCCTTTATCACGGACAGTAGATCCTGTAAACCGGCGTACCCTTCCTTTACTGAATCGAAGTCAATACCTTGTTTACTTTCGATCTCAAATTCGTTTTTTTCTTCAAAATCGTCTAATGCCTTCCTTTCTACTGCAATATCCAATGCTGTTTCCTCGGATTCTGTTAAATGCTTCCTTCGACTTTCCTTTTTCTTGGCGACTACAGCATCT
>NW_027020025.1:16714631-16737854 GCF_013076305.1 Rhopilema esculentum
ATTGAGCATCATCTTTCCCGTTTTCACCACTCTTCAGTCCTAGGTTCATCACAGAAAGCAACAACTTTTACATGCCATTTTGTAAAACCTTAAATGGCTGCTATGTCTGTACAATTTAATTCAAGCAATATATGAATTGGCTTAAACATGCAGAATCTGACAAGAATGATAGCCATGCAGAAACTTAAAAACAAGTAAATTTACTACCACCCTGGCAATTGTGAAACAGGATACAGCTTAAAAGACTGATATCCAGTTCTGAGGAACAGAGATGCTTCTTCTAATGATCTTGAAAGTCTCTATTGCCATCCTTCACAGCCCAAGTTGCATCATTCCCTAAAGGCTGCAGAACCACTGCTTCAGAGCTATCTAGTACATAGGGCTTTCGACGACTTGAGTATAGTTTCAAAGAGGACAAAGCATTTTGCTTTGCCTCACAGAAACTTCAGCACATCCAAAGCAAAGTCCAACATGCATTTACCAAAACAGGCTGGAATGCTTAGGCTAAAGCTATTGAACAAATCGTGGTCTAAGAAACACACGATGCATCATGTAGCAACCATCTTCTCTCCATGACATGATGGGAGTCCTATGCTCAGGGGCGGTGCGCAGAGCTATAGAGTTGGTTATAGCTTCTCTGATTCATTTCTATAAAAACGGGAATGAAACTGGGCACCAAGAAAAAGCTAGATGTAAGGGGCCGTTCGGTTTTGCAAGTGATCAAAAGACAGATGATAAAACTAAAAAATGCATTTCTCGAAATGAAGTAAAAATTTATGTAAAAAGAACCACATTTATAAAAAATGCAACTAATCTATTTTTTGGAAAATCTTTCAAAACGCCGTGCATTATATGATTGAAATCATGCGATAATGTTTTCTTTAAAATTAGGCATTTAAAATTGTTCTTTTCTGCTTTGCTTCATTCTTGACCTTGAATCCGAAATTACACGTTTAATACGACTAAAAACACGCTCGCAGTGCACGCTGGTGAGAGGTGTTACGGCTGCTAATTTCAATAATGTCATAACTTGAGGTAGGGCTTCTTCGAGCTCGGCATCCTTTATCACGGACAGTAGATCCTGTAAACCGGCGTACCCTTCCTTTACTGAATCGAAGTCAATACCTTGTTTACTTTCGATCTCAAATTCATTTTTTTCTTCAACATCGTCTAATGCCTTCCTTTCTACTGCAATATCCAATGCTGTTTCCTCGGATTCTGTTAAATGCTTCATTCGACTTTCCTTTTTCTTGGCGACTACAGCATCTCTCTTGCACACTGCCTTGTTAAGTATTGTCAATATTTCGCTATTTCCGTACAAGATTTCAAGGTTGTTCTCAACGGCAATGAGATCTGTAACAGCAAATCGATACAGGTTTTTCAGCTCATTGATTAATGCTCGCTGGTTAGCAGCAGATGCTTTCCTCCTTTCATCAAATTTGCTTTCATCAAATCAATCCACTTAAAATGATCCAAATTATCAAACCTCCAGTTTATTTGTTCGACAAATAACTGGCAAACTTGTCTTGCAATGTTTTCCAAAGTCGATCTCCATTTACTTTGTGAGCCATTTATTTCTTGATCCATTGCCCTCCATCCTGTTCTTGCTCTAACGCTTGAGAAGTTAGGGTCAGCAAGCAAAGTGTCCTCCCAGACCTGACTGAAATTAAAACTGGATAAAATGTTTACAAAATCGTTCATCATTGACCTCAGTTGAACAGGGTCCAAAGGAGGTTTCTGCATCAGGGTGACTATCGGGGTGCTCAACTCAAAAATCTTTCTGTAAAGTTTCAGAAAGTAAACAAATT
Organism: Rhopilema esculentum; assembly: GCF_013076305.1. The sequence continues at coordinate 16,716,440 of NW_027020025.1, forward strand.
CCACATCCTGCATTTGAGTACCAAAACCCCTTGCATTCGCTTGTGTTCCAGTCTTCTCTTTTACATCATGCGATATTTCATAGAACGCTGTTCCAGTCGCTTTGTAATGAGTATCGATAGTGCTTATAGCCGTATCACCTGGTTTTGGGAGATTGTGGCCAAGACTCGTTGTTCTCTTTGGGCTGTTTCTAAAAAATGTTATCAACTTGTCAACAATACCGAAGAATTTTGCAATTTTCGGAATTTTCATTGCTGACTGTGCAGCACAAAGTGACATGAGCCACGCAATAATTGTAAAAAGCAAATGGATAATGTTCTTGCACTTTTTTTGCACCCCATTAAGCGAGCCGCTCATAACAGCTGCACCATCATATGATTGCCCAGTAACTTTTTCTTTGCATGTTGCTGGCATTACTTTATATTTTTCCAGTGTGCTGAGCAATATGGAAGTAAGGTTTTCAGCAGACTGATCATCTGAGCAATCCACCACACCCAGCATATGGTCTTCAACCTCCCCATCATAAACAAGGCGCACAGAAACGACTGTCTGCTCCACATTGCTAGCATCGCTACTGTCATCCAACATTACTGCTACGAATGTAGATGCATCAATTCTTCTTTGAATTTCCCCCCTCACTTCTTCTGATAAGCACTCTATTAGTTCATTTTGTGGGCCATGAGAAGTATATGTTATTCAAATGTTGTCCCTATAATGCCCCTCAACCGCGTTAATTTCATGACGCGATAATTTTATATACGCGTTAATTTAGTAATACATTAATTTTGTGACAGTGTTAATTTAATGAACGTTAATTGTGTGCAAAAATTGTAAGAAAGGCAATTTTTTCAATTGGAATATGGTATGAAAACAAAAGGTTTCTTTCATTTAACAAATATTTTATCTATCTATTTCTTCGTTACTCTCACTCTCCTCGCTGTCACTGGATTGATCATTGTCCAGAATGACCTTCAAAATTTGTGACGAATCGTCGCTGTGTTTTGTATCTTCTGGGTAAGCAACCTTTTCTACGTAAAAAATGGAAAGGGCTGCCTTTAGAGATTACTTCACAAACATGATAACGAAGGAGCTTGAATCAGATCTCAAAAAAGATGTAACAACGATTAAAGTCGATCTCAAATTGTCAACCCTGAAGCCTATCCATGCTAAGTTAATGAATGAAATTTATCAACACTTTAAACAGGCAGGTCGTCAGACAATTTTAAATGGATTGAAGTCAGCAGGGGTGGTTCAAGCCGTAGAGGGTGCCAGGAGTGGTGCGGTAGCAGAATTTAACACTTTCGCATAGTGAAAAAAAGAAAGTTTCAAAAAATGTTGTTTTTTATTCTACTTCCCCAATCCGCGTTAATTTCATGCACCCGCAATGTATTTTTTTGTAAAACCGCGTTAATTTTATGCTTCCAAAATGCAAATTTTCTCACAGACTTCGTTAATATTATGACACATTGATTTCATGACGCATTAATTTCATGATTCGTTAATTTCCTGTAATAAGGTAGATCCTGACCGGCCTTCAATTGTTAACAAAAATCGAGAATATATGAAGATGCTGCTACAGTATCACCAGCATTTCTGCGCTAAAGAAAGGCTTACCGAAGGCTTGATAAAACAAGTGAATCACTAAATGCAGGCAAATGGAAAGAATTCATCAATCTGATGTTGCGTACAAATCTCTTGTTCAAAATGTTACATGGCAAGATGAAGCATTGGAACAGAACCTACAGTTACACATCCAAGCGCTCAGCGAGTTGGTCAAAGCAATGTCTTTTGAGGGGAGAAGATCCATCAAGGAAAAGACTACGGCTGTAAACAATGTAATAAAACGTGAGATTCTACAATCTAAGCATACTGCGTTGTTATGACCCAGTAGACATTTGTGTCAAATAGACGATGTGATTTCCTAGCTGCAGCTGCAGCTGCAAAGCCTGCCCTAAACATCAAGGAGGCAAAAGGAACAGGAAAGCGGAAGTAGGCTCTGAAGCTGTGGGTTTTGAATGAAGTAAATTGAAGAAAAAGTAGTCTTCTTTGTGTGTGGAAAAGATACTGTAGTTTTACTGAGGCAAGCGCTCATTACTTTCGCTCTTTCGCTGTCAAGAAGGAAGTATAATAAAGTAAGTTAGAAAATCTTTTAGAATCATTCTCATTTCTCATATAGGTATTTGCAGCCCTCTTAGCATAAGAGTCATTTCAAAAGTGTGGTTGATTGTATCTTACAGACTAAAGGTCATTTAATGGTACAATTAAATGCTTGAAACTTTCAAGTTGTTGAAAGAACTACTATTTAATAACTATTAAAGAAAGAACTAAATTGCTAAAGAACTACTGTCATAACAATCTGGAGTTATGAATTATACATCATAAATATGATGACACTAGGTTGATAAAATCGCCCACAATGGCTTAAGGCTACCTTTAGTTAAAATACTAAAAAAAATTGTTCTATGTTATTTTACTCTGAAGCTGGTATTCTGGAAATTATAAAGGAGTTTGAGGAGCCCCAAGCCTGTTTGAAATATTAATGAAAATGAAAAGAATGTCTTTTGATTACTATTTTATGTTTTGCCTACCGTAGTTTCTTGAAAATTGGCCGTCCCTCGAAAATAAGTCAATTTGAAAAAGCTGGATATTTTACTGAAAAACAGAAAATAAACCAACACGCAGTGAAGCTGTTGCATTGCACATGACTTTAAATGAGTTGAAACCCCACAAACAGTTGTTCTTTGCTAAATTTGATGCAGAAGTTTTCAAGTAAATCACAGAGAAAGGCTGAGAGGGCAAATGGCTACGAAAAAAACAACCGCAAAGGTTAGAAATTCAAGTCATATTGCAAAATATTGCAGTAAAAAGTGTTGTTGTATTCATTTCTCCTTAGCAATGGCTTCTAATCTGCCTGCAAAGAGAAAAAAATCTGGGCCAGAATCCAAAAGAGCTAAAAAAGTGTGTGAAATAGAAAACAAAATAAGTGGATCTTTCATGCAAAACACCTCAAGCCAAGCAAGGTTGTTGGTCTCAGCAACGACAATCTTGAGCCATCGGCATCTACAATTAAAATCGGTGACACAGAACATGTTGAAACAAACTTTTTGGAAGAATCCCTTTGGCAAAATCCAGGGGGATGACACAGAGGAAGGTCAGAAGATTGAGACAATTGGAAGTGATGATAGCAATGCTTCTAAAACCACTGCTAACTCTACGGGATAATCTTATTTTCCTGCTGGTGAGCGAAGTGGCTTCAATTCAAATATAGTCATTTCTGAAAAGAAAAACACATTTGATCCTGCTTTCATTGTTGGAATAGCCCTCACTAATGCCAAGAAAGAAGCTTGAATACGAATGAATCCTTGATGAAGGATAGCCTTTTCTGTATTCCTTGTCCTCTTTTTAGCAGTTCAACTTCCGCTGATAACCAAGGAAATGCATTTACCATCACTTGATTCAACACCTGGAAAAAGCAATATGGAAGCATTGTGAAGCAGGAAAGGTCTGTATGCCACCTAAATGCAAAGGTTGGAAACTTTTTGGAACTACTCAAGCTTCTGTCCGAGTATGATGAAGCTACAAAAGACCACCTTACAAAAGCTACAACGATGCATAGAGAGGTGTCTGAACAGCAGGCTGGTAAACGAGGTGTGAGGGGTCGAGGTTTCAAATTGACATTTCTTAGTAACGACTCATAAAACAAACTAATAAGAATTATCAGAGATCACATCAAAAGTAGTGCAGAAAATCAAAACCTGCCGATCTTGGGCACTAATGCCAGATACAACACTTGACGTCACGCACAGTTAAGCAAATGCATCGTTAATGAGGCTGGAGAATCCTCAGAACATCTATTTTCCTGTCAAAGAGCAACAGAAACGAAAGCTAACGAACTTTACAATGTCATCATTACAACATTCAAAAAGATTTTGGCACCAGCATACTACGCTGCTTCAAACATGAGTGAGTGTTACAATGGGCTACAGGCACTCATTAAACAAAATATTGGAAATCATGTTGCATACGTTCATTGTTATGTCCATGTTCTGAATTTGATGCTCTCTGGCGCAGCTGGTGTTGCAATAAATGTGATCAGCCTTTTCAGGTAATTTGGAAAAGTTTTACAATTCATTTAGTAAGTCACACAGAGTGCACTCATTTTTTGAAAGTGCCCAGAAGGATGAGAGCTTGAAAGTGTTCTCGGTAAAGCGCTTGTACACCGTTAGATGGAGTGCAAGATAATTTTTCCTGAATAGGTTCTTGTCAAGGTTTGAATATATTGCGAAAATGCTGGAGGAAGTTGCTGCAGAAATTTTTTGAAGAAAAGCAACGCTCAACAGCAAAAAGATTGTTGGCATTTTTCCAATGCAAGCAGATCACAGTAACCGCATGTCTGTTCAGAGAAATATTTGCAATTGCTGGTCCTCTTAGCCGATACATTCAAATTATTAATGTAGATTTTGGACAGCCTCTGCAAATGGTTTATTCAGCAGTTTTACAACTACAAGAAATGAGAAAAATTCCTGAAATGATAATCGCAAGCAAAGGCAGAGTTTGAAGGTATAGAATGGAGGGCAATGAGAGTTCTTCGCAGAAGAATGATGGATGGAGAGCTCCAGCATGACTTGCCAGCAGAGACACTCAAAAATCAGTGGACACGAGAGACATTCCACTGCGTGCTGGAAAAGTTTGTGCATACAATAGGTTTTTTTGTTCCTCCCTTTGTTTTAGCTGCTGTAAATTGACTAGATACCCAAATTCAAAGGAATCTGAGAATGATCAAAGAGATACAGCGAGCATTAAATGCCCATAGGAACCAGTGAGTGGCGTGCGGGAATTGCGCTTTGCAGGTGTAGGCACACAATAATTGTTTCTCATATTATTCCTTTTGCATAATTGATCCAGACAAGTCTCTGCTCTTTTGTCTACTTGTACATCTTTATGTGGATATCATTGTTCACTCTGTTGCCATCAATCTTGATCGCATTGATCTTTTCTCTTCTTCCCCCTGACATGGTTAAACACAAATTTCATGATTTTATATTTGTTTACATGAAAACAACATCCTATGCAATGGTTACATTTTATTTTGTCTTTGCAAAATGTATTGTAAATGTATTCCTGGAATCCATTTGTTTGGAGACTCCTCTCATGGGACTTTCTTCTATTGCTTTCTGGTGATATAAAAACAAATCCTGGCCCTCAAATCTGCAAGTGCCTGAAGTTTTTTCATTGGAACGTGAATAGTATTTGTGCTAAAGGTAACGTTAAAATTCCACTTATCGAGGCCTATGATTCAATTTACAAAAATGATATAAATGCGATCTCAGAATCCATGTTAGACTCTACTATTGATAATGAAGAAATCTGTATTGAGGGCTATAGTAAAGAAATTTATTGTAATGATCACCCAAGCAATACCAAAACTGGGGGAGTGTGCTTGTATTTTCGAGAGAGTTTGCCAATCAAACGCAGAACTGATCTTGAGTTACTGCAAGAAATTATCGTTGATGAAATAACTTTAGTGCGAAAGAAAATAATTTTCATTACAATATACCGTAGTCCTAGCCAAAACAGTCATAAATTTGAGAAGTTTATTAAAGGCATGATAAATAGACTGGGTATACCCTAAGTGCCAAAATCCGCTGAGTCATGATTTCCATGACTGCGATGCTATTGGTTGACCTTGAACGGGTCACATGAACTCACCTCGTACTGATTAACATAACAGTTTCCATCAATAGCAAGTTGTCAACAACGGATGCCAATATCACATGAAACAGCAGCGATCACGCCGAAACCAAATGACCCCCTATAGAGAAAGCCTATTTACCATGACTCATGAAGTTTATTAAAGTCATGATAAATAGACTGGGTATACCCTAAGTGCCAAAATCCGCTGAGTCATGATTTCCATGACTGCGATGCTATTGGTTGACCTTGAACGGGTCACATGAACTCACCTCGTACTGATTAACATAACAGTTTCCATCAATAGCAAGTTGTCAACAACGGATGCCAATATCACATGAAACAGCAGCGATCACGCCGAAACCAAATGACCCCCTATAGAGAAAGCCTATTTACCATGACTCATGAAGTTTATTAAAGTCATGATAAATAGACTGGGTATACCCTAAGTGCCAAAATCCGCTGAGTCATGATTTCCATGACTGCGATGCTATTGGTTGACCTTGAACGGGTCACATGAACTCACCTCGTACTGATTAACATAACAGTTTCCATCAATAGCAAGTTGTCAACAACGGATGCCAATATCACATGAAACAGCAGCGATCACGCCGAAACCAAATGACCCCCTATAGAGAAAGCCTATTTACCATGACTCAATGCCTTTAATCGACTACAGGTGAGTCTCAATCAGCTTCGAAGGGAAAGATATCATTCTCTGGTCTTGACTGGAGATTCTAATTGCAGGTCATTTCAGTGGTGGGATAACGATGTTGAAAACCCAGAGGGATCTTCTTTGGATGAGCTGATGGAAAGAAATTAATAACCTTTACCAGTTGATCGATGAACCCACCAATATTCGAGGTGGAGGAAGGTCCTGTATTGACCTCATTATAACCGACCAACCCAACATGTTTGTGGAATCCGGTGCTCATCCTTCCTTAGATGAACACTGCCAGCATCAACTGATTTATGGTAAACTAAACTATTCCTTACCCTCTCCACCTCCATATAAAAGAACGATCTGGGATTACTCAAAAGCCGACACCAGCAAAATCAGAGATTTACTTAACTGCGTTGACTGGAATTTGCGATTTAATGGCCTAGGGTCCGAAGAAATGTCGGAGGTTTTCACCAGTGCCCTGCTTTCTATTCTTTTGTCGTGTATACCTAACAAAGTCATAAAATGTAATGATAAAGATCCACCATGGATAACACCGGAGCTAAAATCTGCAATCAAGCGTAAACACAGAATTTATAGAAAGTTTGTACAGCGTGGAAGAAGGCAAGAGGACTGGAACCTAGTTAAGGAAACACGAAATAGAACATCAAAAATGATTATTCATCAAAAAGAAAGCTATTACTTGCAGCTTGGAAGAAATTTATCTGACCCTCACCAAGGTATTAAAGACCACCCTAAACAGGTTAATCAATAAGAAAATAGTCTCCAATATCCCTCCTTTGCTGGAAAATGGACTTTTTGTGACAAACGTTCAAACCAATGTTTTAAACAAGCTAATATTTTAAACAACTACTTTGTAAAACAATGCTGTATAATAGCAATGGGCAGTTCTCTTCCTAATTTTCGGCCAAGATGTAACACTGTTTTAGAAAACATGAATATTGATAGGGAAAAAGTTCTCCAACTGATTTGCGCTCTAGATTCTAAAAAAGTAAGTGGATGTGACAATATCTCGGTTTTTATGATAAAGATATACGATAGTTCAATTGTTGAGCCCCTGTGCCTGATCTTCGAAAAATTCGGAAAAGTCTTGGAAAAAACATTATTTGATGGAATATATGGACATCTCAACGAAAATAGACTTATAACTTCAAGACAGTCTGGTTTACGACCAGGTGACGCGACAATTAATCAGTTATTATCTATAACTCACAAGATCTACAGTGGGTTTGAAGAGTTTCCCAGCCATGAAACTAGAGCTGTCTTTCTTGACTTGTCAAAGGCATTTGATAGGGTCTGGCATCAGGGTCTATACAAATTGCAATGCAGTGGCATAGATGGAAACCTTCTCTCCTTGATTCGGAATTATTTTGCAAATCAAACAGCGTGTAGTGCTGAATGGCAAAAGCTCACAATGAGCATCAATATCTGCAGGAGTGCCACAAGGCTCAGTATGAGGACCCTTGTTTTTTCTAGTGTACATAAATGACCTTGTTGATAATGTTCACTGCCATGTGAGAATGTTTGTGAATGACACATCTCTTTCACCTGTTGTAAACGAAGTCAATAGAACTGCAGAGGACATAAATAGGGACTTTGAGACGGTATGTTGATAGGCATGGCAATGGAAAATGCAGTTCAATGCGGATAAAACTGAAAAACTTATTTTTTCTTGCAAGGGACGTAAGCCCTCCCATCCGCCCCTATCTTTGGGATCCAACGAGATAGATACAAAATTTGAGCACAAACACCTGGGACTAACTCTTGACTCTGAATTAAATTTTGAAAGCCATATTCGAGAAGCTATTTTAAAAGCAAGAAGGAGTATCGGTATGATAAAACACCTTTCCAAATATGTTTCTAGAAATGTGCTTGATCAGCTATATAAGCTCTATGTGAGGCCCCACCTGGATTATGGAGACATCATATATCATAGATATGATCCTGAAATGCAATCTGCTTTCACACAAAGACTGGAGCATATTCAATATTCAGCTGCCCTTGCAGTCACTGGAGCATGGAGAGGTACGAGTAGACAAAGACTCCACGAGGAATAAGGTTAGGGAAACTTGTATCAGAGAAGATGGTATCGACGTGTGTGTCATTTTTTCAACGTGAAAAAGTCACAATCCCCTCATTACTTGTTTGCGGCAATTCCAGATGAAAGCAAACTTTCCTACAATCTCAGAGTTCAACCAAAATTTTGGGTGAACTGTCCGTTTTTCGAATACGTATTTCCAAAATACTCTTTTGAAATGGAATCTTCTTTGTGATGATATAAAACATTCTGTAAGCATTGCTGAATTCAAACGTAAACTTCTTGCAATCAGACAACCATTAGGAAACTCTACTTATAACATTCATGACATTGACGGTGTTAGTTCTTTAACAAAACTTCGATTGAATTTTAGTGCATTAAACTAACATAGATTCTGGCATAACTTTGACTACCTAAACCCGATTTGTAGTTGTGGAACTGGAAAAGAGGACAATGAACACCATCTCCTGCACTGCCCACAGTTTGATTTGATGCGTACAGATCTCTTTGGTCAGCTTTCAGAAACCCCTGTCCTGGACATTAATGATATGGATACAACAGCCTTGTTCGATCTCGTTTTATATGGAAGTTCATGATTGAATAAAATTTGTAATAGAATGATCATGGATGCCACTATTTCAAACATTAAGACAACTCAACCTTTAAGTGAAACCCCAAACAGCAGCTACCCCTCCCCTTTTTAGTTTTGTGTTTTGTTGTATATATTCTTTGTAAGGAATTGCCTACTGTAAGTGTCTCTCGTAGTTGGAACACGATGACCTTGGATCTTTTCCCGCTATGAGGGGCACAGTTGAATGTAAATATTAGAGTTGCAGTTGTTTTAAGTTGATAAAAAAGAGCATCAAATGAATCATCCATCATATTTATATCATCAATATAGGCAGGAACAATGTAAACCTGCCTTCTTAAAGACCTATTGCTAACAATGAGCCATTACGCTACACAAGCATCCCATAATGCATTTTCAGACAGTCTGAAATCAATTTTGGTTAATCCATAAAGTTTACTGCCATTGTTTGGATTGTCGCTTGGATAATTTGCCACCCTCACAAAGGCTCATTAGTCTTTCAAAGTCTACTGCTGATTTTGAAAGTTTTGTAAATTATCTTATACTGTAGACTGTTTTCTTGAATGGCAAACATGGTCGCCTTTCTGGAACTATTTTCTATTTCCTCTTTTCTTTTTCAGACTTGCATCAACTACTTTTTTAGAAATGTTTTCAGGCTCTGCAGAAAGACCAAAAGCCCCTGACAAATAGCCTTATCTTGTCAATTTTTTTAATAACTTCAAAGTTTTTGGCCACATTTAATTTTAATGCCTTCAAGACATCTGCAATTGAAATTTGCATATATTGAAATTTGCAGCAGAAAGGCAAGCAGCAATTGAGACTTTCCGTTTTGCATTTTTGACATCTTGTCCATACCATGAGGTGCAAGGACTCATTCTGATTTTGAGTTATGCCTTTTAAACATCTCTTTAGTAGCATATTATCAGAAAGCAGGTCATACACTGGTTTCAACAAAAGAAATAAAACAGCTGGAAGCCTTTTTTCAGAATAGGTCTCTGTTTCTGCTTGTTTGTCTTTCCAAAATTTGCACCAGATATGACCATGCTCAAGATTGCCCCCATGGCATCTGCCCTTATAAAATACATGTATGCCAAAAGGCTATCTTAGAGCATTGCCCTCTTTATTGTGATGAAGAACATTCAGAAGGAGTTTACAATATATTAGAGAAGCTTTTCGCGATGTATCTTATAGGGTCGTTTCAAAAACAACAACAAAACTATTTTTTTTGCGCATGCGCAAAACGCTGGTGGCAAGAAAACAACAATGACAGCAGAAGCAACAGCAAGTTCTATGTTGTCTTACTTTCGAGGTCTCAATTCTGTTGCTCGTAAACGATATTTAGACAAATTGAAATATGCGAGGGGTACAAAGTGTTAACCGGACCCGTATCAGTTAAGTTTTGGCTGGTCAGACAGTCCAAGGAACTGGCCAGAAGAGCTGAAAGCCTACAAATCTCTGGAAGCTTACAAGTGAGTTTTTTTAATGAATCACTAGTTATGTACCGGCATAAGTTGAGAATTTTACTGAATTATTTTTGTCTGAAATGTATTCAAAGTTTGCTGTTGATTTAGGCCTTTTAGCCGAATGACTATTATTGGCCTATATTTCATTTTTACATCATCTATTTTAAACTTATGGTGTATCCACAGTTATAACTGAAACCCATCATTGTCACAGGTATGTTATAAGTGGACACGTTGGCAAAGTTTATATGCATCCAGTTGGTACAAATGTTCCCTACTGTTTCCTCAAGGCACAAGTGAAACCATCCCAAAGATTATCTGGATCCTTCCATCAACCTTGGGTGTGTGTTGAGAAAAGTACTGGCTCAATTTATTGTGCACATTGCAACTGCATGGCAGGGTAAGATATATTTTAATATTTCATTTCTTTCATTTTGGGAATAACATGAAAAGACACCTTGTTCTCGTCACTTGTTCACCTTGTACTCCCCAGAGTATGGAAACATTGGATAATGACCATAAATACTAACATACAAACATATCATTTGTAGACTTGGTGAGACATGCAGTCATGTTGCGGCTGTACTATTTAAAGTAGAAATGGCAGTCAAGGTTGGTATGACATCAACCTCTTCAACAAGTGAAGCCTGCAAATGGAATGTAGCATTTAAAGATGACGTGAATACAGTTTTTCATTTTAAGAGGGATAATCAGATGAATAACAGAACCAATGAGTTAACCTTCCAAAGAAACTTTTTAGTTGAAATACATTGTTTAATCCATTTTTGTCCTCTTTGTGTTTTATAAAGCACTCTCTAGGTTACTGTAGAAAATTGAAATTTAATTTACATGACATGATTTGATAATTTTTGCAATTTGAAGTGTCTATCTGTTGTTAATATTGGGTAATTATTATCATTATTATTATTATTGTCATTACTTTTAACATACTAGGTTCTCTGATATACAGATTTACAATTTATTGCTTTTTTATACTTGTACAGCTTGAGCCACTCACTATTTCTGAACAAGCATCATTGTTTCAAGCCAATCACAAGAGCATTAGGGAATGTCACAATCCAACTGGATCTGATCCCCTCCCCTCCATTGAAGAGCTAAAAGAATTACAACAAATCTGCCCAGACGCATGTCTGTTTGGTATAATTCCAAAGTAAGACAGTGAAGAAACTGACACTGCCTCTGAAGATGAATGCTGTGGTGTCTTTCCTGAGCTCTTACATGGTTTGTTTGAGGAGAAATTCTGTAATCTTGAAGGTAGCCAGCTGGCATCTTATGCTCAGTCACTCTGGGCAAGGTACAAAATCAGTGAGCAGCAAATCAATAATTTGGAAAAGCAGACAAGATCACAGTCAGCCAGTAAATTATGGCACAAGCATAGAGAGGGAAGGATCACAGCTTCAAAAGTACATGATGTTGTTCATATGTTACCTTCTACTGACCCATCTAATCTTGTTTGTAATATTCTTGGTTATAGTTATCATGATTTGTCTAAGGTACCTGCCATAAAATATGGAATAGATAATGAGAGATCTGCCAGAGAGTGGTATTTTGATGAAATGGTGCCTCTGCATGACAATTTTAGCTGCCATGAGAATGGATTCTACATTTCCAAGACACAACCTTTCCTTTCCTGATGGCATGATCAATTGTTCTTGTTGTGGCAAAGGATCTTTAGAGATCAAATGGTCTTTCAAGAATAGGCAAAGGTCAGTTGAGGAAGCAGCCAATGAAGATCCTGATTTCTGCCTTGACAAATCATTTATTTTGAAGCACAACCATAGGTACTACACACAAGTGCAATTCTAAATGTATACTTTAGAAGTGCAGTACAGTGATTTTGTAATTGCCACTGACGTTAACAAAAAAGTCGTCAGAGTTTCATATAATCACCAGTTCTGCACCAATCTGGCTTCATTGTCAAAAAGGTTCTTTTTCGACAATGTGCTCCCTGAAATTATCACCAAAAAACTTTATTCAGAGCGTGCAGAATCTACAATAAGTGATGAAGATTTATGGTGTGTCTGTCGCAAGAAAGCTTCTGGAAAGATGATTATCTGCGCAGGAAACTCATCTAGGATTAACAAATTTCACTACAAATGTGTTGACCTACAAAGGAAGCCAAGGAAAGAATTGTTTTGCTTGAATTGCTCCACCAAGTGAAGTACCCTGGCCTGTTGTCAATGGTAAACTGTTTGATGACAAATTTGATGATAAGAATCTTAAAAATTTACTGATTAACTAATTTTTGAAAAGTTCAGTTATTTTTTATATAAGTAAGTAAGTTTTTTTGCATAAATCAAATTATGAATTTGATAGTTTGTTGGTTCAGCAAAGCATTATTTTCATTCTATTCCTTCAAGGAATTATGTTTCATTTCTAGGGTGTTTGTTTCTGATTTTATTATTTCTGATTTCTGATTATGCTACTCTTTTCAATGAAATGCTGTTTCCTTGTGATATATTATTTTTTTCAAAATTAACAAAGGCCTGCTTTTAAAAGAGACTCATCCTATATTATCAGTAGTTCATTCTCTGTTAGTCTCCTATAAAAAATTCTGGAATTTGAAGCATGATTTGCAGCTATTCATTTTATTCAAGCAAGTTAAAACATTCAAAGATCAGGCAACCTAGTTAAGTAACAATACTTTCAGTCAGGCAATCTTCTAACATCTCTTGTATAAAAGAGGGGATATGTCTCGAAACTTTTTATCAGCAGCTAAGAAAAATGTGGGCCTTTTGGGCTTCAACTTTGCCCCCTACCACCATCCCTGATTTAGCACATTCATTTAACTATCTGATAATACATAGAATTGTAATCTTACATGTCATTAAAACTAGTTGATTTGATGATACAAATTAAAAGAGTTGGTGTGCAAAGATGTAGAATACATTAATACTTTAATATTGTGCTTGCAATGATATGAAATTAACACAAAGATTTTTTAGATTTTTAAATTTACCAACTCTAACCTTGAGAAAGAATAACAGGTATTGCTTTCATTCAAATTGTTCTCGATAACCTTGTACAATATAAGCAAGATGTTCCAATAGCTATGATAAAAAACAAAGATAAACAATTTTGATTTGACTTGGTGTGTGTTCTCTCTACTTGATAAGCTTTGGCAGAAGATTTGTTACAGCAGCACAAATGGTTATAATGTTGTCAAAATTTGGAACCATGTTGATTTGCATAGTTGTGCTTAAGATACGGAAATTCTTGATTCTACCAATGGCTCGCTCTACATGAATACGGACCCTTGCAATTTGACGGGATTCTTCAACTTCTTGCTGGCTTAATTGGACCTTGCCTTTAGTGAAAGCTGGTATTACCAAAGTAGCATTATGGTTTGCAATGTCATCTGCAACAAGGAAGCCTCTGTCAGCCAACACCTGATCATTATATTCCAGAAGGTCTAGAAAGCCACTTCTTTGTGTAATAACTTTGTCAGATACACGTCCACCAAATGCTTTTGACAAAAAAATTATAGCGCCAATTGGTGATATTCCAATCAAAACTTTAAGGGTGTTATTATGCTTGTAGTTTGATTACCCCCCCCCCCCCCCCCCCCCCCCGCATGGACATATTCATTGCACATTATATTCTATTGGGGACATTATATAAAACGCAATTTACATCTTGCAGTTGTGTTTTTCATGATTCTTACAGCGTTGGATGGAACTTTCTTGAAATCAGTTTTTTAGGGGCCCCATCTCAGTTTTCCTTCAGTGTCCCAGATGACTCCGTTATGCCACTGATTTGAAGGATACTATTTTAGATGAAAGATTTTGAAGTTTACAATGTAAATTACTCCACAGTTTAGCATCATGGTATTGAATTGACCTAAGCCAATATTGAAGACTGTTTTTTGGGGACATTTATAAATTGCCTTGATTGGGCTGTCTTCTGGAATATCCATCAACAGCTGAACTCGTTAGGAAAACATCAAGAAAGCAAGTAAGTAAAGTTTTAGTAACAGAATGGCAAAAGTTTTTATCAAGGTACGAGTTAGGAGACTGATGCTTATCTGAAAGGGGTCCTAAGAATTTAACAAACTGAACCCCTTTTGGCTATATATAGAACTTGAAAATGGCTTTGAAAAAAGCAAACATTTTATAACATATTGGCTAAAAGCCTTTTCGTCTGAGACTCCTCAAGGCATAAAACGTCAGAATAAGGGTCTGAAACGGCCAAAAGAACACAGTGAAAAATATATACCCCGTTGTGGATCGAATTAGGCTAATCAGAAAAGAGCAAAGCACAAGACTGGTATAGTTGATCAATCAGTACAAGGTGCCTAAAGGAAAATTACCACTGGAGTCAAAGAGAAAAAAGGCACTTTCTGTCCACACAATGGCGGCTTTTTCATTTGTATGTAGATTGATTCCAAAACTGCTAGATAGAAAGGCGACCGGGCTCTGCCAATTATCCGAAACATTTCGTCATTATAAAGTTTAGCACAATCTGAGTTGTCTAAAAGATGTTGACCGATGGCATGTTGTTCCTTCCTTATTCTGACGATTTCTGCTCTGAGGAGTGTCAGACGAAAAAGTTTCAGCCAATATATTATAAAATGCTTGCTTTTTCAAAGCCATTTTCAAACTGAACCCTTTTAATGTGTTTCTCCCTATTTTGATAGCAGCGTTAGAAGTAATACTTACAGATGGATAGTGAAAGATTATGTAGTTATTTTTCCCAATATTCGGTGATATTTTTCAATAGCATCCAGCCATTTCTGGCTGATCTCAGCTTAGGAGTTAGTCAAATTAGCCAAATCATTGGATTCACAGTAGATGTTTGTGTCATTAGCATAAAGATAAAACTTGAGTTTCTTGCAAGCATATGTGTTTCTAACGACCACTGATTTATATAAGAAACAGTTATATGGCCCTAGTACAAATTCATGGAACACCACAAGAAATTTTAAGCAAGTCAGAATAACATTCATAAAGAGAAACAAATTTCTTCCTATCAGATTAGAGAGATATGAGCCAGAGAAGAAAACTTGCATAAGTTTGCAGCAACGCTGGACTGCTTGTGCTTGCTCTTCAGGCCACTAGTGACCCAAAAAATCAATAAATTCATATTTTATACTATTTATGTATATCATGGGCATCATTGCTCGCAGCTCTAATGCTTCTGCTCACAGGCCACAAAAGACAATGTGCTGTTGGTCACAAAAACGCGTCAGCAAAATCATTTGTGTTTCTAACCTGGGATTTGAGCTGAGCCACTCTCGTGATACAATTTGTGAGAATATGTGGTTTTATGTCCATTTTCACTCAATAAATGTCACTTTTCTATCATTTTGTTTCTAATATTGTTAGTTGACCCCCATAGGAGTATCAAACGACCACTGCGATATTTGAGTTGATTATCAACTATTGATATAAGATCTAGAATAACGGCATTTATAAGTTCTAGGTTGCTCACTCCTTTTCAATGAATTTTTAAACATATGATATTTTTCTGTGTATAAATCGAGTTTAAGTTGGCCCAGAATGAAATAATATTGACATTGATTGACAAAAATCAGTTGCTTTAATTATTTTAAAACTGCAGTTTATAAACTTCTATCAAAAGTTGTTCAAACGAAAGTCTTTTTGTTCAAAAGGAAATTGTTTTTCTGTATGAATTTCTTGTAAACTACACTTATAATTATGAATACAAAGCAAGTTTTCTAAAAATCATATCATCTGCGTATAAGTTTAGGTAAACTTTTCTTGTGTATTTTAGGGATCTAGAAACTTGGGGCTTGTTAGTTTGAGATATAAAGGGATAAATTTAAAGAGGGGCTAATATGAGGCTTATAATTTTTTAAAGCTGTAATACACTCAGAATGTGAA
This sequence comes from Rhopilema esculentum, assembly GCF_013076305.1. The sequence continues at coordinate 16,732,765 of NW_027020025.1, forward strand.
GCTGTGTTTGAGAAGTTTTTCAGACACAAAAGAAAGAAGTGTACATCTGCCTCCAAGGGTTTCAGAATGAATATATTAATAAATGTATCCGTATGATAAAGCTATTGCATGCACAAGATGAATAGGCCCTTTTGGGATGTTTCAACTTACATTTTGTAGTACAATGTTTATATTTACCATTCTGGTGGTTCTTAAGAGAAAGGCATTTTAAAATGCAAGTTTCAGTTTTAAAAGGTGTAATATAATAATGACTTAAATGATGTTCCATGTTTACAGTCTCTCTAGATCTGAAAATTGATTAACAGCTTCTGGAAAACCAAAACATGCAAATGATAATGAACAGTTGTGGTCTTATCTTATTCATAAATTTGGGGAGAGTTATCCTTTGAATTTTTGATAGCTTTCTAGCAGTGGGAAATATCTGGAAATGTAGAAAGAAGCTCCCAGAAAGATTTACTTACCATGTATTTGCTTTGTGCTATGAATAAAAAATAAAATTAAATCCAAAAATATAAAAAAATTTGGTAAATTAAACTTTTGAAGGCATCGTCTCAAGATCTATATACAGGGACGTACCTACCCCTGGTGGGGGGGGAGGGGGTAGTAAAGTTGGTCGGTAAATGTAATCGATGGTCGGTACATGTTATGGATTGTCAGTAGATGGGTATCTTGACTTTATATAGTATATTGGTGTGTATACATTGACTAGCAAGAGTTGAATTTTGGTCTGTAAATTCACCGATTTACACCCCCCTACTCCAAATCATCAAGGTACACCCCTCTCTATAGATATGCATTTTACTGAATTGCAACCGTTCTATTTGATGACTAGCAGTGATACCTAATTTGAGAATCCCCTTTTCAAGACAATTTCCTGAGTGCTTGTGTCTTGAAAATTCAGATCTTCGGGCGACAGTTTACACAACTTCTGGGTTGTGTTATCTGGGCACAAAGTTACCATTCTGCTTCTGCTCTTTGATATAGAACAGGGGTGGCAACCCTCGGGCCAGGAAGAGAATTTTTGTGGCCCGCAAGATGATGAACTCATATTATGACTTTTTGGTTGGCCGGGATGATTTGCCAGGCGGTCACAAATATTGAATGAAACATATTGATTCAGAAGGAGGTTATTTTCATCAAACCTGGGAATCACAGAAAGATTTTTCACTTTCTGTTGTGACGATTTCACCATAGTTCATAGAAATGAGACTGGTTAGGAATCTTTGATATGAAAACAAAAGGCCCTTTGTTTCATCTTGAAAAGCTAAGCTTTTTGGTCATGTGATCAAAGAAGGTACAAGGTGTTGCAGCAATGGCGTGCGAGATGATTCACTTTGTTGACAATGTTGATTTCGAGGAAATCATGAATGTTGTTGAAGATAATGAAGATATCCAGAATTTTTTTGCTCAAGAAACAATCGAGGTAAGTGATTTTCGAGGAATGATTGCTTTTCTTTCTTCATAACGTACCTAGCGATAGCTTTACGTCTGAACAGCTACTTTTAGTTGTTAGGCCTAGTGATTCAGCGCTAATGTGACACTCAACACCCATTTACCCTCATCATGCTTCCCGTCTGTTACCAATTGATTTTAAAATATTTGAACCAATGCCTATGATTTTTCTTACGTTGTTCTTCGCATTTTATTTAAGATCTTACGGCCTATCATTTCAGATACTCGTCGACGACACGGAAAAGCAATGCAATCATTGTACAAAACGATTCAAAACATGTGCAGGGTTAAACAGACACATTGCGGCAATTCATAAAGAGAAAAGTGATGGCAATAGTAGTGATATACTTACTGCTAACAATATTCAAATACTGATGCTGAAGACATGCAGCGACATTGCAAATAATAAGTGCTACGGGGAGGCTGTTAACTTGGCTTTTGCTAGTTACCATGCAAATGATGTATTCGAAAATGATGGTTTTGTAAGCAGTGATTTCTATGCAAGTATTCGGAAGCTAACTAACAAGCTGACTAGCACCAGTAACAAAGAGTGTTTTTATGGTGATTATTACAGTGATGTTGTTTTTAACTGTCAGTCACATTTTCCATCTCTGGATTGCACTCATGGCTCACTCTTAGCAACTGAACTGTGTGAAAAAATCATTAATGAAGTCCAGTTCCTCTCTTCATCAAATGTAACAACAATGCAGCCAACAATTGCTTTAAATGAAAGAGATGTGTATTGCATTGAATACATTGGTGGTTATGTTTTGAGGAAGGTTTTCTTCAATTTGAAAACAAAGAAAACAGCCAGTGACACTGCTCTTGCCATATTAAAAAGTTTTAAAAGCGATGAAAGCAACGAAGAGAGCCTTATAGGAGTTTTAAATCGCGGTGGACTTTGGAAAATTAGCGATATGGCAAAGAGTCTGTTCATTTTGGCTGAAAAAAAATTGAGAGCAGAAACCAAGAATGAAGCAAGGTTGCAAAAAATAAGAATTGCCCCTATGGCATCTGCCCTTACAAAAGACATGGATGCACAAATGTTGTTGAAGGCTATCTTGGAGGATTGTCCTCTTTATTGTGATGAAGAGCATTCAGAAGAATCTGACAATATACTAGAGAAGCTTTTCACAATATATCTTAGAGTGAGATGCTTTTCGTTAACCAGAGATCTTGTAACTAAACTTAAAAATAAAGCTAAAGCAGACTTGGACAAAAAAAAGGCACTTCGTAAAGAGCTAAAGCGTGGTGATAACAAAAAGAAATAGAAAATATATATATATATATAAATTTATTTGTGCCATACATGTCATCAGCTTATGTATATATAGTTTTGGATGGCTATAAGAAGTCCTAAATGAGTTGACTTTATCTACTGATTCCGTGCTGTGTAATTCTTCCCAAATGTGAACCTACTGATTGAGATTATAGAATTAGTTCCCAATGGCAAATTTTGTAAATAATAACTTTATCCAAAATCGCTGTATGAGTTTATGTAAATTGTAAAGGAAAACCCCTGGAAGAGGGCTATTTCAAAATGTGCTGCTCAAGTAGAACTGAGATTGGGAACTTCACTGATTACTTCACTGAGATTGGGTACTTACTAGAAACAATAGTTTCTGTAAATGAGGTTTGTTTGACACAAATTGTATCCAAACACAGCAGTGTATGTGACTGGAAGAACTTAATATGAATGGAATTGGAAGAAGAAGCTCTTCAACTTAAATATATTAAACTACGAACAGGTGCTATACCCAAATAGTTGTAAAAAAGTCGTAATCAGTTGGCTTTTTTTAAGTCTGATAGTTATTGGAGCATATTAATTTTTTTGAATTATTGGAGCATATTTAAGAGGGAGCTTATTCTAAAAGAGCGCTTGATTAAATAATTATAATTGGAAGTGATTATGTTACAAACAACGTTTGTTAGCAGGATTAAATAATTTACTTGAAGTTATTTCTTTTTTTGTCTTTATTTAGTGGCTTAGGATCCACAAAATGCCATTAAAACCCTTTTTGTAACACTTGGATCTTGTCACTTGTATTGCCTGTCTCTTGTGAAACAAATCTTTGGGTACTGATAATGTTTGCATTGCAGCCAAATGGATGTACAGATCACCTTTTCTACTCATGCACCTTCGCTGTCCAAAAATTTCCTCTACTAGATCCCGATTGAAGCGCTCTGTCAAAACATAAGGCATTCCATTGTTGAGGCAAAAATGTATGCATTCTATAATTGAAAATACAGTTGTTTGGACACCAATATATGTTTGTTTCGAGATAAACATTTTCTCTTTCTCAACTTTCTTGTGATTCCCTGGTTTCATTTCAATAGATGCTTTCCAGACATTCAGATACTTCAAGAGAACATCTTTAAGCCATCAAAGTCTTTTATCATTGGTGGAGATAAATGAAGCTTAAGATGGTTTTTTTTCCAGCTGCGACTCTTTCAAGCTTTTTACATTTAAACTATCAAGGAACCTGTCAAACATTTCACAGAAGGTTTCTGTTGCCATACATTCTTTTGTACAGAAATTCTTCAGGACACTTGCAACATTTCACCAAGAACCGGGCATGCATGCATGACTTTCATTTTGGAGTAGCTGATAAGCTTGATATGTGCATTTGAAAAATTTGAGTAATAATTTGAAACAACCTTCTAAGTCATTATTGGAGACATCTGTAATATGTCTTCACAAAAGAAATAAGCCTTTAAGGCACATACAGCGTGCTTTATTGCCAGAATCTGAAATCAGTAGGCTATTTCTGGCAGTCTTCCTCAAATGAGGTGCATCACTGATAAAGAAAATGTACAGGCTACGTCAGAATATGTTTTCTGTATGGTTAAAACAGCATCTGACTTTGTAGGACTTCTGTTCAGGTTTTTGTAGAAGCTGAAAAGTTGTCTGTTCGCAGCAGCACCATCACACACAGCAGCAAGAACCCCAAGATTACAGTTCAGCTCCATATTTCAAAGGCTTGTAAATCCTACAATCTCGTCGCTATATTTATCAAAAAAAAAACCTAGATGACATTTTCATCTCATCAAAGGCTGTACATACATATCGCTGATGAACAGATAAACTTCCAGTTGCTTGTTTCAACTGGTCCACAACTTCTGTTATGAGCCCTGTCTTTGGTGGGATTACATTTCTGTAGCCTCGAAGGGTTCTCTTGCTTGGCAGGCAACGTATACCAGAGTTTTTAGCTCATCAAACATTGCATCGCACCTCAATGTCATAGACAAACAAAACCTTATAGCCATAGGATGGTATCTCTTTGAGCTTTGGCCCAAGTTCTTCACCTGCTCCTTCCAAAAAATCTTCATGAATGGGGTAGCATTGGAAAGGTTTTTCTCCATAAGCTGGTTCAGGTCATTGCTCAGTTGATTATCAATTTTTATACCTGTGTGTGCAATCACTTTGCTCATCTTCTGTACCTTCTCCTCAAGCTGGCTTCATTTCAGTATTTTTTCATCAGTGTCATGCAAAGTCTTGAAGCACCAACTTTTACTTGATTCTTCTGTCTGTTTTCTTTGCAATTTAGTTAGCAAATGCTCACATTTTGTGCAATTTGCCAAAATGTACATGGTAGCAGCACCTGAAATTATTGTTTATTTACATAACATGTATATTG
>NW_027020025.1:16737954-16748656 GCF_013076305.1 Rhopilema esculentum
TTCTGGCTGATGAGCTGCTTGTTTTTTAACGCCCTCATGTTTTTCTTTCCAGTGTAGCAACTTGCCTAGTCATAAAGTTTTCTTGCAATACGCTCCAGCGGAGCGGAAGCGATCTCTGATTGTTATCACATTTCTCCTTGTTACGTGGTGGCAACGAACATTACAGGTCCAGCGAGGTTAAAAATGGCAAACAAATTATTAGTCCTTTCTTGTTTGTTCAACTACCTTTCAGGATGATGCAAAATGTTTAAGTAAAGGTGAAACCAAGTACTATTGCAAATTTTGTCTCCAAGTTACCATAGATGGGTTTTGAAATCAAAGGAATTGTACGCGCATCATGAAGGATGTACTTATTAAAAGTAGGCCTAAAGAAATGGCGATGATGGATTGTTAACTTCAGCAACATGTGAGTGTCCAAGGGGAAGGTGGTATGTAGCCATATGGCTGCCACGGCAATACATGTGAACAGGAAAGGTTTTTCTAAAATAGACCTGCCAAATTCATTCGGATCACCCGGCCAAGAACATATGTCTTAAAGCAGGAACAAGTGTTAAGCTTTCGAGATGGCTTAAATTCTTTTCCTCCTATTCAAAGCCCTGAATACACCGCTGCAGTCGATTGCTTTTCTAGAAGTTGCTCGTGATTTTTTTCTTAATAATGCTATAGTTCTTCAATAAATGTAGACTGTTCCTCTTCGACTGATGCTTTTGCCAGACGCCTGAAGTCAACCGTTGGAAATATTGCACGCTCCACCTCTCATAGAGAGCCTTTTGCCCATCTATGCTGTCAACAAAAAACAATTCATAAAACACAGTTTGAAGGACCCTCCAAAGAGCTGTTCAACACGTGGATGCAATCCACAAAGATCAAAGAAAGAAGTCATATCTGGGCGCAATACGAGACCGTGTTGTCTTACAGGAAGCAGATTTTTGGGGTGCTTGATGCTATTAAAGAAAAAGAACTGTCAGGCCATGACTTATCCCATCTCTTTTTCAAAACTCTCAAAGGAGAATACTATTTGGGCAACAGAGACAGCATAATCTGGGGTCAGATGCATGAAGAGGTAGCACTCAAGCTTATATTGAGAAAACAATAACAATTACTTCTACTGGCCTTCATCTTTCCCAGTGGCTATCTTGGCTGTACCCCTGATGGTATTATTAGTTCAAAAAGCAATTCAAGGCCAGGAGCACTTGAAATTAAATGTCCTTTTAAAATATAGAGATTCCACCATCAAAGAAATGGTGGAACAGGAATCGGCTTCTCAAAGTAAGTGAAGGGATTTTTCTTAACAAAAATTCAAGTTAACCCCTCACATAATTACTGGCATCAGTTTTCAAGCTGAAATTGCAGTTCTTGGTGTCACTTGGGCACATTTTTGTAGTATGGACTAACGAGGATTATGTTGATTGTATCTGTTTCAAAAGACGAAAATGGGAGAAGATTAATACACTTGCTGTCAGACTTTATGTAAATACTCTGTTACCAAATTGTTATACAGCTGAAAAATGAGGATAAACTGTTTTTTTTAGATTTACAAAGTTTAGTTTTGTAAAGTACAATAGTTGCAAAAAGTCCTGAGACACCTTGGCATTTTTTCGTTTCTTCTCTTAGGTGGGTAAGGTGCAAGGAAGAACAATTCTAGAAGAATATGGTTTTTATCCTTTCTTACAAGTATCCCAAGGACTTTTGGTGACTACTGTAGACTTCTGAATCCTTATTTCTTTAATGCATTTTAGTTCACTTAATGCTGTTAGCTATATTTTTGATTGATATAAAATTTTAAAACATACCAAGTTTCTATTTTTTGAGAAAGAACATTACTATCAAAATTAAAGCAGTTATGTTCTAATAAGCTTGCAATAAAGACAAAAAGCTTTATCATAAAGAGTAGTTAAATTTTGGGAAGCTTGCTTGAACTACTTTTCAAATTAACATAAATCAGAATGGAATTAATTCATTTTGTCCATAATATTCCATAAATTTTGTAATATTCCTATATAACAGGAACTGGAGGTTAACAAGAGATGCACAGACTTGGACAAGCTTGCTAGCTATTGGTCTTTGATTTGCTGAGATGGAATTCAAAATTCTGTAATTTCGCAAGCGCTCAATAGGCTCTTTCACATGTATTCTGGTTCTTGCATTTTTCTAGAAAACTATGGCTTCTGCTTTTGTGAATCTTGCCTTTCCTGTCAAAAATGGATGGCAAGTTAAGGAAGACACTTGTGGCATCAATCATGAATGAGAAAACCTTTATCAGCTAAAATGAGATCACCAGCCTGAAAAGGAGAAAGCAATGAAATTCAAATGTCAGACAAGGGAAAAACGTCCTAATAAATGTACCTAAGAAAGAAACCAATTACTGTTGAAATGTTGGTATTGCTCATACCTTGATAAAATATAGGTCTATATTAATGCATGCAACTGGCAGTTTCAAAGTTGATCTAAGATATTGCTGCATTATCCAAATAAACTTTATTGGTATCATTTTACAGGTAATGCAAGTTATTGTTTCTTTGTTTATTGAAATAACCAAATATGAATTACTTACTTTCGAATGACCTAGCACTTTTGATTCTTGGGTAACAACTTTGTCACTGGTACTGCCTGGATACCCCTCACTAACAAATGTAATTGCACCATTAGGAGCAACACCAATCAAAAATTTTCCTGTCAAATTGTGTTTATAATTGCTGTAAGAAAGGTTAGCAGCATCAAGGTCCCTCCTAGGTGTTGACAGACGGAATTCTGTACAGTCAATAATGATCCGGCAGTTGGAAAAGTCACCAAAAGACTCTGGCATACTTGATTTGTTCTTTGTTAGGGATGGTATAGTTCGCATTGCTCCTTTAAACAAAGTCTCATGCATAAGGTGGAGGTACGTTAGAAAAATGTTTGTAACTGTAGTTCTGCTGACTCCAAATCTTGTTGCTAAATCAAAGAAAGGTATGTCCATTTTGAGTTTCATTAATGAAATCAAAAGCTGGTTTTTGCTATTAACTGACTTGACTTCAAATCCATACCAGTAATTAAACGGCTTGAAGCGATTCAACAAGCACAATAAGACCTCAAAGGCATCTTTATTCAAACTGGTATAGTTCAGAATGTCCTCGGAAGACAAATTTTCGTACTTGAAAACTTTTCCTTCAAGCTCCTCAATCCGAACCAAAGCTTGGTTCAAATCATACCTGAGTCGAGTGATGACTTGCTCAGATTCTGATGTATTCGAGCTGCTACTAGTTGCACTACAACTAGCGATGGGAGTTGAATTAAAACCCTGGATGAGTGCAGTATTTTGCATGGTGATGTCTTCTATGTTATCTGTGATGTCACTCCTAGCTTTCTGTGACACTTTTGACTGCCGCTTCGGCTCACGCTCATCACATTCAGCTCCCCTCAAATTCAAACTTGGAACTGCACTTCTTTTGAGCCTTTGCTTGCGAAATTCGACAGGAGTATAATTTCTAATTTGCGAAAAATCTGCGAGCTCAAAATGCCTGCTGCAGACGTAAGACGATCTTGATGGTGTATAATCAGCACGACAAATTCTCATTTCCCAAGCTTTTGATCGCTTCGTGTCCGTTGGAAATCCGTGGAAAGACAAGTTGGGATTAATTTCATAGTCAGCATTGCAACTAAACACGCAGCAGTACTTCGGCATATTTAGACAGAAACTCATTGCTTTCGTGTTTATACTATAATGTGAGCTTAGGCCTAATGAATACAACCCGTTGCCACCACGTAACTAAGGAGAAATGTGATAACCAATCAGAGATCGTTTCCGCTTGCGGAGCGTATAGCCAACAGTGGACTAGGTATAAGTACCTCAGTCTAAATAAAGTCTTTGGCGAAGTTTTAAAACTAGGTCTCAGATTATGCCAGGAAATCAAGTTTCAGTTATATAACTTGCATAGTTACAAAGTTATAGTGCAAGACCTAGTATAGAATTGGGTACAAGAACCATTGTTAAAAATTGCTTTTGTGGTATTATTAAATCTGTTTTGCATCTCATTTTATCCATTATGTCAAATAAGGCAAGAAAAAGTTTCATTTTTTACCTTGCAAAGTTAAGATTGTTGTAGAAACTGCATATTCATAAAAGAGGACTGGGTATGAGTACCCCAGTCCAAAAATAGCTTTTGGGGGCATTTTTTAATCTTGATATAAATTTCATCTCATTCAGCATATCGGATTGTGTGCTTGTACCAAACTTCATGCTATTATCATAACATGCACAATTCTACTTCTATGCGTCTGTGTAGTGATTCCATTCATTCTAATTTTTCCTCACCTATCGCCATCCATTTCTACTTTGTTTATTTTACCTACAGTAATTTCTTCACATCACTACCTCATCACTACACGCTACGAGCATATCACTATGTCAACATTTCCTCTCTTTTGTTTAGGCCCTCATCAACCCTACACATCTACCTAAATCTCAAGTCCTAAACTATTCACACTTAGCCTAGCCCTTCCTATCCTTTGTTTTCCTTACATCATTAGTGTTAATTCATTTCTGTATATAAGCATGTTAATTTTTATGTAAGTTCAGTTCAGTTCAGTTGACATCAGAGTTACACAGGCAACACACTGTCTCTCTCACTGGCTCCGTGTTCTCTGCACGTAAAATAAGACACGCTGGGTTGGAAATGACACGTTAGTCAAGGATGGATTTATTTAGTGTTTACATTGATCGCCGTTCTGATGTACACTAAATCTGCACTATACATGCATCCAATACTAAAATTTAAGAAAAGGTTTTATGATAAGGATAACAATAAAGATGAACATTAAGAAGATAAGAACAAACTAAATCGATTAAAAAAAAGAAAAGGGAAAAGGGGTTAAGGATCATCTTGGATCCGCTAATCTCGTCTCTTCTGCCATACTGTTCCAGATCGTTCAGCTCTCTATTCAGATCGTCAATCGTTTTGTGAAGATCAGTGGTGTCTTTCTCCAATTTCGACTTTTAACAATATTATTTGAGACTTGCCTTTGATTTTGCTGAGAAACTCAGCTAACTTCTCGTAGTTAATGAGACGCTCTTCCAAAGTATGCAGACGGTCCAGTGTTGCTTTGTTTGATATTTCGAACTTTGAGGTAAGTTCTTCCATACGTGTGTTAAAATTTGTTTCTTTAATAAATCGATAACTTCTTTCATACTTTCGTTCACTGATACTGTGTCCTTTTTGTTCCGCTTGTCAGAAGACCCCATGATTGTTGGTTAACAAAATTACAAGGTTACACCATTCAAAATCCAAAACGATCCAAAAAAGTAAAAAATAGCCAAAAGAAATACAAGTAAAATAAAAAGTTGAATTTATTGAGACAACATAATCAAAGAGTATCGTGAACATTCAAGTCACTCAAAAACACATCGGCATGCCAATCCGTCGCTTTACAAGTTCAACCTAACTAGCAAGGCTGTTTCATATATCCTAATTTTGGTGGCTGGTTTGTTATCTATAGTTGGTCACCCGATCGTTGAGATTTTCCCTTGCGTAAATTGAAGAAGCTGGTAAGACCCGATTCAAAAATTGAAGAACATTTTTTATGTCCTTCAGAAGAATGCAACATGGTCCACAAATGGGAAGATTGTTTTATTGCATTGAATGAAAGGAATATATCAAGGAATTGTGGAGAACAGATATTTAACAAGCTATGTCAACAGAATCTTTTGTTTACAAAACATTTGTCACGTGGGAAGACAAAGCTTAATCCTTACAGAATTTATGTATATAGACCTTTAAATCAGTGGCTGAAAGAAATGTTCCAGTTTCCAGAATTCAGGAGTCTGTTGGCATCCACGTTCCACCAATAAACCGCACACAATATTTTAGAGGATGTTTGGGATGGGAGTATGTGGAGTGAGTACCAATATGACCTTTCCACTGGTAGAAACTTTTTAAAGGAAGAAAATAACATTGTGTTCAAGCTTTCTGTCGATTGGTTAAAGCCATTCAAACGAGAACAGTATTATTTTGACGTGGTTTCTTTGGTTGCTTTGAACCTCTCTCACTTAGGATCGTAAACTTAGGAAATGGGTTCATCCGGTAGGGATCATACCTGGTCCACATGAGCCTAAAACTCACATCAACTCTTTTCTGAAACCATTGGTTGATGACTTTTTGTGTTTATTGGAAGGTATTGATCTTTTTGTTGAAGACCTTCAACAGATTATTACTGTGAAAGCGATGCTTTTTTGCATCTGATGCGATTTACCTGCCTTGAGAAAAGTTATTCAATTTCTTTCTCACAAGGCAAATAAAGGGTGTAATTTGTGCAAGTTTAAAGCAGAACGTGAAAATTCTATCAGAGCATCAGGGAAATGAGCTACTTCTCAAGAATATTTTTGAGGAGCACACAAAATTTGAAGTTCGTGATCAAGCAAATTAGTACAGCAATGCAAGAAATAAACTCATGCTCAAGATATTGCAAAAAAGAATGGTCTTCGATATACAGAGCTGCTTCGATTGCCTTTTTTGATCCTGTGAGAATGTGTGCAGTAGATCCTATCCATGATATTCTTCTTGGTCTTGTACAAAAAGAGATGTCTATTCTTCTTAATAGTGACAACGACCTAATTTTTGAAAATTTCAGCTTTCCAAAGTCAAACCAAGAAAAATAAGGAAGCGAAAAAATCGATTGAAATGCATTTTGACTGTGGAAGGCTTCCAGTTTCAATTATGGAAAAAGCAACTTCAGATTGTTTCACAGCACAGCAGTGGTTTCTCTTCGCTGTGATTTATGCCAGACCTTGCTTCTACAGATTGATTCCTGCTCAATTGTATAAATGCCTTAAAATCGTGCACAGAATCCAGCAGAATCACTTCTTCCATCACCCCCAAAACAATATTTTGGAAGACACCCAAGACATTGACCACTGCTGTTTGCATTTGATCCCATGTGTTCAAAATGACTGGTGTAAAAAACAGCCGTTGATTTCTGCAAAATGTTGATACACCAGGAACTGCTAGCTTCAGGAATGATCAGAAGTCTGAAAACTTGGCATAGCTGTTACCAGACAAGAGAACACATGCAGTAACAAGAAGGTCATTTACATATATCTTAGAAGTTCTTGACTGAGAGACAACTTCTGAGGACACCAAGAACCCAATGTGCTTGTTTTTACAAGCCCACCTAAACTGCAATACTGATCCCTATGCATCTGTCTCAAATGAAATAAGGGCATTGCAAACTTTATCACCATCCATTTCTGTGCGTTTAGTCCCTTTTAACTCCATGAGTTTATTGGCAGTGACGACGAATTTGTTCCTGTTGACAATCTCCATCTCTTCTGGCATGTTGTCTGTTTTAAACAATTGCTGCAATGTATTACCAATTTTCTTTTTAATCATTACAGTGTTTCCTTCTGCTGGTAACTCAATAAATGAGCTTGTATCATCACATATTGTTGTCTCCAATTCCATTAATGTATTAGAAGGAACAGGTGTATCACTTGTAACCAGTACACTTCTATTTACGTCTAATTCATGCTCTGCTTGATCTGCATCGAGATTGCCAATTTGATTAATGTGATCCACAATGTGATCAACTATTTCAGTGTCATTTATTTATTTATATATATTCTAATAATGCTGCTGGAAGAACTCCAGATAAATTAAAAAGTTTCTGTCCTGAAGCCAATGAAGAAGGCCACTTGCCTTACGAACACTTACTTGGTCTCTTTTCCATGTGTTTATTATCATCTCAAAGCACTTTATCAGATAATCCTTGTGCTCAAACACAGTTGAGACAATTCTACTTTGAAAATTCCATCTGGTTTGCACAGAGCGAGGAATTCTTCTGGCCACACATTCATCCAGGCATGATACTCTCTTTGGAAAGCGAGACAAAAAAAATTAAAATGCATTTAAATTTGCAAAGAATACTCTTACACTGGTGATATGTGAAACAGCCTGTTGTAGTACCAGGTTGAGTTGGTGGACATAGCAATGAATATAGTGAGCATTGGGATATGCATCCTTTACTATGCTCTGAACACCTCTATGTTGGCCACTCATTACTGATGCACCATCATAGCATTGTGCAACAAGCTTCTGTTTGTCATTGTCATAAAGTGAACCTTCATTATTATTATTATTATGAGTAATATGCTGAACCTTGCTTTGGTTGCCCTGTGCAACAATTGTTTTGTTATGCTTTGTTATATTAATAAGGGTGTTATGGAATTTTAGTGGAGTTGTGTTTTGGGATTCGAATATGAAAGTAAACGAAGTGTCTTCTATATGAATTGGCCTACGGAATTAAGAGAATATAACATTGGCGACGAGGATAAAACCATAATAACATAGCATATGTTATGAAGGATGGCTTTCAGTCTAAATCTACACCCACTTCCTGAATTTGATCCAGATATTGAAGTTGGTGCTAGTCTTTCTACGAGATGGCGACAATGGCTTCGTGATTTCGACACATATATTCTTGCCAGTGGTATAAGAGATCTTGGACGCAAACGAGCCATTTTACTTCATCAAGCAGGTTCCCGAGTTCGCGAAATTTTCAGCCAGATTCCTGATACAGGCGCTGCCGCTGATTATGAACTGGCTCGTGATAAACTCACTGCATATTTCGAGCCTCAAACAAACCGTCGGTATGAAGTGTACAAGTTTCGCCAAACTCGCCAGGAACAAGGGGAGACCTTAGATCATTTTCACACACGGCTCCGACATCTTTCTGTCAATTGTACCTTTACGGATACCGACTTCGAAATCGAGGAACAAATAATTGTTGGAGGCATTTCTAACAAAATTAGAAGAAAAGCGTTACGTGACCCAGACTATTCGCTAAAAGATATGTTACTTGATGGCAGAAGGGATGAAATGAGCGAATTCCAAGCGAAGGAAATTGAGTCAAAAGAAGACATGCAACAATACACTCATCGGTTTACGGCTTCAAACAAGGCAGGTAAACAAAAATTGACTGTACCCCCGAAATGTGGAAGCTGTGGTGGTGCACGACACCCAAAGGATCAATGCCCAGCGTATGGCAAAACATGCCATAAATGTGCAAAATCGAATCATTTTGCAGCTGTATGTCGGAGTGCAGCTCAGGACAAGAGACCGAAATCCGGTAGGCCAAACAAACCCCAACGTTTCTCAGTCAAGCCATTGAATTATTCGACACAGTCTAGCGACGATGAATACGTTTACACAATACAACAGAAATCCACAGGGTGTCCTACAACAACAATTTCTATTGCGGGAAAGCCAATATCAATAATGATTGATACCGGCGCCTCCATCAACGTGTTGGACAACACAGCCTTTCAACAATTAGAGGGAATTGAATTACGTCCAACCAAGGTCAAGGCATTTGCCTTCAGTTCAAAACAGCCCGTCTGTTTCAAAGGAAAATTTGAAGCTCTTGTCGAAACAAAGCAAAAATATTGTGTCTCAACATTCTACGTTGTGAGCAGCAAAGATTCAGGATGTCTGCTATCCATGGCTACCGCACAGGAGTTAGGACTTATCAGCTTGAATCTAAGTGCAATTAAGCCCGTTGATGTAACAGATGAGAAACTTTCAACTTTGCTGGATAAATATCGTGATGTATTCAAAGGTTTAGGAAAACTCAGAGACACTGAAGTGCAGCTCAACATTAATCAAGAGGTTATACCAAAGGCTCAACCCCCAAGGAGAATCCCATTTCACATTCGTCAGAAAGTACAGGACGCTGTGAAGGAGCTTCAAAGACAGGATATCATAGAGCCAGTACCTGAAAATCAGCCAACACCATGGGTCTCACCCATCGTTGCTGTTCCGAAGAAAGATGGTTCAGTGCGAATTTGTGTGGACATGAGGATGGCTAACCAAGCCATAGACAGGGTTAGATATCCTATACCCACAGTGAATGATATAAGCCTAGAGCTTAATGGTTCGAAGTACTTCACAAAGCTGGACCTTTCACAAGCGTATCACCAACTACCTCTTGCAGAGGAATCGAGGTATATCACAACATTTTCCACACATTGCGGTTTATATCGTTACAAAAGATTAGCATATGGAATAAATGCTAGCGCTGAAATCTTCCAACACTCGCTTCAGCAAAATCTTCAGGGCATCAAGGGTGTGCAGAACATAGCAGATGACATAATTATTTTCGGTGTCAACAAGGAAGAGCATGACATCGCCCTTGAGAAATGTTTGCGACGTCTACAAGAAAAGGGATTCACGTTAAATGCGAACAAATGCAAATTCTTGCAACCCACATTAGACTTCTTTGGACAGATATTCTCCGAAAAAGGGACTCGCCCAGATCCAAAAAGAATTCAGGATTTGCAAAACGCTTCAATTCCCAAAAATGCAAGTGAATGGAGAAGTTGGTTGGGAATGGCTAATTATAGCTCCAAATACATCCCAAATTATTCACAATTACAGCTCCATTGAGAAGATCTTATCAAGAAGAACTCGATCTTTCGTGGAAAAGGAACTCACAATGCGTTTGAACAGGTAAAACGAGCGCTTACCTCTCACCAGTTATGGGATACTTTGATATAAAAATCTACTAGTCTGACAGTTGATGCCAGTCTTGTAGCATTTCAGCCATCTTATCGCAAAGCTCAAAGAAAAAAAGGACCATCAAGTAATTGCATATGCTAGTAGGTCCTTAACAGATGTGGAAAGTCGTTATTCCCAGACGGAAAAGGAAGCTTTGAGCATAGTATGGGCCATTG
>NW_027020025.1:16748756-16759797 GCF_013076305.1 Rhopilema esculentum
TTATAATGAGAACATGGCTGCAGTGGACAGAGCAGACCAGATGAGAACTGCTCATTGCTGTGCCAGGAAATCTTGCCTTTGATGGACTTACACATTTGGTTTTTGGTGGACCTTTCCATTTCAAACGCCCTTTGTTTTTAATGAAGGAGGCACCATTTATGGGCGTTGAACAAGAACGGGAATGGTGGATAAATTGACACAGCTTATTGCTATGTGTGTTGATTGTTTCCGAAGGTGCTACGAGACCATCTGCAGAAGCGATCATCGACCATTAACGGAGTTAGGCAATGGCACAAAATGAAGAGTTTTGGTATAGGGAAAAAGGCAAGCTAATGCAGAAAGCCTAAGTCACAAAAAGGCATTACGTGATTTCGCAAGATACATGAACCCAAATCAAAACATTTGATAATCTTTTGGATTCTAATCCAGGCAAGAATATTATTGAGGAAGCTCAAGATGGAAGGTTAAACAACCAAAATGATCTTGATTCTTTGTGATGTTATCCGCACCTTGGCTGTACAATCTTGCCTTTCGTGAGATGCTGATGAGACCAGCAACTTCTACGAGATTGGGCAGTTAATCAGCCAACATTGTAGCATTTATGATACTGGCAGAATCAACAAAATTGCGACCATACCTGTTATCTTAATGGGCAAAATACCCAAAATAAGTTAATAAAGATGTTGGTTGATGCAGTACAACTTAGATAATTCATGAGCTAGATGAAGCACCATCATTCTCCAGTAATGGCTGCACTACCCAGATCTAGCAATAAGGATCAGTTGTCCATTATTGTGATATATGTCATCGATGACAAACCTGTTGAGCGCTTGCTGTGCCTACGTTGCTTGAAGGCTTAAGTGGCAAAATAGGAAAAGATCTTTCGCCAAAAAAGGAAGTCCTATATAAACCATGTCAGGCTCACAGGTTGAATACATTTGTAGGAAGAAGCTCCAAAGCCAGCAAATTTGTTTCATCTATGTTTGACATTCTAGAAACGTTGTACATGTTTTTTACAAGCAGCACAAAACGATCGGAAGCACTTGAGAAGGAACAAGACAAGTGGTGTGGATTAAAGTGACGATATATACATACTTGTTGGATTGCTAGGTCAGAGTCTATTGATAGTGTTTAAGACATTTAATTTATATTCAGCTTGCAACCATGATATTTGTATGCGTACTTGCAAGGTACTGGTTGTGCAACCTCAGGAGGAGGGTCTGAATTTACTAGATTATCGGTTAAGTGTATCCACGATAAAGGCTTTAGAGAAAATAAGAAACGAAGATGATGTGAAAACTAAATTGAAGCTGCTGTAGCAATGCGAAACAGTTTGGAATTGATCAAGAAGAAGATTCAGCAACATCACCGTAAAAGATTAATTCCAAGAAAATTTGACGAAAACAGAGACAATGAAGCAGTGCTCCCGAGGGTAATTTACGAAGAGAATCTTTTGTTTTTACATAATTACAGATTGTAAGGAAAACAGTAGAAGCTTTTGGAGAAAGTTAAACCATTTACAGTTTTGATACCACCTTGGATGAAATCAATGAAGAATTAGCCGAGAATTGGATCAATTGTTGGGAGAAAAAAATTCCAAGCCATAAAACTTCGTAAAATTTCAACCTAACTGCAGAGCTCACTGTTTTGAAAGAGGAATGCCTGGTCAGAAGCTGTTAAAAGACATCTTTCTTTCTTTCAAAAGTCTTTCTATGGTAGGCCGAATGGTGCAAAATTAAAGAAAAATTTTTTATTCAACAAAACCAAGAAATTGAACCAAGTTCAAGAACATATTAAGCGTCAAGAGTGTAAATCAAAGTCAAGGAGGTGAATGAGCATCTGCAATTCAAGAATATAAATCAATGTCAACAAAGTAAATCAATGTCAACAAATCCCAAGATGCCATTCTTCACAATTTTGGCGCGAAATGACATTTTTGCAATGGCTGACAATATGGGAAGGCATCTTTCAATCTGTCAACGAGACGATGCAGAGTGTGCTACTAACCAGCAGTTGCAAGAGGTGGCAGGCTTGTGCTTAGAAGATGCAGTCCGTGTTTTGCAACAAGTGATTCATTAGTACCAGGAGAGAGTGAGTCTGGGCATATTTTAATGGCACTTTTGAGAAATTTTCAATTGTTATCAGCTGGCTGGAGGAATGCACCTTTATCTTCTGATCCTTGCTCAAGTGTTGCAATTTATTCATTGGTGTACCACCACTGGTTCGGAAGTGGAAAAGCTGGCAGGCCGAAATTTGAGATCAGTGAAGAAGTACTATTACAGTTTAGGGTTCACATGACACAAATTGCTGAGATGCTACTGGTTTCTCGTTGGACTATCAGAAGAAGGGTAGTTGAGCTAGGTTTACAAGTATTTCGGGATACTCACATATATCAGATGAAGACCTAGACACAAGGGTTGCTCAATTTATGCAACAGCATGGCACACTTGTTGGCTGTTTGATCATAAGTCGGCATTTGAATTCTCTTGTCTGAGGGTACAACGACGGAGAATCAGGGCAAGTATTATTCGCATGGATCCAAGAAGTAGTAGACTGAGATGATCTGTTATTGTATTTTGGCGGCAATATTCAGTTGAGGGGCCGGATAGTCTATGGCATGCAGATGGCCACCATAGTTTAGTCACATGGGGGTTTGTTATTCATGGAGCCATAGATGGGTTTTCCAGATGTATTGTTTACTTGGCTTGTTCACCAACAACAGAAGTGAAACTGTAAGCAAGTTGTTTGAACGAGCTGTTCATAATTTTGGATGGCCATCTAGAGGAGAACTGATACAGGCGGTGAAAATGTTGGTATCTGAGCAATTATGGAGGAGAGTTTCGAGGGGCAAACAGAGGTCGTCAGTGCACAACCAACCAATAGACCACTTTCACGCGGCAGCCATTAAGATACGAAAACGAGGCTAAAGCCGCAAGATTCTCTCTTTTTCTGATGGCAGAAATGGAACTGAGCCGATCGCAAAGGCCTTGGACAAAACTATTATCCGATGTTCCAGATGTGACTTTTGGCTGAGTAGAAGCTTTCTGCCGAAATGATCCTAAGTTGCCAAAAAGTCACGAAAAGAAGGGGTGGAATTTCTACATTGGGGGTTTCATTGATTGGGAGCATCTTGAGTTTATGAGGAAGGATGGCAGCGAATGCATAATTCGAGGTACTTGTTACCAGTCAATGAAAAAGAATGAGAGTCCACATCAACTAAAGGTAAGATAATTATCAAAACTAGCATATTATTTTGTAAAAGGCTGCTGGATTGAAGTGTCAAATGTGTTTTGCTGTTCACGATTATAACAGATAAGATAGACTAATTAGCTAGACTTAATTTTCCCTTGTAGGTTGTGCTTTCAAGTTGTTCAGCAACTACCCAGCTAGTTTTCAGACAGTGTTCTTGTGTTGCTGGCAAGGGGATTTGTAACCACATTGTTGCATTGCTGTATACACTTGCTCATTTCAAGACTGCTGGTTACAAAATTGTACCACCAATTGTTACATGTACTTCAGTCTCACAGCAATGGCATGTTCCATCCAGAACTAATGGTATATTTCCTCAACCAGTTAAGTCCTTAAGGGTGCAGAGCCCACTTGAAAAAAGTGCAAAGTTGTCAGCCAGGAAAAGAAATCTATCAGATATTGCAATTTTAGGGAAAAAAAGAAAACCAGTCGAGTGTGTGAAGCCAAAGATATATAATCCCATTAGACAAGGATTATATGAAACAGCTTCAAGTTTTTCTGCTGACTTAAGAGCAAATCTTTTCAAATTCGAGAATCAGCTGCAAATTTTTAAGGTACTACCAGTTAGCTTTTCAAATCAAGTTAAAATTGATTCAGCTTATGGATCAGTTTACAAAGGATCTACGCTGGCAAATCAGAATCAAGTAGTGAATTCTGTAAACTTGATTCCAAACAAAGAAGTGCTTCAGTGCCCACCATTTCAACTGCCAGACATAACCAGAAAGTTTGCAACAGCATTGTCAGCAGCTGAAATTGAATGTTTTGAAGGGTTTGCTGTATCTGAAGAACTAAGTGTCAAATATTAAGAAATGACTCGAGATCAGTCATTGTCTGAAGATTGGAAGCGGCTACGAAAATACAGGCTAACAACGTCAATAAGTTTCAAACAGATTTGTTGCCCGAAAAAAGACTTTCACAAACTAGCAGAGAATTTTCCTAGTGGAAGATGTGTGACCACTGCTGCCATGCTCTATGGTCTCAAGCATGAAAATGAGGCCTCAGAAGCTTATGTTAAATTGACTGGTAATAATGTTTATAGTGTAGGCATTGTTATCAATCCTACTGCACCTTATCTTTCATGCTTCCCTGATCGACAAGTATTTGACAGCAAAATGATTTCGGCTGAAAGATTTGGACTTCTGGAAATTAAATGCCCTCAGGCCAATTCTTACATTGAATTGCCATATTTACAGCTCAAGAATCGAGGCTATACGCTAAAGACCAATAATATGTACTTTCACCAGATACAAGGTCAAATGGGGATTGCTGGTGCAAAAAGTGTGTGACTTTATGGTATATTTTAATGAGATATGCACTTGGAAAGGATAAAGTTTGATAAAGAATTTTTTCAAAGTATGAAAGACAAAGTGGACATATTTTATTTTACTTACTTTTCGTCTGCTATCATCAAGAACAAGATTTAAAAAGTAACTGTTCATGCCTTTTGTTAAAAGTATTAAAACAAAGGTCCTTTAAAGTTTGATAACAAGCAGGAAACTGTCCATAATTGATTAACTGTCCCTGCCATGTTTAAAATATAATTCTGTCAAATATATGGTTTTCTGTAATTCTTCTAATTGCCCTTTCTACATTCTGCTGGTTGTTGATGCTGATATTTTTGCCCTAAAAGAAATGTCAGTTGCCATTAACCCACCTTTTAGAAAACAAGTGAACAGAAAGATCCTTGCACTTCTTAACACACCCTTTGTTTCTCTGATACTGGGACCAGAAAACCATTTTCTCAGCAGTTGGCTGGAGTGCTTCAAAGGTGCCTTTCAACATATCATAGTTTTCAAGACCAGAGTAAAATTTTCTTTCATTTGAGCTTGACTTTAGACTTGATGTTCCAAACTTGTATGTTTCCAGATGACTTATAGTAGCCTCTAGCTTTGATATGTGTTCTTCTGCCTTTCTTAGCTTCTCTTCTAAAGGTATCACATCATTGCCAAGGTGGTAATCATGTAAATTGTTAACGGGACTGATAGTACTGGCTGTACACCATCCTCTTTTGCATGGTTATCACAATTTCTAAAAAAATAACATTAAAATGTGATGATTCTTTTGAAATTATTTACGTTACATACAAAAAATAAATCATTGTTTTCATTCAGAGTTTAATTGAAAATAATCAATATTTGCTTCAACACTTGGATCAAGTATTTAAATATATTTTACATAATGAATAAAAGTTTCCATGTTTTTCATTCTTCTTGCATAAATATAGACTGGTAGAGTATTTCTTGTACAATTTTTTAGTTATTTGCAAATAAGAACCTATTCCGATGTTCAAGCTGAATCAGCTCTCATTAGATCAGAGCCCAGTTAAAAATTCAGCCTTTAACTTCTTATTTAACCAGGCTGCAGGTTTTACCCCAAATCCACCTATGCTGGTATATAAAATATGATTTGATTTCAAAACAATACCTGCATTTTATAACCCAAAAGACTGGATACCAATTACTGAATGATATTAAAAAAAATTGTTGCATTAAGCCTGAATAGCTAAAAATAAAACATCAATTACCCATTCAAATTTCCCCTGACTAAAGGTGGTCTTCTGTTTGTTGGCTCTGAAAAATTGTTCCATTCAAAGAAAGTAGGAATTCATGAAAGGAGATAATAGCTGCGGGAAAGTATCATATTAGGCGCCAATGAAAACAAACCTTAAAATGACATCCAGGATCACGCCTTATCTTGTTTATCCAGACTGACTTGGCTTCCTTGTCTTTTGGAAAAGTATGAAACGAAAAGTATGTCTCTCTGGGTCGTATCTAGCATCGGAAAAACATTGATAAACACAACAGTGGCTGTGATCTGTTGATGTTGACGCCATGCCGAAAAGTGGAGTTCTTCTTGCAGACTTAGCCTCATTTCAATTTCCACTGTGAAAGAGGTCTATTGAACATTTATGGCGTGATGTTTTTTGTATGGTGTGCCATTTGTACTACTATACCTTCCAGGCAATGGAAGAGTCAGGGTTCCTGAACATGGGTGATGAAATTCATAAATTTATCCTCTATTTCGCTTTCCTTGAAAGAATAAATCTAGCTCTTGGCAGTTTTGTTTCATCATGGAACAATCATCCAATGCGCACAGCTCGCAACTGGTCACCCTTTCGAATCTGGGTAAATGGATTCCTAGACATTCGTAACCATGAAAATGTAGGTATTTCTGACATTTTTTAATTGTCACCAGATATGTAGAATGGTATGGATATGACCCACAAGCTCCACCTCCCAGTGATGATGGACTTTCATCAGTGAAAGTATCAGATGCAGAGCCTAACCTCCCAGATGATATGTTGGAACAGCTAAAAACTCAGATTGACCCTTATGCGCATTCAGACAATTATGGAATTGACCTATTTTTGAGAGCTTTGGACTTAATCACGGAAGCCCTAGCTATCTGATTCAAAACTTTACTTGAATTAGCATGGATCTATTGTAATTTAGTTGTCTTGAGTAAAGTCACGTGGGTACAATGTCCGCAGATATGCGTTCTATCTATCTATCTATCTATCTATCTATCTATCTATCTATCTATCTATCTATCTATCTATCTATCTATCTATCTATCTATCTATCTATCTATCTATCTATCTATCTATCTATCTATCTATCTACCTATCTACCTATCTACCTATCTACCTATCTACCTATCTACCTATCTACCTATCTACCTATCTACCTATCTACCTATCTACCTATCTACCTATCTACCTATCTACCTATCTACCTATCTTCAGATCGGTGAAGGTGCCCTAAAGCAACCTTTGTGTAGTTTGCCACTGCCCATCGAAAGATCTTGATTTACTGGAAGCGGCCAATTCTGTTAAGACTCTTATTTTATGGACTTGCTGGTAAGAACAAAAATTCTTTTCCCAAAAAGTCTTAACAGAAATAATCCAAATATAACTTTGGAAATGTGGATTTAGGGCAGTACACTGTGCAATATATGTTAGAATCATAGTAGGCAAAAATGACTCAAATCACGGAAAAAATAGCGAAATTGCACAAAGATCATGTTTGTTGCACATTAAAAAAACTTTAAAAAAGTGCCGTTATCTACCTTTAAAAGAAAATTTTGAAAAAAACTTCTTGAGTCATAAATTGTATATGTAGCTGGAGTCTTCTGAGCTCCGATCACGTTTCGGGATGGTTAAGATTTTCTGATTTTTTTGCCAGAAAAGCTATTTATACACGGTAAAAAATACTCAGGGTTGTTAATAGTAGCCAAAATAACATTTTCACGCAAGATTCTTGCTGCTTTATCATTCATTGTAAAAAATACATCGGTTTTTTCCAAAAAATAATTGTCTACGTGTGGGTGGAAATAGGGCTGCAGCAAAATCATAGTGTCATTTCTCAGAATTGTTTTTTGATTTTATAATGAAACTTCTAAATTTTGTTTTCCGATAGTATAAACAATAATTATACGAAGTCTCATTTCGATTTGAACTTTCCCGTCACTTTTATGAAGGATTACTTGATGCAATCTTTTGACACATTTTAAAGGTGGAATTAGGGCTAATAAACATAGAAAATGCAAAAAACAATGAAAAAATCAGCCTTTTTTCGTCTCTTTTGCCAGAGACATACCATAACGTTCACATTTAACATATTGTTGCATTACCGAACAATTTACGTTGTTTTTTCTATGATTGCAAAAAATCTGCTTTTCAATGCTCCTCCCACCTTTTCATATTCAGCTATTGCACATTAGGTACAATTGCACGAAGAAGATTGCTTAGCTACTTCTTGTAAGGCCAGCCGTTTTTATATTTTTTGATCGTTGTATGAAGCCCCATCATCAAGAGTATCGCATTAACCTAGCAAAGAGGGCGCTACTTATGCCCGTCTTGAATCGTGACTCTACGAAACTATAAATATCACTTTTCCTATGGTAGCTATGCCAATCAAAGTGCATTAAAACACAACATACATGCTATAAAAATCATTGTTTTATAAAAATCGTGATTTCATGTGGCTCCAACAACTTTTATACATGCGATGGATACATTGGCTACTGAACGCAAAAAATGGACATTGTTTCATCTTAGTAGCCAATCGTCAGATATACTAAAACCTCGACAAAACTTTAACGGAAATTGCATTAAAACACAACATATATGCTATAAATATCATTGTTTTATAAAAATCTTGATTTCATGTGGTTCCAACAACTTTTATACATGCGATGGATACATTGGCTACTGAACGCAAAAAATGGACATTTTTTCATCTTAGTAGCCAATCGTCAGATATACTAAAACCTCGACAAAACTTTAACGGAAATTGCATTAAAACACAACATATATGCTATAAATATCATTGTTTTATAAAAATCTTGATTTCATGTGGTTCCAACAACTTTTATACATGCGATGGATACATTGGCTACTGAACGCAAAAAATGGACATTTTTTCATCTTAGTAGCCAATCGTCAGATATACTAAAACCTCGACAAAACTTTAACGGAAATTGCATTAAAACACAACATATATGCTATAAATATCATTGTTTTATAAAAATCTTGATTTCATGTGGTTCCAACAACTTTTATACATGCGATGGATACATTGGCTACTGAACGCAAAAAATGGACATTTTTTCATCTTAGTAGCCAATCGTCAGATATACTAAAACCTCGACAAAACTTTAACGGAAATTGCATTAAAACACAACATATATGCTATAAATATCATTGTTTTATAAAAATCTTGATTTCATGTGGTTCCAACAACTTTTATACATGCGATGGATACATTGGCTACTGAATGCAAAAAGTGGACATTTTTTCATCTTAGTAGCCAATTGTCAGATATACTTTGGGAATCAATGCTGCAGGGGATTTTGATGTTAATTGAACGAAAAGTTAATAATTGGTTGCTTAAGATCGTGTATGAACGCATAATGCATTTAATTGAGAGAGATGGTAAAGTCTGATGTAGGCTAGAGGCTAGCTGACACTTTCTTTTTTACTTTTTACTTTAAGTATACTATTCCAGCTTTTCATTGCCTCGTCAATTCTAGGTGTTCATCAGTCCAATCAGTCGTTTGTTTCTAACGGCCCTTTAAATTTGAGCATCGTTGATATCTCTCAGCCCATTGTTTGCTTGGCTAATTTGTTCCTCTTTTGTTCGTTTCTTCCTGTGAAGTCTGTATCACCAAATGCTGATTTCTTCAATTTTCGTAACCGAATGTATTCCATGAGATGGTCTTCGTTTAAAGATGCTTGAGTAAGGTCCATTTCTGTAATTTGGTTGCACTCGAGTGTGCTTTTCTTAGTAATAGGATTTATGCAATAGATTTATAGATTATATGAAATGAAAGGTAGTAACGCTATTTGTGTAATTGACTGAAATTAATTAAGACACTGTAATAATAGCTGAGAATGTCTTAAACTCTAGCTGTACTGATAGCCTTGATATTAGGTCGAAACCAGTTCTTACAATATATTATATAACGTTCCGTGTAAATTGGGAAAGCATGCAAGCTAGTGCCTGCAAGGTTACAGTAGGTTTAGCTGTGGTGCATGATATATGAGCTTTAATTATATATTTTTGTCAAGACTTCCAAATGCTCAACAATTAAAGACAGGCTAGAAACTTCCTCCTCGCCTGTTACTAAAGGCTATTGAGGTATCTTTTAATTCACTTATCTGTGTAAATTCGATCCAAACGTTAGCAGGAAAATTTGCGATTGCTATGTAATTGATGGCCTATGCAGTGCTGGAAAAATAGCTGTGATAGTTTAAGAAAAACAAATATCTTGAATATTCTAAGAAGGTAAACTCACTTGCTTTCGATTCATAGATTGTCGTGGTAACTAATTGATCTATCGTCTAATGTAAGCTAAAAATGGTACAAGTGTATCTGCAGGAGAGTTTGAGGCTTGCTGCTACTCAGATGCGCGATTTTGTAGGTTTAGAACTTTTAAAAATTGCATTTGATCTTGTTTTTCTATTGAAGAAATTGATTCGGCAAGCATCTCGAAGAAGTTGATTTCCTGCTCGCATCTTTATGTTCAAAGCCAACCAGCAGCGACTTACTTCGTGAAATGCGCATTTTCACGTGGCTGAATGACTCTTCTGCGGTATGTTTTTTTACTTTCATGGTCATATCTTGTATTAAATAGCTGTTTTTATCAACCACTATACTATATATAACTTTTGGAATATTAACAAAGTTTGATAGTACTGACTCTCACATACACATTTCAGTAAATCAGCTTCTTAATCTGCGAATTCTTAAATCCATTCAAAAGCTTTATTTTGTGTTACATGTGCCTGAAAAATACTATAAATTATTAGGACAGATATTCATTGATTTGTTAATGTGTGGAAATCGAAATAATGCACTTAAAAGGTTGGATTTCTAATCATGGAAGAACAGACTTATGGTTTCATGAGTAACTCATGCGCATTGCTTGCCATAAGATAGAGATAGCTAAATCCATGATTTATCTTAGTATATTACATAATACTTGTAGTTCCAGTCTTACCTAACAACATCAAGTGTAAATTCTTCTAACAATAGTTTCTCTACATTGAAAATTTTTTAAAAAGCTAAGTGGGTATTTTATTTGGGATAGAGAGTAGTAAACACATACCTTTTCAAGTATTAATAATAATCTTATCTTTTTTAGATCATAGCTAATCTAGACATCGTATGACGACATAGTATTCAATTACAAGCACGCGAGCTTATATTATCCAAGAGATATAAAGCCGTTTTGCTTAAACTCAATTTGTTTCTAATTCTTCGCAAAAAATATAGCATCAATTAAATTA
>NW_027020029.1:0-12392 GCF_013076305.1 Rhopilema esculentum
GCCGAGCCAGTGGACCGCCGCCCGCGGCACGCCCACCCAGTGGACCGCCGGCCCCCGACACGCCAAGCCAGTGACCCGCAAACCCCCCCCCCAAGCCGAGAAGCAAATTAGCAAAGAACCAACTAACGCCATGCCCAACACACAAACCCCCCCTCACACAAAACCCCAACACACACGGCTTCGCCCCCCGCAGAGGCGTGCCCCCCGCAAAGGCGTGACTCCCGCACAAAAGAGGCTCCCACCAAAAAGAGGCTGTGGGGTGCTCCCCCGCAGAGGCTGCGACAACCACGCCCTCTGCCATCACAAAATTTTTCCTCAAAAAAATGTGCAAAAAACACTCGCACTCCTGCAGAATTCAGCGCAAAAATCACTCGCGCTCCTACGCGATTTTTACTCGCACGACTGTCACAGGCGCTAGAGGGCGGGGACCTTTTCTTTCCCCTCTCCTCCCCGCCCTCTAGCGCCTGTGACAGGAGTGCGAGTAAAAATCGCGTAGGAGCGCGAGTGATTTTTGCGCTGAATTCTGCAGGAGTGCGAGTGTTTTTTGCACATTTTTTTGAGGAAAAATTTTGTGATGGCAGAGGGCGTGGTTGTCGCAGCCTCTGCGGGGGAGCACCCCACAGCCTCTTTTTGGTGGGAGCCTCTTTTGTGCGGGAGTCACGCCTTTGCGGGGGGCACGCCTCTGCGGGGGGCGAAGCCGTGTGTGTTGGGGTTTTGTGTGAGGGGGGGTTTGTGTGTTGGGCATGGCGTTAGTTGGTTCTTTGCTAATTTGCTTCTCGGCTTGGGGGGGGGTTTGCGGGTCACTGGCTTGGCGTGTCGGGGGCCGGCGGTCCACTGGGTGGGCGTGCCGCGGGCGGCGGTCCACTGGCTCGGCGTGCCGCGGGCCGGCGGTCCACCCAGAGCCTCACTATAACTAAAATTCGGATATGCAAATCAACCCCGAACAAAAGATCCACACCGCCCGGCGATTCAAACGGTTTTCAGCCAAAACCGCTCGGCCGATTTTCAAAATTCTTTTTTTCCCTGAATCCTCGATCCCCGATGCTCCATCATAAGGTCTGCTTTTTCTCATTTTAGCTTCCGTTCCTGAGAATTTAGCACGGTTTTCTCCGAGGTGCCAGGATCTCGATTAGTGCTCTCCTGCGGTCTTTGATCCCGCATTTCTAAAGTTCTTTCTCTCTCTTTTTCTCTTTGCTCTCTAAACAAAGTTTCAAAACTCCTTCAAACAGCAACCCTTCAATTTGAACGGAGGCTTTTCAAATTTCGTTTTGCTTTCCAAAAGAATCTACTGTGTGCCGATAATTTAGGTGATTTGGAATTGGATGATAAAATCTTCGTGCACTGCTTTGGCATTCCTTTTCGAACTCGAAGCGGTCGTCGACGGTCGGTGTCGAGTGTCGTGTGCTACAGCTACAGCTCCAGTAGTCAATCGTGCTGGGTGCTCGCGACAGACCTCAGGTGAGTCTTGCTAGCTTTTTTTATCAACTGATTTTTTATCGATCGACGATTGAACCCCGTTTCTTATTTTGTTTGCAAGAGCCATGTAATTCGTGCTTTTGACGATCTTCCTTTTCTTCGTTTTAGTAGCTACGTACGGTACACGCGCTGCTACCTGATATTTGGTTTTGCCATTGCTGCTGGCTGTTCCTGTTCTTCATTGGCATCAGAATCGATGGCATGCGAATACAAGTAAGCGTTGTTGTTCTTACGTGTTTTCGATATTACTTTTTTCAAATGATTTTGTGCTCATTTCGATGAAATTACACTAAAAACCGGCTGCTAGACCCCCGCTGCGAACGAAAACTTTTTACCTCTTCTCGTGGTTTTGTGCTTAAAGGAAACTGGATTGGCTTTATTGCAATCAAAGTATGAAGAATTGTGCCTGCTGTTTATTCTTGATGCAAGAAAATTTGATTTTCATAGGAAACCCGTTGTAATGCGAATTATGTAATCCCGCCAGCCCCCAACTTTTTATGCCTATCGAGAATCCTTTGCCGCAACTTTTCCTAACCGCCTCCTTTTTTTGTAGATAAACGATCGGATTCGCTGACTTTTTGGTTCAACAAGTGAGTATTTTTCTATTAAAATTTCACTTTTTGTGAGATTTTCCCACTGAGAATGAGATGGGATTTGCCTGCCTCTTGAGTGACAATTATTCTAGAAACCATTTCAAATGACTTTATGCTTATTTGGGTGAAATTACACTAAAAACCGGTTGCTAAAAGGAGTCGCTAGACCCGCCACGAACGCCTTTCTCTTAATGTTTTACCTCTTCGTAGTTTTGTCCTTCAAGGAAGATGGATTTGCTGTATTGCTCGCTTCACAAGAACAAGTTCAAATGATTTTATGCTTAGTTTGATGAAATTTCACTAAAAACAGGTCGCATAAAGGGGTGGCTAAACCCTCGGGGCGAACCTTTTTTTCTGAAATTTTTACAAAGCATTATGACTATGGATTTCCTTAAAAAGTGCTTTCATTAACCATGGAATAACATCTTAATTATTTGTGATGTTCTTCATCTAGATCAAAGATCGTTTCAAGCAATAATTATGACCCAGACGTGATTCTTGACTGTGGAGAAAAGGACTAAAGTTATATAGATTAGCTGTTGTCCGTAAATTGTATTTTGTTAATTTGTTGTTGGAGTACGAATCATTTCTGATGCACGAAACTTTGGCTGTTTTCTATCTTTTCATTTCTTAAGTGCTTTGTTGCTGCAGTGTTTCAAAAGCTAATTGTGACGAAGATATGATATGTGGACCTCAAATGTATAGAACTGCGTAATAACTTTATAACTCTTTGGGGTTTAGAAGAGGTGTTTGATTCAGAATAAACAGGGAGCTTTGAGGGTGGCCCGCAATTATGTCTAAAAACAGCATCACAAGTGAACAAAGATTGAACGAAGTGCTTTAAAATGAACATTACAGCTCTAAGAATGACTTTAGAAAATATTTAAAAACACCCCATAAGTCGACGAGGGCTAAGAGTGTATGATTAGAAAACTTAAAAATTTGATTCTGACTAAATAGGAGAACCTCTAGGAGTAACCCATGAAAATGTGCCAACGAGCATAAGGAATTGGTGGGACTGGCAGAAGCATGTTGCTGTCAAGTTTAAAGTAGAATTCAGAATAATTAACAAAGCTTTTAGATAAGCCTGCAAGATATTTAAACGACCACCACGATACACCGAGAGATAAAAGAAGATGGAAACTTTGAAAATTGCAATTAGAATAAGCAGGAGAATTAAAGAGGGTAACCCGTGAAAGTATTTAAACGAGGACCCCAATTAGATCGTGGCTTACAAAATGTATTGAAAAACTTTTCTGCCTTGCCTCGATATTGCAACCGTTTATGTATCAAATTGGTGTGTACATTTTAATAAACGGAAGAGTAGCTCCCAGTAAATCCCGCTCTGCGGGCACCCTATGGACCCCGGAATGGAATAGTAAGATTAGCCTCTGAAAGTCAAGAGTGCTATTAACCTCGATTTCAAAGGGGTTCAGATGGTGATGAAAGCTATGATATTGCTAATTGGTAATCATAATAATCAAGGAACTACTTATTGGATTGATTCTATTAGGAATTTCGCAAGTATGGGTATCTGGAGCCAGCAAGTAATTAAGTTTGGGTTTACTTTTCTAAAAGGATTTACTGAATTACAATCAAGGTAATAAAGCATTATCTTCCTACACGAAAATAGCTCTTATCTCAATCGGGTTGTTGCTGCAAGTAAATAATACTTTGTCCTCGAGCAATTATTTCCTGCTCTTGCCAATAGTATATGCTACTCACAGTAGGCGTGACTATGGATTAGATTAATTATGTTTGCCTTTTGTCACGTTTAAAGTATCCTTGCCTGCTTGCTGTATGATATTACACTTTTTGCTTGCATTCCTTATTAAATTGAAAGAATGTAGGAGGACATTGTTTTTTTATTCTGATTTTCAAGATAGATTCAACTTTAATTTGATTTGTCAGAGGAGTAAACAGATAAGTAAGGTTGGGAAGTCTTAACATGAAATTTTATGGAAAATTAAAACAGGAGACTTAGGGGGTAACACATTAAAATATTTAAACGAGGAACACGAATAGACCTGGGCTGCAAATGTTTTGAAGCAACTTTCAATTAACGGAAGACTAGCTCCCCTACGAAGCCCGCTACGCGGGCTTGCCAGTGACCCTACGGTAGAGTACATAGATTAGCCTCGGAAAAGACAAGAATTTTCTTAAAACCCCCTGTGAATGATAGTAAAATTAGCCTCGGTAAAGACAAGAATTCTTTCGAAGCCCCCAATGAGTATGCAGATTAGCCTCGGAAAAGACAAGAGGTGTATCAAACTCGATTTGAAAAAAATTGGCTCCGCACAGGTCACGTGATAAAAAAATTACTCGCACTCCTGTGACTATCGCTAGGAAGGGGGGAGCCTCTACCCCTTCTCTATTTCAGGCGACCCCCTGACTAGCGATAGTCACAGGAGTGCGAGTAATTTTTTTATCACGTGACCTGTGCGGAGCCAATTTTTTTCAAATCGAGTTTGATACACCTCTTGTCTTTTCCGAGGCTGATCTGCATACTTATTGGGGGCTTCGAAAGAATTCTTGTCTTTACCGAGGCTAATTTTACTATCATTCACAGGGGGTTTTAAGAAAATTCTTGTCTTTTCCGAGGCTAATCTATGTACTCTACCGTAGGGTCACTGGTAAGCCCGCGTAGCGGGCTTCGTAGGGGAGCTAGTTAAAATATATTTTGCTATAGAACCAATCAAAAAAGGCAATTATAAGGGTCATTAAGAAGATATTTCACAAATATTGCGACATTTTGCATCCTGTTCAAACATGTCCGTGTTCTAAAAGCAAAGTTTATTACTGAAACCAACCTACGTAATACGTATGGTCCCATTCGGAGTTTCGTCGTCTTTCTCGAAAATTAGTCGTTAAGCAGGAACTTTCCAAAGTCACAAGAAAATCTTTTGCTTGAAAAATTGAAAATAAATCTGAGAATTGAGAACATTTTTTTAGAAAAACGTTTAAGCTCAATCGGGGAAGTTAATATAAAGAATTGAAAAGTTGCCTACACTAAAAACTCGAACTACAGTTCAGAAAACAGAACTACAGTGTCATTCCTAAGGCATTTCCAAGGTATTTACCCACAGTTTACAAATAGTTAAATCTGAAAGGAAAGTTTTAAAAAAATATTCCCCTCAGATATCAAATGTTAAAAAACAGCTAAGAAACATTTCTTCATAGAAATTTTCTTCCACAGCAAGCTGACCCAGAAAGCTTCGAAATGGCTCTAGAGAGCATCCACCATAGTGGTCTTTCACTGCCACTGCTTATTGGGAAGTTCTTCCTCTCCACTAGTATAAAATCTCGATTTTGCAAAGTATAAAAGACACATAAGTAAAAATTACCCCGGATGGGCTATTCCAAAATGTTCACATGACCCCGGGTCTAGCTAACTCGACTCCACATGAGAAAACTTTAGAAAAGGGTAACCCGTCTCTACGGGTAGCCCTACCCTTGAGAAGGGTTACCCGGCAAGGCAGGTTGACCCGGGTTGGCTGCTGTTATCATGTAAACGTTTGAAGAGATTTGACCGGTGGTCAAACGCATGCAACATTTCATCCAACATGCAGAAAACCAATGTTGGACGCAACGTTGGATGCGTTTGACCACCCATGTTGGGTCACCCAACATTTGCAAACCGATGTTGGATGAAATTTGATCATGGGCAGAGAGTTATCAGATACTATATATAGCGAATTTATCAAAACAACATTGTGCTCAGCTATATAAATGACAAAAAAAGCGCGAGATACACACATACAAAGCAAGGGGGTAGTGCTATCAAAATAAACAGAAGGGGGGAAGGCTCTTGCACAAAATGTTGAAAAAACAATATCAAAACTAGAAATTGCCTATTTTTCGGCATCAACAAGCTCTCTTGTTCCACCCCTAGCACTAATTTCCAGGGGCTTAGACTTTCTTTTTAAAAACAAAGAAATCAAGATAGATTATGCTAGCCTGTTCGGATTAATCGCTTATGATTTACGTTTTCAAGAACTCATTTGGTAAGGTTATTTAAGCAACAAAATGTGTTGCCAAAAAGGTTTCGTTGGTAAGTTGTACACACCAACAATGGAGTCTTATTCTTGTTTCAATTGATATGGTTAAACATTGGAAAAATTGGCTAAACAAATAATGCAAATCATGGTTCTTCGTTGTATAATAATTTAGTTTAGCAAAAGCTACGACCGCGCAGCAACTGACAAAGGGGCATCATACTCTCTGTTGGAGAGGCTGTGGCAACCGATCTTTTTGGTCAGAGCTAGAAGCTCGGTTGCCAGGAAACAGTCTCTGCGATGGAGGCTGGGTAAATCAGAGAAAGAATCAAATTTACATAAAAAATAAAGAACAGTTTTGAAAACGAAACTGTTTTAGAAAATAAAGAATTGTAATTAGATGCTTTGTATTCAGTTAATCGGTTCTTTATTAAGAGGCAATAACCGTGGTGCGAATGTTTGTTGTTAAGGGCATTTCGGACGACAGCTTCAAGGAAAATGCCAAAAATTGTTGGTAGCTTCTGGTGAATAAAGCACCTGTCACATCACACTATTCTTACTTTGGTGTTATGCCAATTACCGTTTCAAATTAGAATTCATTTTAGGCTTCCGTCCTAGATATTTACACGGTTTTCTCGAGGATGCCAAGGATCTCGATTAGTGCTCCCCGGTCCTTTGTCCCGCATTTTCTAAAGTTTTCTTTCTCCCTTCTTTTCTCTTGCTCTCTTACAAAAATTTCAAAACTCCTTCCAACAGCAACCTTCAATTTGAACGGAGGCTTTTCAAATCGTTTTTGCTTCCCACAAAGAATCTATGTGTGCCGATAAATTTAGTGTGATTTTGGAATTGGATGATAAAATCTTCGTGCACTGCTGGGTTGGATCTCCTTTTCGAACCTCGAAGCGGTCGTCGCGGTCGGTGTCGTGTGCTACATGCTACAGCTTTCCGTAAGTCAATCGTGCTGGGTGCTCGCGAGCAGACCATCAGGTGAGTCTGCTAGCTTTTTTTATCCCACTATGTTTTTATCGATCGGACGATGAACCCCGTTTCTTATTTTGTTTGCAAGAGCCATGTAATTCGATGCTTTTATGACGATCTTCCCTTTTCTTCGTTTTAGTAGCTACGTACGGTAGGCACGCGCTGCTTACCATGATAATTTGGTTTTGCCATTGCTGCTGGCTGTTCCTGTTCTTCATTGGCATCTCAGAATCGATGGCAAATGCGAAATACAAGTAAGCGTTGTTGTTCTTACGTGTTTTCGATATTACTTTCTTTCAAAATGATTTTTGTTGCTCCATCTTTCGATGAAATTACACTAAAACCGAGCATGCTAGACCCCACCGGTGCGAACGCATAAAACTTTTTACCTCTCTCGTGTCTTTGTGGCTTAGGAAACTGATTGGCTTTATTGCAATAAAGTATGAAGAATTGTGCCTGCGTTTATTCTTGATGCAAAGCACAAATTTGATTTTCCCATAGGAAAAACCCGTTGTAATGCGAATTCATGTAATCCCGCCAGCCCCCAACTTTTTATTGCCTATTCGAGAATCCGCTTTGCCCGCAACTTTTCCTAACCGGCCTCCTTTTTTGTAGATAAACGATCGGATTCGCTGAACCTTTTTGGTTCAATCACGTGAGTATTTTTTCTATTAAAAATTCACTTTTGTGAGATTTTCCCACTGAGAATGAGAATGGGAATTTGCCTGCCTCTTGAGTGACAATTATCTAGAACACCTTTCAAATGATTGTTTATGCTTATTTGGGTGAAATTACACTAAAACCCGGTTGCTAAAAGGGAGTCGCCTAGATTCCGCCCGAACGCCTTTCTTTAATGTTTTACCTCTTCGTAGGTTTCTGCGTCCTTCAAGAAGATGGATTTGCATGTAATTGCTTCGCTTCAACAAGAAAGTTCAAGAATATTTTTATGCTTGTAGTTTGATGAAATTTCACTAAAAACAGGTCGCATAAAGGGGTGGCTAAACCCTCGGGGCGAGACCTTTTTTCTGAAATATTACAAAGCATTATGACTAGTGGATTTCCTTAAAAAGTGCTTTCATTAAACCATGGAATATACATCTTAATTATTTGTGATGTCTTTATCTAGATCAAAGATCGTTGTCAAGCAATAATTTGCCCAGAGTGATTCTTGACTGTGGAAGAAAATGGACTAAAGTATATAGATTACGTAAATTGTATTTTGTTTAATTGTTGTTGGAGTACGAATCATTTCTTGAAATGCACGAAACTTTGGCTTGTTTCTATTTTTCATTTCTTAAGTGGCTTTGTTGCTGAGTGTTTGCAACCAAGCTAATTTGTGACGAAAGATATGATATGTGGAACCTCAAATGTATAGAAACTGCCGTAATAACTTTATAACTCTGTTGGGGTTTAGAAGAAGGTGTTTGCTTCAGAAATAAACAGGGAGATTTGAGGGTGGCCCGCAAATTAATCTTAAAAACAGCATCACACATGAACAAAGATTGAACGAGTGCTTTTGAAATGAACAATTTATCAGCCAAGAATGACTTAGAAATATTGTAAAAAACGCCCATAAAGTCGGACGAGGGCTAAGAGTGTGCATGATTGGAAAAACTTAAAAATCTGATTCTGATAAAATATGAGAACCTCTAGGGTAACCCATGAAAAGTGCCAACGAGCTAAGGAATTTGGTGGGACTGGCAGAAGCATGTGCTGTCAGTTTAGTAGATTCAAGAATAATTAACAAAGATTTTAGATAAGCCTGCAAGATATTTTAAACGACCACCACGATACACCCGAGAGATAAAAGAAGATTGGATAACTTGAAAATTGCAATTAGAATAGGCAGGAGAATTAAAGAGGGTACCCGTAGAAAAGTAATTAAACGAGGAACCCCAATAGATCGTCGGCTTACAAATTATTGAAAACTTTTTCTGTGCCTTGCTTCGATATTTGCAACGCGTTTTTATGTATAATGGGTGTGTACATTATTTAATACAACGGAAGAAGTAGCTCCCAGTAAAATCCCGCTCGTGTGGGGCAACCCTATGGACCCCGGAATGGAATAGTAAGATTAGCCTCTGACAGTCAGGTGGCTATTAAAAACGCTCGATTTCAAAAGGGGTTCAGATGGTGTGAAAGCTATGATTTTGCTAATTGGTAATTCATAATAAATCAAGGAACTACTTATTGGATTGATTCTATTAGGAATCGCAAGTAAT
Organism: Rhopilema esculentum; assembly: GCF_013076305.1. The sequence goes on from NW_027020029.1 coordinate 9,265, forward strand.
GGGATCTGGAGCCAGCAAGGAAGTAATTTAAGTTTGGGTTTACTTTTCTAAAAAGGATTTACTGAATTACAATCAAAGGTAATAAAGCCATTATCTTCCTACTAGCGAAGAGGGAAGCTCTTATCTCAATAGGGTTTGTTATGCTGCAAGTAAATAATACTTTGTCCTCGAGCAATTATTTGCCTTGCCTTGCCAATAGTATATGCTACTCACAGTAGGCGTGACTATGGATAATGAATTAATTATGTTTGCCTTTTGTCAGCGTTTTAAAGTATCGCTTGCCTGCTTGCCTGTATGATATTACATGCTTTTTGCTTGCATTCTCTTATTAAATTGAAAGAATGTAGGAGGACGAATTGTTTTTTTATGCTGATTTTCCAGGATATGATTCAAACTTTAATTTGAATTGTCAGAGGAGTAACAGATAAGTAAGGTTGGGAAGTCTTAACAATGAAATCTTTATGGAAATTATTTATATTTAAAACAGGAGACTTAGGGGGTAACACTTAAAAATATTTTAACGAGGAACACGAATAGACCTGGGCTGCAAATGTTTTTGAAGCAATCTTTCAATTAACGGAAGACTAGCTCCCCTACGAAGCCGCTACGCAGCTTAGCCAAGTTAACCCTATCGTGTAAGAGGTCCAATAGATTAGCCTCGGATAAAGACAAGAATTTTCTTAAAACCCCCTGTGAATGATAGTAAAAATTAGCCTCGGTAAAGACAAGAATTCTTTCGAAGCCCAATCAAGTATGCAGAACTCGGAAAAAGACAAGAGGTGTATCAAAAACTCGATTTGAAAAAAATTGGCGTCCGCACAGGTCACGTGATAAAAAATTAAACCGCACATCTCTTGTACTATCGCTAGGAAGGGGGGAGCCTCTTACCCCTTCTCTAGTTTCACAGGCGACCATGACTAGCGTATAGTCCACAGGAGTGCGATAATTTTTTTATCACGCTGACCTGTGCGTCAGCCATTTTTTTCAAATCGAGTTTGATACACCTTGTCTTTCGAGGCTGATCTGCATACTTTTTGGGCTTCGAAAGAATTCTTGCTTTACCGAGGCTAATTTTACTACATTCACAGGGGGTTTTAGAAATTCTTGTCTGTTTCCGAGGCTAACATGTACTCTACCGTAGGGTCACTGGTAAGCCCGCGTAGCGGGCTTCGTAAGGGGAGCTAGTTAATAATATATTTTGCTAATAGAACCAATCAAAAAAGCGCAAATTATAAGGGTCATTAAGAAGATATTTCACAAAATATTGCGAACACTTTTGGCATCCTGTTCAAACATGTCCGTGTTCTAAAAGCAAAGTTATTACTGAACCAACCGTACGTAATACGTATGGTCCCATTCGGCAGGTTCGTCTCTTCTCTCGAAAATTAGTCGTTAAGCAGGAACTTTCCAAAGTCACAGAAAATCTTTTGCTTGAAAATTGAAAATAAATCTAGAATTGAGACATTTTTTAGAAAAACGTTTTATAGCTCAATCGGGGAAGTTTAATATAAAGAATTGAAAAGTTTATGCCTACACTATAAAACTCGAAACTAACAGTTCAGAAAACAAGAACTACAGTGTCATTCTAAGGCGTTCCAGGTATTTTACCCACAGTTTACAATAAGTTAAATCCTGCAAAAGGAAAGTTTTAAAAAAATATTCCCTCAGAATATCCAAATGTTAAAACAGCTAAGAACATTTCTTCATAGAAATTTTCTTCCAACAGCAAGCGCCCGAAAGCTTCGAAAGTGGGCTCTAGAGAGCATCCACCAAGCTGGGTCTTTCACTGCCACTCGCTATTGGGAAGTTCTTCCTCTCCCTAGTATAAAATCTCGATTTTGCAAAGTAATAAAAGACACATAAGTAAAAATTACCCCGGATGGGCTATTCCAAAATGTTCAATGACCCCCGGGTTAGCTAGACATCGACTCCACATGAAGAAAACTTAGAAAAAGGGTACCCGTCTCTACGGGTAGCCCTACCCTTGAGAAGGGTTACCACGGCAAGGCAGGTTGACACCGGGTTGGCTGCTGTTAATCAGGTAACGTTTGAAGAGATTTTGACCGGTGGTCAAACGCATGCATACATTTCATTCCAACATGCAGAAAACCAATGTTGGAAACGCAACGTTTGATTGCGTTTGACCACCCATGTTGGGTCACCCAACATTGCAAACTCGATGTTGGAAATGAAAATGTTGATCATCGGGCAGAGAGTTAATCAGATACTATATATAAGCTGAATTTATCAAAAACAAATTGGTGCTCAAGCTATTATAATGACAAAAAAAAGCGCGAGATACACACATACAAAGCAGGGGGTAGATTGCTAATCAAAATAAACAGAAGGGGGGAAGGCTCTTGCCACAAAATGTTGAAAAAACAATATCAAAACTTAAGAAATTGCCTAAATTTTTCGGCATCAACAAGCCTCTTGTTCCACCCCTAGGCACATTTCCCAGGTGGCTTAGACTTTCTTTTTTCAAACACAAGAAATCAAGATAGATTATGCTAGCCTGTTCGGATTAATACGCTTATGATTTTACCGTTTTCAAGAACTCATGTTGGTAGAAGGTTATTTTAATGCAAACAAAAATGTGTTGCCTAAAAAAGGTTCGTTGGTAAGATTGTACACACCAAACAATGGAGCTTAATTCTTGTTTCCATTGATATGGTTAAATCATTGGAAAAATTGGCTAAAAAATAATGGCAAAATCATGGTTCTTCGTGAATAAATAATAGTTTAGCAAAAGCTACGACCGCGCAGCAACTGACAATGGGCACATAACTCTCTGTGGAGAGGCTGTGGCAACCGCACTTTTGGGTCAGAGCTAGCAAGCTTCGGTTGCAGGAAAACAGTCTCTGCGACATGGAGGCTGGGTAAATCAAAGAGACAGAATCAAATTTACATAAAAAAATAAAGACAGTTTTGAAAACGAAAACTGTTTTAGAAATGAAAGAATTGTACATTATAGATGCTTTGTATTACAGTTAATCGGTTCTTTATTAAGAGGCAATAACCGTGGGTGCGAATTTTGTTGTTTAGGGCATTTCGGTGACGACAAGCTTTCAAGGAAAATCAAAAATTGTTGTAGCTTCTGTGAATAAAGCACCTGTCACGATCACACT
>NW_027020030.1:0-44184 GCF_013076305.1 Rhopilema esculentum
ATGCTTTTTTTAACAAGCAAATACAGCCTCAAATTGTTCTCTGTTCAACTATAGCTGTCATTAAAACTAATAACGATACAAAAATATACAGACAAGATGACAACTACCACAAGTATTCCATTTCTAGTTCCAGTTTTCATTCTTTTTAAAATATCACAAATATTATTATACTGACCTTCTTTTTGCTCTTCTTTTCTTCCGTGTCCTCTTTTTGCAGCATGATTTTCGTGAGGATTAACTTCATTGGTGTTCTTTTCAGCAGTACAGTCCTTGACGGGGGTGTCTCCAAGTTTCTTCTCTTGCTTTTCATCTTCCTCCAGTGGCTCTATAGCCTCAACATAATCATATTCATCAAGATGATTGGCAAGATAATCTTCTTCTACTGTAATGTCTTCAGTGACATTATATTCGCCCTGAAACTCCATAATTTCTTCGGACATGTCCAAAAAAGCGTCATCGTCGCCAAAAGTCACATCTTCCTTTTCACTCGATTTTTCTGCTGACTTTTCTTTATCAGATGCGCAATATTTTACTGATTTTGTTCTTTCATCATTGTTGCTTTCTTCCGAAGACTGGCTATCTTCTTCAAAGTCAGATTCGTAACTACTGGAAGAGCTCTCTTTTTTGGCCAAATTCTCTTTAGTGCTAAAGGTAAAAATTATAAACGTTTATCAAACAAGTAGATTTACTGATTTTTATTGACATAAGATAAAGTAACATTTAACAACATGGATTAATATGTACAGATACGAATGATGGTATATAGGGATGGGCTTAGTTAAAACTGTAATGTCCTGGATATTGAAATATGATTGGAATTAGAATTGGAAAAAGCACTAAAGAACCCACATCCTTATCTCCTTTTTTAAATACTGCAAAATTCAATTAAGCCACTCTCCCATTGTAAAAATTTTAAATAAGCCCCATTTTTTTCTTCTGACTCATTTAAGGACCTTAATGATTCTGATGAAGATAAGGACATTTTCATTGACTAAATCTTGGTTGCAACATTCTCTATAATCAATAAATTAGAATATTAAAGTCGTCAATATTAATCTTTTTCAAAGATATTTATCACACACCTTTTTTTAAGCATCCTTCCCTGGAGCATAAGTAACTAGATAGGTCCCCTTCTCGTGGCTTTAATTAACTTTTACGGAATATCTACCAAAACTAAATAAGGAATTTCGTGGACAAAGACGTGGACAAAGTTCATGAAGATAAAGAATGTCTATAAAATACATTTATAAACATCTTTAAAGATCTATGTTTAACTTACTTTTCAGTTTCAACTGTCTGGTGATTCTCCATTTGACTGAGTGTTGTTTGAAGCTGCTCGCACTTTAAAAGCAATTCTTTTTTCTCGGATTTCAGCTCGTGAATCTTATCATATGCTTTCTCTAAATCGTTCTCTGTGTTCTTGAGAATCCGAGATGTTGTCTTCTGCTTCTCCAGTTGCTTCTCAAAGACTCCCTTTTCTTGTTTCATCTCATTGTTGTCTGTTTCAAGCTCTTTTGTCTTCCTCTTTAATTCAGTAACTACTCGTTCCAACTTTTTCGTCTCATCAACTAATTTTTTGTTCTCCTTGTCAAGCTGCTGGATACTTTGATTTTTTGCTTTTAATTCTTCTGCCCTTTCATCAACCATTTTAGACAACAATTCGTTGTTTTCACTTCTTTTCTGCATCAAAAGCAGTTCTGCCTCTTTTTCTTTCAGCTTAAATTTGGCAGTTTCAAGTTCTTCCTTTATGTGTTGCTTCTGTGCCTCCAAATCTTTCTCTTTTGCTGCTGACCTTTTAGCAATCATCTCTATGTTAGCTTCAGTATCGGACAAGGTAGAGGTAAGATCATCAAATTTTCTTTGCCAGTCCTCAGCTTCTTTCTTCAAAGCATCCATGCTAGATATGGCCTCATTGTCCTCACCTTTCTTAGCTTCCAGCTTTAAGTTGAGGACTTTAACTTCTTCTTCCAGTTTCTCTTGCTGAAGATCTTTTGCATCAAGTGTCTTCTTAATCTCATAATTATGCTTCTGGATTAGCTTTTCTCTTTCCTTCATCTCTTCAAGTTTCATAGACAGCTCTCGAAGTTTTTCAGATAGCTCTTTTTCCTTTCCAGCAACAGTTGTGCGATGCTTCTGTTTTTGCTCGCAACTAGCGACTTGTTCTTTCAGTTTCATGTTTTCAGTAAGCAGTTCTTCTTTGCTTTTTGTCAGCTCATCAATTGTTGATTTAGCTTGCTCCAAATCTTTCTTAGAGTTGTTTTGCCAATGCATTTTTTCTTGTTTTGCTTGCTCTTCTGTTGCAGAAAGCTTTTTCTCAAGCATGTCACACATATTTTCTCGGTCTTTGATCTTCTTAAACAGGTCAGCTTGCTTTGCATAAGACTGTCTAATTTCTTCTTTTTTTGATTTCAACTCTGCTTTTAAATTTGAGCAGCTGCTTTCTAACTCAGCAACGCGATCATTTATTTTCGCTATCGAAGATTTGGAAGCATCTTGCTCTCTGTTTTCTTCTTGTAGCTTTTGGATTGTTTTATCCAGATCCGTAACAATGTCGGTTTGCATATCAAGCTTTTCCTTAAGATTCAGGTTGTCCTCGACAAGCCTCTTTTCTTGTGACCTTGCTTGTTGAAGCTGCTCATTTAATTTTTGACTTTCTATTTGATAATTTTGTTCCTTGGTGTGAATATCTGTCTGTATTTGTTTGATCTTCTTCATTAGATCTGATACTTGGCCTTTGGCAGACACCTTCTCTTTTTCAAAGGTCTGAATCTTTTCCTTGATATCTTTCGAACGCTCTGTTGCTTCTTTCTTTGCTTCGAGATCTTTCTCCAACTTGATAATCTGAGCCTTAAGTGCAGCAACTTCATCAAGTGATTTTGCAAGGTCATCCTTAAGTATTTTGTTCTCTTCAGTCAAAGGTGCTGTGGTTACCTTGGTATTTTCCTGTATTTCTTTCCAAGATGTCTCTAATGTTTTGATTGTTGCATTTTTCTGTTCCAAAATACTCTCTAGGTCGATGCAGCTTTTCTCCAGATCAACATTGGCATCAAGAACTTTGTCTAACTTTTCATTGAGATCTTCTTGCTCTTCCTTAAATGATGTTTGAAGATTTTCTTTCTCCTTCAACAAACCTTCGATTTTAGAGCTTTGATTATCGAGTTGATCCATGACTGATTGAAACCTCTCCCGCTCAATGCTGTTGTCAACTTTCTCTGTGAGTTCTCTATGTTTTTCTTCCATATCTAAGAGCTGTTTTGAGTAGGCCTGTGCTTGAACCTCTGCATCTGTTAATTTTCTTTTCAAGGAAATGTTCTCCTGCTCAAATTCGGCAAGACTTGTTTCTAATTTTCTTTCTTGCTCTTTTGTTGATTTCACATTCTCCTCGTGGCTCAATTCTTCATGGAGCAGTTTTCCTTGAAGCTCTTTCAAAAGTTGTCTCAACTCTTCATTTTTCTTATTAAGGTCTTCAAACTCCCCTTTTTTGACTAGTTGATCTTTCTTCAATTGATTCAACTCTTCTTTAAGCTTTAATGTTTTTTCGTCAGGATTTATGTCTTGTAGTTCCTCTACTTTTATATGCAGTTGCTCGATCTCCTTGCATTTCTCTAAAACTGGTGTCTCAGAGGCATCTAGTTGCCCATTGCTTTCTTTGTAGCTGGAAAAGCTTTGAAATTGGCTTAGTTGACTTTCCTTTTCTTTCAGATTGCTTTTTAGCTCACCATTTAAAGCTTCTAAGCACTGCAGTTTTCCCTTTTTGCTCTTAAGGTCGACTTTCAGGGCCTGTTTTTCTTTTAAAAGTCTGTCAATATCATCCTGTCTGTACATAACAACTGCTTCCAATTCAGATTGAGCTTTTTCTAATTCTGCAGCAGTTTGCTCAAACTTTTGCTTGAATTCTTTAGCTTCGATTTGATATCTTTCAATTTCATTAACAAAATCAGCTCTCACCTCTTGAAATTTTTCCTCCATGAGTTCTTGCATCAAATTGAGCTGTTGTTCTGCTTCTATGACTTCACCTCTGTCCATCATGGAGTTATAGTCGGAGACAAGAGACCTGTTTTCGTCATGAAGTCGTTCAAGATCATGGTGATATTTTCTCAACTTCTTTTTGATTTCTTCATTTTCTAAGAGCAGTTCGTCAATCTCAGCCTGACATTCTTCTTTGCTCTGTTTGACTTCGAGCTTCAAGCGTTTTTCAACCATCAACTCTTGCTCCAATTGCTTCATTTTCCGTTTGATCATAATAAGCTCTTCGTATTCATTTTTCTTTTCTTTTGACATCTGTATGCAAGAGAAATTTGGTCTTTAGACGTTAGGTTTGTTTCACAAGGTAAGGCAAGATATTTGTATGGATACTGTGAATTATTGTAAGTGACTCATTTATACATAGGATGTGTCTCTGCATTTTGAATCATTTATACAATGTTCATCTTGTGTTTAAGATATAGAGTAGCTATGACTCACCAGCTTCTCGTTGTCAAGTTCCTCTCGCAGTTTGATTATCTGCAATTTCTGCGACTTCACAAGACTTTCCATCGATTGCTGCATTTGTATACGTTGTTCCCTTTCATGTTCAATGGCCCCTAAAATGGCATTGACGTGAAGTAATAGGAATGTCAATAATAGGAATATTATGACGACTGGACAAAATAGAACTTTTCTGTGAAATCTTCCTCTCCTTTGAAATTAGATCGTTGAGGCACGTTAATTCACGGAAGGTACACGTGTGAAACTAGTCTATTTTCAGAAAAATTGACAAGTTTTGAAGAAAAATCTTTAAAAAAACCGATAGTTTTCGTGAAATTGAAGGTTGCTCGTCTCCTGTTCCGAGGCTCTACTCATTTTTGCAAAATTTAACCACTTCATGTAATTTTGGAGCTAGTAATGATTTGGTGACATTTCCTTTGTTATGAAGCAAAGTTTAGTCTCTGAAATCTCTGGAATATCTTTTAGATTGCTTATAACTGTCGAATACGCGTTATTCTGCTTACCCAGTGCAAGGTGAAGCTCATTTGTAGCTTTCTTTAGTTGCCTTTTAGCTGCTTCAAGCTTCTCTTGCAGTTGTGTTCCTTTGACCTGAGACTCAGTCAGGGTCATTTGGGCATTATCGAGATCTGCTTGCAATTTCTTTATAACCTCCTTTCTAGCATTGATCTCATCTTGAGCTTTTTTGAATCTGTGTAAAGGATGTTTAATTAAGTTAAAGTCGATTAAATTATAACATGCTAAAAAGAAGTTCATAGCTGACCAGAAGATGTTTAAAATGAATGAATTTACCTCGTGTTAAGTGACTTGATTTCGTACTCGCGAACATCGGGTCCATTTTCAAGCCATTGATCAATTTTAGCCAAATGAAGGCCTTCTGGGGTATCCGCTGTTCTCTCGTGTTGGAAATATAGTTTCCTTCTGAGAGTTTCAAGTTGGTTGAAACATGCTTTGCCTAACTTTGTAGGCGTTGCACTGTTGCTTGAATGATACCCTAAATTGAGAAAAAACGTTACATTATTGCTATAATTAGTAAGGGATTTTGGTTATTGCTCGTTATTGCTTATAAAAACAGGCCTTTAGATATTTTAAATGTAGTAGTATAGAAAATTGTTAGGTTTATACATTGAAATACCAATGTTTATCATTCGTTCGAAAATTCGATGCGGTGGTGTCTATGCAAAGGTTTCTTACCTGCTTTCATTTCGATTCTTGATCAACTTTCGTGAGACAAATTTTGCAAGGAAGATTGATCTAATATACAACGAAAGACGTACTTACCGTTAATATTTGTGGTACGAGATGCATACCCCTTGGTATACCAACGATAACTTGCATCTGTGTTTCCATTATTGTCCTGGGAGTAACGTGGTGCGTGCACCGTCTCCTCGTGAACTTTCCGTGCGGCATGACCGTTGAAAAACCGATTCTCGCCGTTCCTCATGCATATCCAACAACGGACGCTACCGTCCGAACTGAAACTCGCCATTCCGCCGTGTGCTGTGTGCTTGTAAGAAACACAAGAACACGAAACCAAGTGCAAATCCACAAATGGAATGCACCGATACTCACAGTTGTGAAAACTGAAGCACGATTTGTCTAATCATGATGCGCCCTTTTATACATGACGGTGGCCGCCTCCAGATGATTGTTACGTCAAATTGATATTTTGGTACGGGAATTTGGGACGATTTTGGATGAAGTATATTGAAAGTTAACTAAACTTAATATAAGCTAACGAACCTGTTATTTTTCGAAAAGCTTGCTCTGTTAAACTACAATCCTGGCCAAAAGTTGTTGTAATGGCTGGCGAATTGTAGTCTTTTTGAACAAATGCGCTCCCCATCCCCCACAGTCAATGTTGATACACTTATTTCTACTCATTTCGATTGCCGTTACTTTGGTATTTTCCAGAAAACCAATTTTGCTGCAAGGGTGGGGGGTTTTGATAACTTTATTGGGGTAAAGTTGCAGTTTTATTGGGTTTCTTCTCAAGTCCACTAACCTTTTGGCCAGGATTGTAGTTGCATCAAGACCCCGTTTACACTACAGAAAAAAAGAACGGAACTCTTTGGTTCTGTGCCTGAAAAAGCGATAATAGGCCTTGTGTTTACTCTAGGCATCTTGGAATCGTGCTAGTTTGAGAAGGCTTCTTTGGTTTCTCTGTCGCTAACATGCAAAGCACTTGTTTTCTTTAATGTAAACGGCTAGGAACGGAACGTGAGGGGGGGGGTAACTTTAGTAAGTTAATTCGAAATGGTACTTTGAAATCATTACTTGCTTCCTTCTTTCCACAGGCAGTGGAATCTGTGATTGTTCTGCCACGTGACAAGGAATTAGAATGGTGCATGACAGCAGAAGAGGAACAAAATGTTAAGTTTATAACTGCTGGTGAAAAAGGTAAATATCTTTGGTCCAATTTGTGGACACTGTTGTGTAAAAATTCACTCCATAATTAATCTCTGAAACATCGTCGACAAATATCATTGGTTTTCTGTGCACTGTTAAACTTTCCATTGACCCAATTTATTGTAAACACAAGAAAAGATGTCAGTTTTTCTCAATATTTAATGCTCGCTTATCAGACTCGAAATTTTCAGAGTATGACACAAGTTGACTGTTTGCATCAAATTTCCAGGCATCATTCGGGCATGGAGTGTTCGTGATGGCAAGTGCATCTTTGCCCCAGAAAGATCTGCAAATAAAGCTGTGGACAGTAATTGTGAAAACCCTGCTCCTTCATCAACGGTTATCCAGTGTGTCCTCAATGAAGCTCTTAATTGCATCGTTACTGTTTCCGATGACCAAAATATTGTCCTTTATGACTTGAATTCACTGAAAATCTTAAAACAGGTAACTTATTTCGTCGTTTTCGTCTCTTAGTTGCATCTCTACTTTCGTTGACATAATGTTTATTATTGTTTTTTCTCTCATTCCGTATATTTAAGAGAACTCCCTAGCTTCTTTAACATAATTAGACAGTAATCGACTCTTTTTATTTTGTTGATATATTTTTATCGTGTATAGTTTGTCGGACACCTGGACGAAGTTCTGGACTTAAAGTTTGTGGGGGAAGACCACTCCCTTCTCTCGATCGCATCAAACAGCCCTGATGTTAAAGTTATTGACAGAGAAACAATGGATTGCCGAATATTGAATGGACACACAGGTTTGTTTTAAATTGCGATTTTTGACAGTGGAAACGCTTAGAACTTCCATTGTAATTTTTGAAGAGATTCTCTTTTGAAGTCTTTGGTAAAACATTAGTAAGTGCCTTGTTTGTTTTTGGTAAAACTGCGATTTAATGATTTTTTTTTATTCCTGTAGTTTGTTAGCTTGTTGTTTGTGGCAAATGATAATTTCCCGTTCTAGATACAATAATGGCACTAGATGCAAGTTTCGATGGCAAATACATCGCTTCGTGTTCAAAGGTAGGCTCAACACGTATTATTGGCCAGGCTTTATCTTTTTCGAAAATGTCTTCTCTATTAAATGAGGGCTTCTCTCAAATGGAGAATAGCAGAGGTGTAAAAAAGCTTGATATGCAGTACTTCATTTTGAGAGGGCCTTTTTGCTTCCTAAGTAAATCATAATTCATTAACTGATCTTCCAATGGCTTTATCTTGAACTTGAATTTATTCTCACATTGATAATTAAGTCTTTTCTCCTATTTTATTTTGCCTTATTTATTAAAGGATAACAGTCTAAGGATCTGGAGACTGGGCGATGACAAAACCTTTTCATGCGTGGCCTTAGGGGTTGGCCATACGCATGCAGTTGGAACTATTGCTTGGCCGAAGTAAGTAATGCAGTTTATAGAAAGCAGTGTCTGGATCTTTTCTCCATGACTTGATCTTTTCTTTACCTTCTGTTGCTCACAGTATATAAAGAAAGCAGTGTTAACATTGAAGGTTTTTTACCATCAAACTTTACACAGGCTTTCACATGATATGCATTATCTCTTTACTAAAGGAAAACCTCTCTGAATGAGGTACGAGCTTTGTTTTGCTGTCCTTATTTGCTTGTGTTTTAGTCAATATTCTTTCATCGTTTATAGAGATCAGTGTTCATTCAGTCTGTTTGCATCTCAAACCTAGGGTAACATTTGAAGTCCCTTTTGCTGTTACTCGCAAGGAGTTCCCATTTGGGATTTTGTTGTTTGCCAAGCAGGGGTACTTTGTCGGCAAGTTATCCCATTTTATGCACCTTCATTAGATGAAATCAAACTCTATAGGTCATTGCTAGAACAGGAAGCATTTATGAATGATGTTGCATCTTTAAAATCATTCAACACATTTTTTGTTGCTCTTGCTCGCTGTTGTTTCTGTTTAATATATTTGAAATAAGCAGACATCTTATAATTATTGTAATTATATTAAAGTTAAGGTACGTTTTCTACTTGTTTCAACAGAAGAAGCACAGATCATTTAGTAACTGGAAGTCAAGATCTAACTCTGAAGTGCTGGAAAGTCCCACAAATATTCGAGGTGATACCATAGGTTTATACTCTTAAGATGGAGTTATCCAATGCAAACCAAACATTACTTAGAAAGCACATTAAATCCTGTTTTGAATCTTTTCTGTGGGCTGAGTAAACCATGTTTACTTTTGGAAAAAAACAAAAAATTGATGCAAGTAAAAAATGTTTCATGGACGGTAGAGCCTCGTCCATTAAAAAAATATTAGTTCTAACCTTATCCATTCATTGAGTTAGTCTTTATCATTTCTATGAATAAATTTGACAGGATAATGGTTTATCAAAAATTCAAGCTGTATGGACTGTGAAAGCCCATGATAAGGTTTGTCACGATATTTTTCTTTAGTTGTTCTCAGAATTACAGCGCATGCTGCGAAAGAACACGAATGCAAAAAAATCCAATTTTTGTCGACCCACAGCATTTAAGTGTGAATATGATTATTTAAATACACTTTACCCATTTTTTCTCATATCAAAAGGAATAAATTTACTGCAAAAGCATTTGATACTTAAAAAGATATGTAATTTCAAATGTATATGGCCTCTGGAGATACTGCGGCAGAAAGATCTTTTACGTTTAATTGCAACTTTTTTCAGGAAGGTTATTCTGTATTGCGATTTCTTTTGTTGAAATAAACTTCATACAAAAATATGTTTTTAGGACATCAACTCTGTTGTGTTTTCTCCAAATGACAAACTCATCGCTTCGGGGTCTCAAGATAAAACAGCAAAGGTAGGCCATCAAACCTTTTTTGAGACAAAGAGGAAGCTTTATCTTTGATTGGCTTGGTAAAATATCAAAAGAAGGCCAAAGCTCCTAAAATTAAAAGTAAACCTAAATATCATTTTGATTTGAAACATTTTTTTGGCAATTTTTAAATAATTCATCAGCTTCTTTTGGATTCTAGTTATGGCTTGCATCCGACGGAGGCACGTACGGGACGCTGCGTGGTCACAAACGAGGAGTTTGGTGCGCAGCGTTTTCTCCAGTCGATAAATGCCTAGCAACAGCATCAGCTGACTCGACAATAAAGCTATGGGCAATTAAAGATTTGACTTGTGTGAAGGTGGGATTGAGAAATTTGCTAATGTTTGCTTGACTTGATAAGATACTTTGGTCAGAGTAGTTGCCCTAAAGTTCACCCAAGCCTAGATTAAGTTCATCCAAGCCTAGATTAAGTTCATCCAAGCCTAGATTCAGTTTATCCAAGCCTAGATTATAGACGATATGGTAATAATCAAAATTAGAATTCAAGACGAAAAAATTTAGATATTAAAACCCATATACCCTTAAGACATATTTTTCCTTGTCAGAAACAATTGACGGAATCAAATGTTAATAGATATTGGAATTTAAAAAGCAATTTTTCGTTTTAGACACTGGAAGGTCATACCAATTCGGTGCTGAGGCTTGAATTCATGACACGTGGGATGCAGATAATATCAAGGTATTCACAAATTATTGCCTTGCTGCTCTCAATCATGAAGCACTAACGTACATGGAATCCCCTGGAAGATTGTGCTTTTCTTTTTTAAATAAAGAATCGGATTTCTAACATTTTGGAATGACAATTATTGCAAAGCATCCCGGTATTGTTTCCCTTCCGACAATCAATTTTACTTGATTTTGTTGATCAAACTTTTTCTTCACCTTTCCGAGACGACTTTATCTTATACCTTTTAATGCACGAAAGCAAGTCTAGTGAATGGATAGAACTTCAATAACTTCTTTCTCTAGTAGCCTTCTCATAACCTAGTTAGCAAACGTGATTTATTTACGTTAAATTTGCAAAACTTGTTTTTCATTTTAGTGGATCGGACGGCCTAATCAAAATATGGAATGTGAAAACCAACGAATGCCTAAATACTCTGGATGGGCATGCAGATAAAGTGTGTTTTTCAAAGTTTACTTTGGCTTTGTAATGTAGAATCTATTAATTTCTTCAAGTTTTCAATCTCTTTGTTTTAGTTAATACCATATTTTTTAGAAAGTAGCTTTGCAATTTCGTTCGAACAAGTCTGTAAAGATTCTGACGTATAACTCGTCGAAGTAAACAACACTTTTGATTTTTTAAAGCTATTTGTAATATTGTTCTTCCTATGAAAGGCAAGTAGATTATTGAAGTTAAAAAAACCTTCGACGCAAGGTCCTTGAACCATAAACTATGTTTTAGGTTTGGTCGTTGGCTTTGAACAAGACTGAAGACACTCTTGTTACAGGAGGAGGAGATTCTGTGTTGAACATTTGGAAGGTAAGTGAAAATGTCACTGCACTAGCAACAAATAAGTATATGCCTTATTAACATTTTAAAAAGTAGAAGTTATAAAATCGTTGACAGTGTCATAGTTGAAACTTCAGAAAATGATATAGAGAGCCCGTGATGTTTGTTGTCTTTATTTATTTCTTTCCTTGAATCATGTTCAAAGTAAGCCGTACCATTACTTTCCATTCTTTGATCTTCGTTTCAGTTTCAATGTCACTGTACTTTGTGTTGTGATTCTGTTTCTTATGGTACTCTAGTTGTTATCAAGGTTTCATTTATTTTCTGTTAGGATGTTACGGAAGAAGAAAGATTAGAAGAAGAGGCAAAGCAAGAGAATATGATTCTGAAGTAAGCAGTTACAGATAGAAGTTAGAAATAGTTTAAACAGAAAACTTCATGGGCCTATGATATTTCTGTTAGAATATGAAAATATTGCGGGTGAAAACAGTTAGAAAGATTGTGCATAGAAAGTTTGATCTCGCTTTCAATATAGGCTTTTTGACAGAATTGTTTTGAAAAATTTCAAGTATATCGTGGTGATATACGAATAATGAGCCACCGGGATGTTAAACTTCTTTCATTTTTTATCAGAGTTATTGTTTTAATCAAGTATTAAGTATCGGTAATGGCTAAGTATTAAAGAACTCAGATCTATGTAATTATATTACTTTGTTTTACGAAGAACATTGTACAAATTTCATTTGAGGTTGTTGTTTTAGCAAATGGGAGCAGTATTATTCACATTTGAGTGTTGATATTATTAACATTTGGTTTTATAAACATTTGGTTTTGTTCATTGCTCTTTTAGAATTTGGGGTTTAATTTCATAATAGGAATCTTTTCACTGTTACTTAATTGTTTTTAGGATATGTTCCACTCTTTTGATAAGTGATGACTTTCTCCATTTCTCGTACAATTAGGTAGTAAGAAAGAAAAAAATGACTTTATGGCGGAGAAAAATGAACTTTCCTTGTCTATTCTCTGCCCAGAGTTTGAACTTTCTTGGTAATTTGAGTCTATCAAATTAAATTTAAGGTGTAAGGTTGAATAAGATTGATATTTAAAATTCATGTTATCTTCAAGGGACCAAGAATTATCAAATTTGCTTGGCAAGAAGAAATTTACGAAAGCCATCGGCCTTGCGCTGTCACTTGAAAGACCGTTTACAGTGTTGTCAATTTTAAAAGGTAAGCACTTTAGAATCAGTTGTTATTCGAACAGAAAATTTCTTGACATTTTATATTGCTTGACAAAGAAAAAACATGTCAAATAAACCCATCTGAAATATGGATGTTTTTAGTTGCATGTGCTTTGAAGACCTTTGTGTCTTTATCCCGACACTTGTGTATCTTACTAATTGAAAGTTAAAGAAAAGGGGTTCTCTACATAAGATACCATTTTATAGTGCCAATTGGCAATCTCTACTACTTTTAAGGAATGCTTCAAATGACGTCACTTTGTTGTTCATTGCCTTTCAGAATTACTAGCTGATGCCAATGGAGAGGAGAGGCTAGCCTTAGTCTTGAGTGGGCTGCGAGACGATCAAATAGGTTGGTGAAATTTACATTGACCATTTTCTATTTTGTTCTTTTTTGTCTGTGATGCGAGGTGTTTCAAGGCTAGATTCTGGAGCAAACCAGTAAAGAACTGAAGGCAATCGAAGAGGCTGTTTAAAACATTTTCGTTTCTATAAAGAATTGTGACTTAACTGGCTGTTTTCAAAGTTTTGTTATTCTTCGTTTAAAAGTCATTGATGCAAACAAAACAAGTTTGACTTCATGCTCCCCAAAGAGGGATTGGATGAAATTTGGCGATTGTCTAATCCGCGCTTGTATCACCGAATTCTTTCAGAATTCGAATTGAAAGACGTTTTTCTGTATTTTCTTATATTTTCTTCTTTGAATGCTTTTGTTTAAAATATTTACCTATATCGCTTTTCAATTTTGAAGATTTGGTTCTCAAGTATATGCGAGACTGGAACACAAATGCCAAAAACTGCCACGCTACCCAATCAGGTAATTTTCATTTTGAATCTCATCGAATATTTTTAGATTTTTTGATTCAAACTATATTATCCAACCTTATATGCTAATAAAGAAAAATGGCGATGTGACAGCAAAGTTGGATCTCTCCCGAATATACGGAAATATAGCAACGAGAGTATTTGCTCTTTTCTTAGCAAACTGCCTTTATTTGGTCTTGGTTTTCATAAATGAATTCCTGAATTTATAATCCAATCCAAATAGCCTGCTCACCGTCAGTTTTATAAGGTCTATCAATTTTTTTGCATATTTCAAGGTATTTTTGTGATTTATTTCAGGCAAAATGTATTTTGTGACGTCATCATTCCCATGTTTTTTAACTTCTTTGCTCGATTTCTTCTTCACGTGCTTGTTTCCCTGTGCTCACTTTGTTCTCCTTATTTCTTCCAAACATCACGTGACCAAGCAATAGTTGCTACCAACTTGGTTTTGTTCTTCTTGCAGCACTGTCCATTATCCTGAAGTTTAAATCACCAGATGAACTGACTGAGTTGCCAGATATGAAGGACAACATCGAAGCAATTCTTCCATACACGGGTATAACTGTTTTCGTAGTTGAAGAAACCAGATATACTATGCTGGTTTTCTTTATCTGTTTTATTAAGAACTTCTATTTATTCCTTTTGATTGTAGTTAATTTTTTCTAATTGGTGACTTTTAATTTTAGAACGGCATTTCAATCGGCTGAATCGCCTTTTACAGGTAAGATACGTATTTTTGTGTCTATAATATTAATGTTGTGAAAAGTAGTATGATATTTTCAGTCTTTCAAACAGTTTTTATATCGTTTCAATAATATTTGCTGATGGCCTAAGATCAATTATGCACATTAAACATAAAAATATAACTTAAACATTAAAGGATTGTACTTTCTCACATTTTAAATAAATTCTGCATCATTCTCCCGCTAATACAATACCCTTATTGATTCATATCTACACGCGATTTTGTACTATAAAACAAAAACAGACTTTCTGAAATTTCAATTGACCTCTGCATATTTCTTTACTAAATATGAACTGAATAGAAAATTGAAATTTAAGTCAATGATTCACTTAAATCTAATAACATAAATAAAAAAACTGAAATTGCTTCATAAAATTCCAATCAAATTCATGTCAAAGAGCATTTGCATTACTCTTCCGTCTGTTTCTGCAGCAATCGGCATTTCTCGAATACACATGGGAATCCATGCGACTTTCTGTCAAGGATGTCGACAATAAAGCGTGAGTGAATAGGATATATTTCTTTTGACGTCATTAGTTACCATACCCTAAACTACCTTTCGCAAAAAGTTGAAATGGTATTTTTGCAGTCTAGTTTACAGCTACGCAGGTTAACAAGGAATTTTCAGTTTAATTACTACCCACTTATTCTGAGGAGCCAAGTTGTTTTTCTCTTCTCCTAGATCTAAGCAGTTGGAAATCGATGAAGAAATGAATGCTGAAAACAAGAGCCATAAATCCGTTGGCCAAGCTTCTAACCAGCAAACAGAACATCTCAGTGATCTCATCGCTATGGATACATGGGATCAGCACCAAAGTGAGGCTGCAGATGGAACGGAGGAGACGATTCATGAATCTAAAACCCAAAATAGTGAGCCCTGCGAAGGAGATTCTTTGTTAGAAACAGAACCAAGTCAAGAAGAGAACAAGGAGGTAAATATAGCTGGAAGTGACGCAACGATTTACATCTGCATATTTCGTTACTTCAAATAACATATTTATATTCTTGAAAAATATGTTTTGTAGAAAGACTTTGAGTTGCTATATGTTATTCCTTCTCTTGTATTGATTCTCTAATATTTTTTGAAATAATTAACCTTGCTTTTCAAACTCCTTTGTATTACTAATTTTTATCCTTTTGTTTTAGAACCACAAAACTACGATAGTTAGAGATGAGAGTTTGATTGAAAAATCCCCTGGCCCAGGGAAGAAGAGAAGGACTTCAGAAAAAGGAAAACTTTTAAAAACTGGCATCGCAAAGAAAGTAAAAACGATAAAGGATAAACCCCTTTGATGTATTCATACTGAAGTTGGTTTTTAGGAGTAAAATTCTTTTAGAAGAAAGACATCTACTTTATGCATTACGGTATTATCTTTGCAAATGTTTTAACTTTTGTGAAACCAATGTTTACAAAGAAAACCTGCCTATTACACCATTCACACGCCTGACAGTTAACTTCAAAAATGCATCCAGCTTTACATCAGAAAGGTTTGCTTATGGAAAATCCTTTTTTTGTTTGCTTGGAACTATTACTCACTCATACTTGACAACTTGCTTTGTGGAGGAGACAAAGTCAAGGGACTGGGTCAATCAATCCTAAACACAATCTCGCAGTCCATTTTTGATCCGACAACAGAGTACAAATGTGTTACGTATGAACATTCGCATTTTTCACACTGCAATTATTTTAATGTTTTTAGCTAATCACATCGCTATATTGAGCAGACTGTAGTGTGCAGTATGTTATTTAGTGTTGTCGCACTAAAAGGAGAAGGTAGATTTATGCTGAGTATAGTGGATTTTGCCCAGTAGTGTGGGGGGCATAGAGCCTTCCCTATATTCTATACGAAATGAGCGTTTCAGTTGTTTTCGTTTTCTTTGCCCCCTATATATCACTTTCTCTACCTTGTCTACCTGTTACTTGAGTAGAAAAATCTAAAGATGTAGAATTTAGATTAACGATATTTTGCCACCTTTGCCAGCAAGACTTTTCAGTTATTTAGAGGACTATTAAGGTCACACATGAATCCAAATAGAATTGCCAAGAGAAAAGTGGAGGGGGCGCAGCTCCCCTTCTGCTCCCCTGAGCCCCCCTATTGAGAAAACTTTTTTCTTTTTCTGAGATAATACTTGTAAAGCCAAAAAAAATAATATTCTGTCATACTTCTCTTTCTGATATATGCAAATGGAGACAGTTCCCAGTATGCAATGACAGTTGTGTGGCCTCCTCTCCCCATTCGGTGCCCCTTATTAGATAACTACAATCACGGCCAAAAGTCTTGGAACACTAACGTCAGTTTTCAAAGGCAAATACAGCCACCCCACTCTCCCCCTAAGAACAATGTTGATTTACTATAGAAAAATAAAAAAAGGGGTTGTGGAGTACGCTTTTTCGTTTGCCTTGTATGATATTTTTCTATACTTTCAACATTGTTTTGGGGAGAACGGGGGACGGTAGTAGTTTTATTCGGGAAAATAAATGAAAAATAGAAAAGCACAGCGCAAAGTGTTGGGTGTTCCAAGTAATTTTGGCAGTGATTGAAATGATGAAATGAAGTGATGTAATGAAAGAAAGAGGTGCTCGAGCAGGAAACGAGCGAATGCTAACAAGGGGGATAGATATTCCCAAAATTGGAATCTACTTTTTGAATGACCCCGAAGTCTGTTCCATTGTTATGGCGATGAATTACATCTGTAAAGAATCAAAGAAATTGCCAATTTGAGAGTAAACATTCATTCTATTTCGTATTGAAAGCTAATAAAAAAGAGTCATATCTTCGAAAATGATGCAAAACTATCTCTTTGTTCCTTAGTTTTATCCATTTGTGATTTGGAAAAGTGGAACTGTTTTCTCAAAACCTAGCTGGCATCCAGAAAACTGATGCTGCTTGCCTGCAATCTGTACAGATAATTCTTCAACACTGTAAGGTGTATTTTAAGTATTTAAGCTGTTGAATTCAAAAGTACATATTAACCCTGTGTCTTTTATCTCTTTCACCAAGTCTAAAATTTGAAACTTTTATTCGAGTTGCCTTAATGACTTTTTATAAGTATCCTTATCTCCAATATTGATTAGACGGATATTCTCTTCATTTTTGCTTTCAGGTGAAAAACAGAGCTGTTTTTTAAGAACATTTGTATACAAAAAATTGAAGGGCTTTCAGAGGCTCTCATAAGTTGTACTAAGCAGCGTTGGTCAGTCGTTGTGTCTGATGTAATAGAAAAATGATATTTTATTGTATATCGACTTTAAGAGCGCATTAAACATAGTGCATTGTTTGAATGAAATGAATTGAATTGAATTGGTTGAATGAAATTGGTTGAGTTGAATTTCACTGCACACAGTCACGTTATCCATGGACACTTTTCTACATTTTCAAGGCCAGTATGTGTCTTATTAACTTAAACATGATTCTGAGAATGTTAAAGCTATTTTAATTTTATTCAACATCAAAGCTTCATTGTTTTCCGTTGTGCTTAATATTGATTTATATTCTTATTTCTTAGCTTGGTGCAATTTCATCCTGATCCGACAAAACTGATGTTGTTCTCATCGTCAGCTGATAGTTGCATTTGGATTTGGGATCTCAATACTAGCACGTGAGTGATGACGAAAGAAGCAGCAAATGCTATGTTTATGTACTGCACGTTATGAGTTTGTTATCTCTAGCGAAATTTAGGTTGTAGGGTTGTCTATGGCGACAAGCGGTTTCCTGAGAAGGGTGGAGCTTGGTCATTTGCGCATAGAAAACTGGATAATTTTACATTTTTTATGTTTTTTTTCAGTGAAATTTTGATATTATTAATGGGTTTATTATAGATAACAACCATTCAAGAATCTAGACATGGAAAATCACTTGAATGTGTGCACGCACTTAAAATTTTGGCTCTATAAGCGCAAGACAAACCCATTATTGTTTCGTTTTTTGTAATTCCTAGATGCATCTCGACGGTAAAAGGCCACTACAGTAATGTGACTTCTCTATCATTGTTCGAAGACAACGAGAAAATGATCAGGTAATGTTTTAAAATGTCATTATGTCATGTCATGAAGTTTGCCTGGTATCTTTAAGTCGGAACAGCAATGCAGAGACCTAGTACCTAGGATAATCGATTGGAGAGACGGCTCTTTGAGATAATGATTTTTGAATGGAGCTAGGGAACTAGGAGTGAAAGAGTAAAAAAGATAATATCATTGGACAACAGGGTCAGTATGGGCGACTGAATAGTCTATGAAGTGAGCCAGTACTGTTGGATCGCAAAAGTAACAAATTTCAAAACTAATTGTTAACTATTCAATGGTCCTAACAGCTTTATGACTTAGTATTCTGTGTTGAGTCTATACTTTGTAGCATTTACCGTACAATTTTGTTTACTACAGTGCTGGACGTGACAAAGTTGTAATATTGTGGGATCTTGCCACAAGGAAATCATTAAAAACTATACCAGTCTATGAGGTAAGGATTGTTTCTTTTAACGAGAGGTAACAACGTATTTGCGCTCATTAGAACGTGTGGAGTCGTATAAAATTGCCAAACTTAAATGGGATCACTCACTTAAATGGGATTTCTTAAATGGCCCTATTTATTTAGAATGTCCCAGTCAAATGAAATGTCCCACTTCGTTGGGAAAATTGAACAGCCCTTAACTTAGGCGAGATTATTAGTTCTGAATTGAAGTAAATATTTTGTTAAATGTTTCGTTTATTGCTCCTCTATTCCTTCTTCCAATCCCTGTTGGAGGTTCGAGGCCCGAACTTTGTTTTTTATGATTTGCCAAACAAGAAAAATTGTTTCAATAAGTAAAGAAGCCAAGACTTAAGCAAGAACGAGTCCTGTTTTTTTAATGAAAAATCTTTGATACACAAACTCAATTTAATATACAAATGTTTAAAAATGCCAGCTACAAAAGACTTATTGAGATATTAAAAATTCGACACATCAAATAGTTGGAAAGTTAAGTATATTAAAATTTTGGTTTCTTCAAATTGCGTAAAGGTGGCAACGATCTTGGTTTTGCCCCAAGTGCAGGCAACAGCATGTTTCTTCCTAGTGGTTTTGGTGACGTAAGAGATGGACTAAACAAAAGTCCACTTTGCTGTGGTTTGATGCCAGTGTCTGAGTCGCTGCCTGAATCTGAGGGGCTTGATGCGTCTAATGAACTGGAACTCCCAATGGCCTTTTTGGTTTTTTTGTCACCTTTGCTTTGGCTCTCGTCACTCATTTCGATATCTGATATCAGATCGTCGATTTCAACATCGTCGTCAAAACCCAAATCTTTAGCCATCTGCTTTTGTTTAGATGGGATTTTTGTGATCTTTGCAGATGATTTTGTCTTTTTTGTCTTTTGTTTTGCCACGAACGAGCTAAGCATGTCATCTTCTTCTTCATCAATTCCAAACTTGTTTGAACAAACTTCTGTCACAAGAAAATGGTAAAAAAGATCATTCAAATCCACAAGAACATCTCTTTGCCAGTTCTTAATTCAGCAAACGTGAACATGTTTTTGCTGAAACTAATTGCTAAAATGCTTCCAAACTTCTTTATTATCGTTTTAGTGTCGCAATGATGATGGATATTTTTTGACAAGCAAACACAGCCTCAAATTGTTCGCAGGTCAACTATAGCTGTCAATAAAATTACTAACAATAGAAAAATATACAGGCAATATGACAACTACCACAAGTATTCCATTTCTAGTTCCAGTTTCATACTTTTTAAAATATCACAAATATCATTATTCTGACCTTCTTTTTGCTCTTCTTTTCTCCCATGTCCTCTTTCTGCAGCGTGGTTTTCGTGAGAATTAACTTCATTGGTGTTTTTTTCAGCTGGAGTACAGTCCTTGACGGGGGTGTCTCCAAGTTTCTTCTCTTGCTTTTCATCTTCCTCCAGTGGCTCTATAGCCTCAACAAAATCATATTCATCGAGATGGTTGGCAAGATAATCTTCTTCTACTGTAATGTCTTCAGTGACATTATATTCGCCCTCAAACTCCATAATTTCTTCGGACATGTCCAAAAAAGCGTCATCGTCGCCAAAAGTCACATCTTCCTTTTCACTCGATTTTTCTGCTGACTTTTCTTTATCAGAGGCGCAATCTTTTACTGATTTTGTTCTTTCATCATTGTTGCTTTCTTCCGAAGACTGGCTATCTTCTTCAAAGTCAGATTCGTAACTACTGGAAGAGCTCTCTTTGTTGGCCAAATTCTCTTTAGTGCTAATGGTAAAAATTATAAACGTTTATCAAGCAATTAGATTTACTCGTTTTTATTGGCATAAGATAAAGTAACATTTAACAACATGGATTAATATGTACAGATAGGAATGATGGTATTTAGGGATGGGCGTAGTTAAAACTGTAATGTCCTAGATATTGAAATATGATTGGGATCAGAATTGTCTTTGATCTTTCCATTTTAAGTACTGCAAAACTAATTAAGCCACTCTCCTATTGTCAAATTTGAAATAAGCCCAATTTTTTTCTTCCGACTCATTTAATGACCTTAAAGATTCTGATGAAGATAAAGATATTTTTATTGACTAAATCTTGGTTGCAACATTCTCTATAATCAATAAATTGGAATATAAAAGGCGTCAATATTAATCTTTTTCCAAGATATTTATCAGACACCTCTTTTTTAAGCATCCTTCCCTCGAGCATAAATAACTAGATGGGTCCCCTTCTCGTGGCTTTAATCAACTTTTACGGAATATCTACAAAGACTAAATGAAACATTTCGTGGACAAAGACGTGGAAAAAGTTCATGAAGATGAAGCATGTCTACAAAATACTCTTATAAACATATTTAAAGCTCTATGTTTAACTTACTTTTCAGTTTCAACTGTCTGGTGATTCTCCATTTGACTGAGTGTTGTTTGAAGCTGCTCGCATTTTAAAAGCAATTCTTTTTTCTCGGATTTCAGCTCGTGAATCTCATCATATGCTTTCTCTAAATCGTTCTCTGTGTTCTTGAGAATCCGAGATGTTGCCTTTTGCTTCTCCAGCTGCTTTTCGAAGACTCCCTTTCCTTGTTTCAACTCATTGTTGTCTGTTTCAAGCTCTTTTGTCTTTCTCTTTAATTCAGTAACTATTCGTTCCAACTTTTTCGTCTCATCGACTAATTTTTTGTTCTCCTTGTCAAGCTGCTGAATACTTTGATTTTTCGCTTTTAATTCTTCTGCTTTTTCATCAACCATTTTAGACAACAATTCGTTGTTTTGACTTCTTTTCTGCATCAAAAGCAGCTCTGCCTCTTTTTCTTTCAGCTTAAATTTGGCAGTTTCAAGTTCTTCCTTTATGTGTAGCTTCTGTGCCTCCAAGTCTTTCTCTTTTACTGCTGACCTTTTAGCAATCATCTCTATGTTAGCTTCAGTATCGGACAAGGTAGAGGCAAGATCATCAAATTTTCTTTGCCAGTCCTCAGCTTCTTTCTTCAAAGCATCCATGCTAGATATGGCCTCATTGTCCTCACCTTTCTTAGCTTCCAGCTTTAAGTTGAGGATTTTGACTTCTTTTTCCAGTTTCTGTTGCTGAAGATCTTTTACATCAAGTGTCTTCTTAATCTCATAATTATGCTTCTGGATTAGCTTTTCTCTTTCCTTCATCTCTTCAAGTTTCATAGACAGCTCTCGAAGTTTTTCAGATAGCTCGTTTTCCTTTCCAGCAACAGTTATGCGATGCTTCTGTTTTTGCTCGCAACTAGCGACTTGTTCTTTCAGTTTCATGTTTTCAGTAAGCAGCTCTTCTTTGCTTTTTGTCAGCTCATCAATTGTTGATTTAGCTTGCTCCAAATCTTTCTTAGAGTTGTTTTGCCAATGCATTTTTTCTTGTTTTGCTTGCTCTTCTGTTGCAGAAAGCTTTTTTTCAAGCATGTCACACATATTTTCTCTGTCTTTGATCTTCTTAAACAGATCAGCTTGCTTTGCATAAGACTGTCTAATTTCTTCTTTTTTTGATTTCAACTCTACTTTTAAATTTGAGCAGCTGCTTTCTAACTCAGTAACGCGACCATTTATTTTCGCTATCGAAGATTTGGCATCATCTTGCTCTTTGTTTTCTTCTTGTAGCTTTTGGATTGTTTTATCCAGATCCGTAACAATGTCGGTTTGCATATCAAGCTTTTCCTTAAGATTCAGGTTGTCCTCCACAAGCTTCTTTTCTTGTGACCTTGCTTGTTGAAGCTGTTCATTCAATTTTTGACTTTCTATTTGATAAGTTTGTTCCTTGGTGTGAATATCTGCCTTTATTTGTTCGATCTTCTTCATTAGATCTGATACTTGGCCTTTGGCAGACACCTTCTCTTTTTCAAAAGTCTGTATCTTTTCTTTGATATCTTTCGAACGCTCTGTTGCTTCTTGTTTCTTTGCTTCGAGATCTTTCTCCAACTTGATTATCTGAGCCTTAAGTGCAGCAACTTCATCAAGTGATTTTGCAAGGTCATCTTTAAGCATTTTGTTCTCTTCAGCCAAAGGTGCTGTTGTTACCTTGGTATTTTCCTGTATTTCCTTCAAAGATTTCTCTAATGTTTTGATTGTTGCTTCTTTTTGTTCCAAAATACTCTCTAGGTCGATGCAGCTTTTCTCCAGATCAACATTGGCATCAAGAACTTTGTCTAACTTTTCATTGAGATCTTCTTGCTCTTCCTTAAATGATGTTTGAAGATTTTCTTTCTCCTTCAACAAACCTTCGATTTTAGAGCTTTGATTATCGAGTTGATCCATGACTGATTGAAACTTCTCCCGCTCTATGCTGTTGTCAACTTTCTCTGTGAGTTCTCTATATTTTTCTTCCATATCTAAGAGCTGTTTTGAGTAGGCCTGTGCTTGAACCTCTGCATCTGTTAATTTTCTTTTCAAGGAAATGTTCTCCTGTTCAAATTCGGCAAGACTTGTTTCTAATTTTCTTTCTTGCTCTTTTGTTGATTTCACATACTCCTCGTGGCTCAATTCTTCATGGAGCAGTTTTCCTTGAAGCTCTTTCAAAAGTTGTCTCAACTCTTCATTTTTCTTATTAAGGTCTTCAATCTCCCTTTTTTTGACTAGTTGATCTTTCTTCAATTGATTCAACTCTTCTTTAAGCTTTAATATTTCTTTGTCAGGATTTATGTCTTGTAGTTCATCTACTTTCTTTCGCAGTTGCTCGATCTCCTTGCATTTCTCTAAAATTAGTGTCTCAGAGGCATCTAGCTGTCCATTGCCGTCTTCGTAGCTGGAAAAGCTTTGAAATTGGCTTAGTTGACTTTCCTTTTCTTTCAGATGGCTTTTCAGCTCGCCATTCAAAGCTTCTAAGCTTTGCAGCTTTGTCTTTTTTCCTTTAAGGTCGACTTTCAGGGCCTGTTTTTCTTTTAAAAGTCTGTCAATATCATCCTGTCTGTACAGAACAACTGCTTCCAACTCAGATTGAGCTTTTTCTAATTCTGCAGCAGTTTGCTCAAACCTTTGCTTGAATTCTTTAGCTTCGATTTGATATCTTCCAATTTCATTAACAAAATCAGCTCTCACCTCTTGAAATTTTTCCTCCATGAGTTCTTGCATCAAAATAAGCTGTTGTTCTGCCTCTATGACTTCACCTCTGTCCATCATGGAGTTATAGTCGGAGACAAGAGACCTGTTTTCGTCATGAAGTCGTTCAAGATCATGATGATATTTTCTCAACTTCTTTTTAATTTCTTCATTTTCTAAGAGCAGTTCGTCAATCTCAGCCTGACATTCTTCTTTGCTCTGTTTGACTTCGAGCTTCAAACGTTTTTCAACCATCAACTCTTGCTCCAATTGCTTCATTTTCCGTTTGATGATAATAAGCTCTTCGATTTCATTTTCCCTTTGTTTTGACATCTGAATGCAAGGGAAATTTAGTCTTTAGACTTTATGTTCTTTTTACAGGGAAAAGCAAGATATATTTGTATGGATACTATGAATTATTGTAAGTGACTCATTTATACATAGGAGGTGTTTCTTCATAATGAGTAATTCATACAATGTTCATCTTGTGTTTAAGATATAGAGTAGCTATCACTCACCAGCTTCTCGTTGTCAAGTTCCTCTCGCAGTTTGATTATCTGCAATTTCTGCGACTTCAGAAGACTTTCCATCGATTGCTGCATTTGTATACGTTGTTCCCTTTCATGTTCAATGACCCCTAAAATGGCATTGACGTGAAGTAATAGGAATGTCAATAATAGGAATATTGTGACCACTGGACAAAATAAAACTTTTCTGTGAAATCTTTCTAGAAAAACGCGTTATTCTGCTTACCCAGTGCAAGGTGAAGCTCATTTGTAGCTTTCTTTAGTTGCCTTTTAGCTGCTTCAAGCTTCTCTTGCAGTTGTGTTTCTTTGATCTGAGACTCAGTCAGGGTCATTTGGGCATGATCGAGATCTGCTTGCAATTTCTTTATAACCGCCTTTCTAGCATTGATCTCATCTTGAGCTTGTTTGACTCTGTGTAAAGGATGTTTAGTTAAGTTAAACTCGATTAAATTATAACATGCTAAAAAGGAGTTCATAGCTGACCAGAAGATGTTTAAAATGAATTGATTTACCTCGTGTTAAGTGACTTGATTTCGTTCTCGCGAACATCGGGTCCGTTTTCAAGCCATTGATCAATTTTAGCCAAATGAAGGCCTTCTGGGGTATCCGCTGTTCTCTCCTCTTGGAAATATAGTTTCCTTCTGAGAGTTTCAAGTTGGTTGAAACATGCTTTGCCTAACTTTGTAGGCGTTGCACTGCTGCTTGAATGATACCCTAAATTGAGAGAAAACGTTACATTATTACTATAATTGGTAAGGGATTTTGGTTATTGCTCGTTATTGCTTATAAAAACAGGCCTTTAGATATTTTAAATGTAGTAGTATAGAAAATTGTTAGGTTTATACATTGAAATACCAATGTTTATCATTCGTTCGAAAATTCGATGCGGTGGTGTCTATGCAAAGGTTTCTTACCTGCTTTCATTTCGATTCTTGATCAACTTTCGTGAGACAAATTTTGGAAAGCAGATTAATCTAGTATACAACGAAAGACGTACTTACCGTTAATATTTGTGGTATGAGATGCATACCCCTTGGTATACCAACGATAACCTCCATCTGCGTTTGCATTGTTGTCCTGGGAGTAACGTGGTGCGTGCACCGTCTCCTCGTGAACTTTCCGTGCGGCATGACCGTTGAAAAACCGATTCTCGCCGTTTCTCATGCATATCCAACAACGGACGCTACCGTCCGAACTGAAACTCGCCATTTCGCCGTGTGCTGTGTGCTCGTAAGAAACACAAGAACACGAAACCAAGTGCAAATCCACAAGTGGAATGCACCGATACTCACAGTTGTGAAAACTGAAGCACAATTTGTCTAATCATGGTGCGCCCTTTTATACATGACGGTGGCCGCCTCCAGATGATTGTTACGTCAAATTGATATTTTGTTACGGGAATTGGGACGATTTTGGATGAAGTATATTGAAAGTTAACTAAACTAAATCTAAGCTAGTGAACCTGTTATTTTTCGAAAAGCTTGCTCTGTTAAACTACAATCCTGGCCAAAATTTGTTGGACTGGCTGGCAAATTGTAGTCCTTTTGAACAAATACGCTTCCCACCCCCCACAGTCAATGTTGATACACTTATTTCTACTCATTTCGATTGCCGTTACTTGGGTAGTTTCCAGAAAACCAACTTTGCTGCAGGGGTGGGGGGTAACTTTAGTAAGTTAATTCGAAATGGTACTTTGAAATCATTACTTGCTTCCATTTTTCCACAGGCAGTGGAATCTGTGATTGTTCTGCCTCGTGATAAGGAATTAGAATGGTGCATGACAGCAGAAGAGGAGCAAAATGTTAAGTTTATAACTGCTGGTGAAAAAGGTGAATATATTTGGTCCAATTTATGGACAATGTTATGTAAAAATTCACTCAATAATTAATCTCGGCAATATCGTCGACAAATATTATTGGTCTTTTGTGCACTGTAAAACTTTTCATTAACCCAATTTATTGTAAACACAAGAAAAGATGTCAGTTTTTCTCAATATATAATACTTGCTTAACAGACTCGAAATTCTCAGAGTATGACACAAGTTGACTGCTTGCATCAAATTTTCAGGCATCATTCGGGCATGGAGTGTTCGTGATGGCAAGTGCATCTTTGCCCCAGAAAGATCTGCAAATAAAGCTGTGGACAGTAATTGTGAAAACCCTGCTCCTTCATCAACGGTTATCCAGTGTGTCCTCAATGAAGCTCTTAATTGCATCGTTACTGTTTCCGATGACCAAAATATTGTCCTTTATGACTTGAATTCACTGAAAATCTTAAAACAGGTAACTTATTTCGTCGTTTTCGTCCCTTAATTGCATCTCTACTTTCGTTGACATAATAATTCAAGCGTTTATTATTGTTTTTTTTTCTTAATTCCGTGTATTTAAGAGAACTCCCTAGCTTTTATAATATAATTAGACAGTAATCGACTCTTTCTATTTTGTTGATGAATTTTTCTCGTGTATAGTTTGTCGGACACCTGGACGAAGTTCTGGACTTAAAGTTTGTGGGGGAAGATCATTCCCTTCTCTCAATCGCATCAAACAGCCCTGATGTTAAAGTTATTGACAGAGAAACCATGGATTGCAGAATATTGAATGGACACACAGGTTTGTTTTAAATTGAGATTTTTGACAGTGGAAAAACTCAAAACTTACACTGTAGTTTTTAAAATGATTTCAAGTCTTTGGTAAAACATTAGAAAGTACCTTGTTTGTTTTTGATAAAACTGTGATTTAATGATTTTAGTGAAAAAAAATCGAAGTACAATGTTTTGTGTGTATGATAGCAGAATTTATTTGCAACACCGTATAATTTAGTTTTTTTTAATTCCCGTAGTTTGTTAGCTTGTTGTTTGTGGCAAATGATAATTTCCCGTTCTAGATACAATAATGGCACTAGATGCAAGTTTCGATGGCAAATACATCGCTTCATGCTCAAAGGTAGGCTCAACACGTAGTATTAGCCAGGCTTTATCTTTTTTTCTTAAATGTCTTCTCTATTAAATGAGGGCTTCTTTCAAATATAGAATAGCAGAGGTTTAAATAAGCTTGATTTGCAATACTTCATTCTGAGAGGGCCTTTTTGTTTCCTAAGTAAATCATTTACTCATCTTCCAATAGCTTTATCTTGAACTTGAATTTGTTCTCACATTGATAATTAAGTCTTTTCTCCTATTTTATTTTGCTTTATTTATTAAAGGATAACAGTCTAAGGATCTGGAGACTGGGCGATGACAAAACCTTTTCATGCGTGGCCTTAGGTGTTGGCCATACGCATGCAGTTGGAACTATTGCTTGGCCGAAGTAAGTAATGCAGTTTATAGAAAGCAGTGTCTTGATCTCTTCTCCATGACTTGATCTTTTCTTTACCTTCTGATGCTCAGAGTAGATAAAAAGAGCAGAGATGTAAAGAGTAACATTGAAGATTTTTTTACTATCAAACTTTACACAGGCTTTCATATTAAATGCATGATCTCTTTCCTAACCCAAAACCTCTCTTGATGAGGTACGAGCTTTGTTTTGCTGCTCCTATCTGCTTGTGTTTTAGTCAATATTCTTTCATCGTTTATAGAGATCAGCGTTCATTCAGTCTGTTTGCATCTCAAACCTAGGGTAACATTTGAAGTCCCTTTTGCTGTTACTCGCAATGAGTTCCCATTTGGGGTTTTGTTTTTTGCCAATCAGGGGTACTTTGTCGGCATATTATCCAGTTTTATGCAACTTCATTAGATCAAATCAAACTCTATAGGTCACTGCTAGACCAGGAAGCATTTATGGATGATGTTCACCTTTAATATCATTCAATCCATTTTTGTGTTGCTCTTGCTCGCTTTGTTGCTGTTTAATATATTTGAAATAAGCAGACATCTTATAATTATTATAATTATATTAAAGTTAAGGCACGTTTTCTACTTGTTTCAACAGAAGAAGCACAGATCATTTAGTAACTGGAAGTCAAGATCTAACTCTGAAGTGCTGGAAAGTCCCACAAATATTTGAGGTGATACCATAGGTTTAAACTCTTAAGATGGAGTTAGTTAATGCAAAACAAACGTATCTTAGAAAGCATATCAAAAATCCTGTTTTCCTTTAAAGGCAAGAAATCATTTCTGTGGGCTGAGTAAACGAAGTTTATTTTTGGGAAAAACAAAAGAATATATAAAAGTAAAAATGTTTCATGGACGGTAGAGCCTCGTCCATTAAAAAAATATTAGTTCTAACCTTATCCATTCATTGAGTTAGTCTTTATCATATCTATGAATAAATTTGACAGGATAATGGTTTATCAAAGATTCAAGCTGTGTGGACTGTGAAGGCCCATGATAAGGTTTGTCACGATATTCTTCTTCAGTTGTTCTCAGAATTTACTACGCATGCTGTCAAACAACACAGATGCAGAAAAGTTTCAATTTTTATCGATCCAGAGCATTAAAGTGTGAATAAAATTATTTAAATACGCTTTATCCATTTTTCGTCATTTCAAAAGGAATAAATTTACTGCATAAGGGTTTGATACTTAAAAAGATATATAATTTCAAATGTGTATGGCCTCTGGAGATACTGCGACAGAAAGATTTTCTACGTTTAATAGCAACTTTTTTTAGATAGTTAATTCTTTATTGTGACTTCTTTTATTGTAATAGACTTCATGCAAAAATATGTTTTTAGGACATCAACTCTGTTGTGTTTTCTCCAAATGACAAACTCATCGCTTCGGGGTCTCAAGATAAAACAGCAAAGGTAGGCCATCAAACCTTTTTTGAGACAAAGAGGAAGCTTTATCTTTGATTGGCTGGGTAAGACATTAATAACTAAATATAATTTTGATTTGAAACATTCTTTTTGGTAATTTTTAAATAATTCATCAGCCTCTTTTGGATTCTAGTTATGGCTTGCATCCGACGGAGGCACGTACGGGACGCTGCGAGGTCACAAACGAGGAGTTTGGTGCGCAGCGTTTTCTCCTGTCGATAAATGCCTAGCAACAGCATCAGCCGACTCGACAATAAAGCTATGGGCAATTAAAGATTTAACTTGTGTGAAGGTGGGATTGAGAAATTTGCTAATGTTTACTTGGCTTGATAAGATACTTTGGTCAGAGTAGTTGTTCTAAAGTTCACCAAAGCCTAGATTAAGCTCATCCAAGACTAGATTAAGTTCATCCAAGCCTAGATTGAGTTCACCTAAGCCTAGATTTAGTTCATCCAAGCCTAGATTAAGCTCATCCAAGCCTAGATTATAGACGATGTGGTAATCATGAAAACTAGAATTAATGATGAAAAATTTTAAACATTAAAACCCATATACCCTTGAGACATAGAAACAATTGACGAAATCAAATGTTAATAGGTATTGGGATTTAAAAAAGCATTTGTTCGTTTTAGACACTGGAAGGTCATACCAATTCGGTGCTGAGGCTTGAATTCATGACACGTGGGATGCAGATAATATCAAGGTATTCATAAATTATTGCCTTGCTGCTGTCAATCATAAAGCACTAAAGTACATGGAATCCCCTGGAAGATTGTGAATACCTGTTTTTTGAATTAAGAATCGGATTTCTAACATTTTGGAATGTCAATTATTGCAAGCATCCCGGTATTGTTTGCCTTCCGACAATCAATCAATTTTAGTTGATTTTGTTGATCAAACTTTTTCTTCACCTTTCCGAGACGACTTTATCTTATACCTTTTTATGCACGAAAGCAAGTCTGCTGAATGGATAGAACTTCAATATCGTCTTTTTTTAGTAGCCTTCTCATAACCCAGTTAGCAAACTAGATTTATTTACGTTAAATTTGCAAAACTTGTTTTTCATTTTAGTGGATCAGACGGCCTAATCAAAATATGGAATGTGAAAACCAACGAATGCCTAAATACTCTGGATGGGCATGCAGATAAAGTGTGTTTCTCAAAGTTTACTTTGGCTTTGTAATGCAGAATCTATTAATTTCTTCAAGTCTTCAATCTCTTTGTTTTAGTTAATACCTTTTTTTTAGAAAGTAGCTTTGCATTTTCGTTCTATCAAGTTGGTAAAGATACTGACTTATAACTCGTCGAAGTCAACAATACTTTTGATTTTTTAAATCTATTTGTAATATTGTTCTTCCTATGAAAGGCAAGTAGATTATTGAAGTTTAAAAAACCTTCGACTCAAGGTCCATGAACCATAAACTATGTTTTAGGTTTGGTCGTTGGCTTTGAACAAGACTGAAGACACTCTTGTTACAGGAGGAGGAGATTCTGTGTTGAACATTTGGAAGGTAAGTGAAAATGTCACTGTACTAGCAACAAATAAGCATATGCCTTATTAATATCTTAAAAAGTAGAAGTTATAAAATCGTTGCCAGTGTCATAGTTGAAACTTCAGAAAATGATATAGAGAGCCGTGATGTTTGTTGCCTTTATACATTTCTTTCCTTGAATTATGTTCAAAGTAAGCCGTACCATTACTTTCCTTTCCATTCTTTGATCTTCGTTTCAGTTTCAATGTCACTGTACTTTGTGTTGTGATGCTGTTTCTTATGGTACTCTAGTTGTTATCAAAGTTACAATTATTTTCTGTTAGGATGTTACGGAAGAAGAAAGATTAGAAGAAGAGGCAAAGCAAGAGAATATGATTCTGAAGTAAGCAGTTACAGATAGAAGTTATTAGAAGTAGTTTAAACAGAAAACTTCGTGGGCCTATGATGTTTCTGTTAGAGTATGATAATATTGAGGGTGACAACAACTGAAAGTGTTGTAGAGAGTTTGAGCTGATCTCTTTTTCAGACTTTGATACTTTTTGACAGTATTGTATTGAAAAATATCAAGTATATCGTGGTGATTCACGAATAAAAAGCCACCGAGCTGTTAACTTCTTACATTTTTTTGTTTTATGGTATTTTTTTCATTAAGTATCAAGTATTGGTAAGGACTAAGTATCAAATAACTGAGTTTTAAATAATTTTATTAGTTAGTTTTACGAAGAATATTGTAGAAATTTCACGTGGGGTTGTTGTTTTAGCAAATGGGAGCAGCATTATTCACATTTGAGTGTTGATATCTTTAACATTTGGTTTTATAAACATTTGGTTTTGTTTATTGGTCTTTTAGAATTTGGGGTTTAATTTCACAATAGGAATCTTTTCACTGTTGTTTAATTGTTTTTAGGATGTGTTCCACTCTTTTGATAAGTGATGACTTTCTCCATTTCTCGTACAATTAGGTAGTAAGGAAGGAGAAAATGACTTTATAGCGGAGAAAAATGAACTTTCCTTGTCTATTCTCTGCCCAGAGTTTGAAGTTTCTTGGTAATTTGAGTCCATCAAATTAAATTTAAGGTGTAGGGCTGAATAAGTTTGATATTTGTAATTCATTTTATCTTCAAGGGACCAAGAATTATCAAATTTGCTTGGCAAGAAGAAATTTACGAAAGCCATCGGCCTTGCGCTATCACTTGAAAGACCGTTTACAGTGTTGTCAATTCTAAAAGGTAAGCACTTTAGAACCAGTTGGTATTCGAGCAGAAAATTTTTTGATATTTTATATTGCTTGACAAAGAACAAACATGTCAAATATACCCATCTGAAATATGGATGTTTATAGTTGCATGTGCTTTGAAGAACTTTGTTTCTTTATCCCGGTACTTGTGTATCTCCTCTAATAAAAAGCATCGATGAGTGGGGTCTACTAATTAAAAGTTAAGGGAAATGGGTTCTCTACATAAGATGCCATTTTATGGTCCCAATTGCCAATCTCTACTACCTTTAGGGAATGCTTCAAATGACGTCATTGCTTTTTAGAATTACTAGCTGATGCCAATGGAGAGGAAAGGCTAGCTTCAGTCTTGAGTGGGCTACGGAATGATCAAATAGGTTGGGGAAATTTACAATGACTTTTTCAATTTTGTTCTCTTTTTCTGTAATGCGACGTATTTCAAGGCTAGATTCTGGAGCAAACCAGTAAAGAATTAAAGGCAATCAAAGAGGCAGTGATGTTTCATTAATGGTTGAAAATATTGCTGAAACGAACATGTTTCGTTTCTATAAGGAATTGTGACTAAACTGGCTGTTTTTAAAGTCTTGTTATTCTTGGTAAAAAAGTCATTAATGCAAACAAAACAAAATTTGAATTCATGCTCCCCAAAGAGGGATTGGATGAAATTTGGCGATTGTCTAATCAGCGCTTGTGTCACCGAATTCTCTCAGAATTCGAATTGAAAGACGTTTTTCTGTATTTTCTTTCATTTTCTTCTTTGAATGCTTTTTTTAAAAATATTCACCACTATCGCTTTTCAATTTTAAAGATTTGGTTCTCAAGTATATGCGAGACTGGAACACAAATGCCAAAAACTGCCACGCTACCCAATCAGGTAATTTTCATTTTTAATCTCATCGAATTTTTTTTAGATTTTTTGATTTAAACTTTATTACCCAAAAGGACCTTATATGCTAATAAAGAAAAATGGCGATGTGATAGCAAAGTTGGATCTTTATCGAATATACGGAAATATAGCAACAAGAGCTGCCTTTATTTGGTCTGGGTTTTCATTAATCACTTCAGGCAAAATGTATTTTGTGATGTCATCGACTCCCTTTAAATTATGTAGTCACTTTCTTCTTCACGTGCTTGTTTCCCTGTGCGGACTATTTTCTCTTTACTTCTTCGAAACATCACGTGGCCGATCAATAGTTGATACCAACTTGTTTTTATTCTCCTTGCAGCACTGTCAATTATCCTGAAGTTTAAATCACCCGATGAACTGACTGAGCTGCCAGATATGAAGGACAACATCGAAGCAATTCTTCCATACACGGGTATAACAGTTTTCGTTGTTCAAGAAACCTGATATACTATGCTGGTTTTCTTTATTTGTTTTATGAATAACTTCTATTTCTTCCTTTTGATTGTATTTCATTTTTTCTAATTGGTGACTTTTAATTTTAGAACGGCATTTCAATCGGCTGAATCGCCTTTTACAGGTAAGATACGCATTTTTGTGTCTATAATATTAATGTTGTGAAAAGTAGTATGATATTTTCAGTCTTATAAACAGCCTGTATATCGTTTCAATATAATTTGCTGATGGCCTAAGATCAATAATGCACATTAAACATAAAAATATAACTTAAAGATTAAAGGATTGTACCTTCTCACATTTTAAATAAATTCTGCATCATTCTCCCGCTAATACAATACCCTTATTGATACATATCTACATTCAATTTTGTACTATAAAACAAAACAGACTTTGTCAAATTTTATTGACCTCTGCATATTTCTTTACTAAATATAAACTGAATAGAAAATTGAAATTTAAAATCAATGATTCACTTAAATCTGATAACATAAATCAAAAAAATGAAATTGCTTCATAAAATTCCAATTAAATTCATGTCAAAGAGCATTTGCGTTACTCTTCCGTCTGTTTCTGCAGCAATCGGCATTTCTCGAATACACATGGGAATCCATGCGACTTTCTGTCAAGGATGTCGACACTAAAGCGTGAGTGAATAGGATATATTTCTTTTGACGTCATTAGTTACCATACCCTTAACTACCTTTCGCAAAAAGTTGAAATGGTATTTTTGCAGTCTAGTTTACAGCTACGCAGGTTAACAAGGAATTTTCAGTTTAATTACTACCCACTTATTCCGAGGAGCCAAGTTGTCTTTCTCTTCTCCTAGATCTGAGCAGTTGGAAATCGATGAAGAAATGAATGCTGAAAACAAGAGCCATAAATCCGTTGGCCAAGCTTCTAACCAGCAAACAGAACATCTCAGTGATCTCATCGCTATGGATACAAGGGATCAGCACCAAAGTGAGGCTGCAGATGGAACGGAGGAGACGATTCAAGAATCTAAAACCCAAAATAGTGAGGCCTGTGAAGGAGATTCTCCGTTAGAAGCAGAACCAAGTCAAGAAGAAAACAAGGAGGTAATTATAATTGAAAGTGACGTAACGATTTACCTCTGCATATTTCGTTACTTCAAATAACATATTTATATTCTTAAAAAATATGTTTTGTAGAAAGACTTTGAATTGCTATATGTTATTCTTTCTCATGATAATTCTCCAATATTTTTTGAAATAATTAACCTTGCTTTTTAAACTCCTTTGTATTACTAATTTTAATCCTTTTGTTTTAGAACCACAAAACTATGAAAGTTAGAGATGAGAGTTGGATTGAAAAATCCCCTGGCCCAGGGAAGAAGAGAAGGACTTCAGAAAAAGGAAAACATTTAAAAACTGGCATCGCAAAGAAAGTAAAAACGATAAAGAATAAACCCCATTGATGTATTCATACTGAACTTGGTTTTTAGGAGTAAAATTCTTTTAGAAGAAATACATCTACTTGATGTATTACGGTATTATCTTTGCAAATATTTTAACTTTTGTGAAACCAATGTTTACAAAGAAAACCTGCCTATCACACCATTCGCACGCCTGATAGTTAACTTCAAAAATGCATCCAGCTGTACATCAGAAAGGTTTGCTTATGGAAAATCCTTTTTTTGTTTGCTTGGAATCATTACTCACTCATACTTGACAACTTGCTTTGTGGAGGAGACTAAGTCAAGGGACTGGGTCAATCAATCCTAAACACAATCTCGCAGTCCATTCTTGATCCGACAACAGAGTACAATTGTGTTGCGTATGAACATTCGCATTTTTCACACTGCAATTATTTTAATGTTTTTAGCTAATCACATCGCTATATTGAGCAAACTGCAGTGTGCAGTATGTTATTTAGTGTTCTCGCAGTGCAGTAAAGTACATTACTAGGAGAAGGTAGATTTATGCTGAGTATAGTGGATTTTGCCCAGGAGTGTGGGGGGCATAGAGCCTTCCCTATATTCTATACAAAATGAACGTTTCACATGTTTTCGTTTTCATGGCTCCTTAAATACCAATTTCTCTACCTTGTCTACCTGTTACTTGAGTAGAAAAGTCTAAAGATATAGAATTTAGATTAATGATGCCAGCAAGACATTTCAGTTATCTAGAGGGCTATTGAGGTCACACATGAATCCAAATTTCAAAAATTGATATCGGTACAATCAAAGATTTGATCCTGGTGGAAATTAGCTATGATATTTTAGAATTGCCCAAAAAAAGAGGAAGAGGCGCAGCTCCCCTTCTGCTCCCCTGAGCCCCCCCCCCCCACCTATTAAGAAAACTTTTTTTTTCTGAGATATTACTTGTACTGCATATTATACTTTTCTGTTTCGACATCAATTCATTCAAGGAACAATCAAAACGAGAAATAAATGGAGAAGCAACGCTTTAAAGAATCGATTCTTAGAAGAAGATTCAATCTATTGAATCATATTGATCAGGTATATCAAACAATTGCTACAAACTAACGCTAATAAAAAAATTAATATTCTGTCAAATTTTTGTTTCTCACATATGCAAATGGTGCTGTACGAGGCAGATCCCAGTATGCAATGACAGTTGTGTTGCCTCCTTTCCCATTTCCGTGCCCCTTGTTTGATAACTAGGTGATGTAATAAAAGGAAGAGGTGCTGGAGCAGCAAACGATCTAATGCTAACAAGGGGGATAGATGTTCCCAAAATTGGAATCTACTTTTTGAATGATCCCGATGCCTACCAAGTCTGTTCCATTGTGATGGCGAATTACAGAATTACATCTGTAAAGAATCAAATAAATTGAAAGCTAATAAATTTCGTGTTGAAAGCTAATAAACAAAGAGTCATATCTTCGAAAATGATGCAGAACTAACTCTTTGTTCTTTAGTTTTTATCCGTTTGTGATTTGGAAAAGTGAAACTGTTTCTCAAAACCTAGCTGGCATCCAGAAAACTGATGCTGCTTGAAAACTGAAAACTGAAGCGGTTTCCTGAGAAGGGTGGAGCTCGGTCATTTGCGCATAGATAACTGGATACTTTTACATTTTGTTTATTTTTTCAGTGGAATTTTGATATTACTAATGGGTTTATTATAGATAACAAGCAGTCAAGAATCTAGACATGGAAAATCACTTGAATATGTACACCCACTTCAACTATTAGTTATATTAGCACAAGGTAAATGTATTATTGTTTCATTTTCTATAATTCCTAGATGGATTTAGACGCTAAAAGGCCACTACAGTAATGTGACTTATCTATCATTCTTCGAAGACAACGAGAAAATGATCAGGTAATGTTTTAAAATGTCATGATGTCATGTCATCAAGTTTGCCTGGTATCTTTAAGTCGGAACAGCAATGCAGAAATCTAGTACCTAGGATAATAGATTAGTGAAAAAGCTCTTTTAGATAATGATTTTTAAATGGAGCTAGGGATCTAGGAGTAAAAGAGTAATAAAGATAATATCATTGGACAACATTTGAAAATAATATGAAGAATCTATACTGTTGGATCACAAAAATAACAAATTTCAAAACTAATTGTTAACTATTCAATGGTCCTAACAGCTTTATGACTTAGTATTCTGTGTTGAATCTATACTTTGAAGCATTTACCGTACAATTTTGTTTACTACAGTGCTGGACGTGACAAAGTTGTAATATTGTGGGATCTTGCCACAAGGAAATCATTAAAAACTATACCAGTCTATGAGGTAAGGATTGTTTCTTTTAACGAATGGTAACAACGTAATTGAACAGCCCTTAACTTAGGCGAGATTTTTAATTCTGAATTGAAGTAAATATTTTGTTAAATGTTTCGTTTATTGCTCCTCTATTCCTTCTTCCAATCCCTGTTGGAGGTTCGAGGCCCGAACTTTGACCGGTTTTTTTATTTACAAAACAAGAAAAATTGTTTTCAATAAGTAAAGAAGCCAAGACTTAAGCAAGAACGAGTCATGTTTTTTGACTGAAAAATCTTTGATACAAAAACTCAATTTATTATACAAATATTTAAAAATGTCAGCTTATTGAGATATTGAAAATTCGACACATCAAATAATTGGAAAGTTAAGTATATTAAAATTTTGGTTTCTTCAAATTGCGTAAAGAGGGCAACGATCTTGGTTTTGCCCCAAGTGCAGGCAACAGCATGTTTCTTCCTAGTGGTTTTGGTGACGTAAGAGATGGACTAAACAAAAGTCCACTTTGCTGTGGTTTGATGCCAGTGTCTGAGTCGCTGCCTGAATCTGAGGGGCTTGATGCGTCTAATGAACTGGAACTCCCAATGGCCTTTTTGGTTTTTTTGTCACCTTTGCTTTGGCTCTCGTCACTCATTTCGATATCTGATATCAGATCGTCGATTTCAACATCGTCGTCAAAACCCAAATCTTTAGCCATTTGTTTTTGTTTAGATGGGATTTTTGTGATCTTTGAAGATGATTTTGTCTTTTTTGTCTTTTGTTTTGCCACGAACGAGCTAAGCATGTCATCTTCCTCTTCATCAATTCCAAACTTGTTTGAACAAACTTCTGTCAAAAGGAAATGGTAAAAAAGATCATTCAAATCCACAAGAACATCTCTTTGCCAGTTCTTAATTCAGCAAACGTGGACATGTTTTTGCTGAAACTAATTGTTAAAATGCTTCTAAACTTCTTTATTATCGTTTTAGTGTCGCAATGGTGATGCATATTTTTTGACAAGCAAATACAGCCTCAAATTGTCCGCTGGTCAACTATAGCTGTCATTAAAATTAATACCAATACAAAAATATACAGACAAGATGACAACTACCACAAGTATTCCATTTTTAGTTCCAGTTTTCATACTTTTTAAAATATCACAAATATCATTATCCTGACCTTCTTTTTGCTCTTCTTTTCTCCCATGTTCTCTTTTTGCAGCGTGATTTTCGTGAGGATTAACTTCATTGGTGTTCTTTTCAGCTGGAGTACAGTCCTTGACGGGGGTGTCTCCAAGTTTCTTCTCTTGCTTTTCATCTTCCTCCAGTGGCTCTATAGCCTCAACAAAATCATATTCATCGAGATGGTTGGCAAGATAATCTTCTTCTACTGTAATGTCTTCAGTGACATTATATTCGCCCTCAAACTCCATAATTTCTTCGGACATGTCCAAAAAAGCGTCATCGTCGCCAAAAGTCACATCTCCCTTTTCACTCGATTTTTCTGCTGACTTTTCTTTATCGAAAGCCAAATCTTTTACTGATTTTGTTCTTTCATCATTGTTGCTTTCTTCCGAAGACTGGCTATCTTCTTCAAAGTCAGATTCGTAACTACTGGAAGAGCCCTCTTTGTTGGCCAAATTCTCTTTAGTGCTGAAGGTAAAAATTAAAAGAAGTTTATCAAACAAGTAGATTTACTCGTTTTTATTGGCATAAGATAACGTAACATTTAACAACATGGATTATTATGTACAGATACGAATGATGGTATATAGGGATGGGCGTAGTTAAAACTGTAATGTCCTAATTTGAAATAAAACTGTAATTTGAAATAAGCCCCATTTTTTCCGACTCATTAAATGACCTTAATGATTCTGATGAAGATAAAGAAATTTTCATTGACTAAATCTTGGTTGCAACATTCTCTATAATCAATAAATTAGAATATTAAAGTCGTCAATATTAATCTTTTTCAAAGATATTTTTCAGACATCTTTTTTTAAGCATCCTTCCCTGGAGCATAAATAACTAGATAGCTCCCTTCTTAGTGGCATTACTCAACTTTTACGGAATATCTACCAAAACTAAATAAGGAATTTCGTGAACAAAGACGTGGACAAAGTTCATGAAGATAAAGCATGTCTACAAAATACATTTATAAACATCTTTAAAGCTCTAAGTTTAACTTACTTTTCAGTTTCAACTGTCTGGTGATTCTCCATTTGACTGAGTGTTGTTTGAAGCTGCTCGCATTTTAAAAGCAATTCTTTTTTCTCGGATTTCAGCTCGTGAATCTCATCATATGCTTTCTCTAAATCGTTCTCTGTGTTCTTGAGAATCCGAGATGTTGTCTTCTGCTTCTCTAGTTGCTTTTCGAAGACTCCCTTTCCTTGTTTCAACTCATTGTTGTCTGTTTCAAGCTCTTTTGTCTTCCTCTTTAATTCAGTAACTATTCGTTCCAACTTTTTCGTCTTATCGACTAATTTTTTGTTCTCCTTGTCAAGCTGCTGGATACTTTGATTTTTTGCTTTTAATTCTTCTGCCCTTTCATCAACCATTTTAGACAACAATTCGTTGTTTTCACTTCTTTTCTGCATCAAAAGCAGTTCTGCCTCTTTTTCTTTCAGCTTAAATTTGGCAGTTTCAAGTTCTTCCTTTATATGTTGCTTCTGTGCCTCCAAATCTTTCTCTTTTGCTGCTGACCTTTTAGCAATCATCTCTATGTTAGCTTCAGTATCGGACAAGGTAGAGGCAAGATCATCAAATTTTCTTTGCCAGTCCTCAGCTTCTTTCTTCAAAGCATCCATGCTAGATATGGCCTTATTGTCCTCACCTTCCTTAGCTTCCAGTTTTAAGTTGAGGACTTTAACTTCTTTTTCCAGTTTCTGTTGCTGAAGATCTTTTACATCAAGTGTCTTCTTAATCTCATAATTATGCTTCTGGATTAGCTTTTCTCTTTCCTTCATCTCTTCAAGTTTCATAGACAGCTCTCGAAGTTTTTCAGATAGCTCTTTTTCCTTTCCAGCAACAGTTATGCGATGCTTCTGTTTTTGCTCGCAACTAGCGACTTGTTCTTTCAGTTTCATGTTTTTAGTAAACAGTTCTTCTTTGCTTTTTTTAAGCTCATCAATTGTTGATTTAGCTTGCTCCAAATCTTTCTTAGAGTTGTTTTGCCAATGCATTTTTTCTTGTTTTGCTTGCTCTTCTGTTGCAGAAAGCTTTTTCTTAAGCATGTCACACATATTTTCTCGGTCTTTGATCTTCTTAAACAGGTCAGCTTGCTTTGCATAAGACTGTCTAATTTCTTCTTTTTTTGATTTCAACTCTGCTTTCAAATTTGAGCAGCTGCTTTCTAACTCAGTAACGCGACCATTTATTTTCGCTATCGAAGATTTGGCAGCATCTTGCTCTCTGTTTTCTTCTTGTAGCTTTTGGATTGTTTTATCCAGATCCTTAACAATCTCAGTTTCCATATCAAGCTTTTCCTTAAGATTGATGTTGTCCTCCACAAGCTTCTTTTCTTGTGACCTTGCTTGTTGAAGCTGCTCATTTAATTTTTGACTTTCTATTTGATGATTTTGTTCCTTGGTGTGAATATCTGCCTGTATTTGCTCGATCTTTTTCATTAGATCTGATACTTGGCCTTTGGCAGACACCTTCTCTTTTTCAAAAGTCTGAATCTTTTCCTTGATATCTTTCAAACACTCTGTTGCTTCTTGTTTCTTTGCTTCGAGATCTTTCTCCAACTTGATAATCTGAGCCTTAAGTGCAGCAACTTCATCAAGTGATTTTGCAAGGTCATCCTTAAGTGTTTTGTTCTCTTCAGCCAAAGGTGCTGTTGTTACCTTGGTATTTTCCTGTATTTCTTTCAAAGATGTCTCTAATGTTTTGATTGTTGCTTCTTTCTTTTCCAAAATACTCTCTAGGTCGATGCAGCTTTTCTCCAGATCAACATTGGCATCAAGAACTTTGTCTAGCTTTTCATTGAGATCTTCTTGCTCTTCCTTAAATGATGTTTCAAGATTTTCTTTCTCCTTCAACAAACCTTCGATTTTAGAGCTTTGATTATCGAGTTGATCCATGA
Source organism: Rhopilema esculentum (assembly GCF_013076305.1). The sequence continues at coordinate 40,647 of NW_027020030.1, forward strand.
CTGATTGAAACTTCTCCCGCTCTATGCTGTTGTCAACTTTCTCTGTGAGTTCTCTATGTTTTTCTTCCATATCTAAGAGCTGTTTTGAGTAGGCCTGTACTTGAACCTCTGCATCTGTTAATTTTCTTTTCAAGGAAATGTTCTCCTGTTCAAATTCGGCAAGACTTGTTTCTAATTTTCTTTCTTGCTCTTTTGTTGATTTCACATTCTCCTCGTGGCTCAATTCTTCATCGAGCAGTTTTCCTTGAAGCTCTTTCAAAAGTTGTCTCAACTCTTCATTTTTCTTATTAAGGTCTTCAATCTCCCTTTTTTTGACTAGTTGATCTTTCTTCAATTGATTCAACTCTTCTTTAAGCTTTAATGTTTCTTTGTCAGGATTTATGTCTTGTAGTTCCTCTACTTTTATATGCAGTTGCTCGATCTCCCTGCATTTCTCTAAAATTAGTGTCTCAGAGGCATCTAGCTGCCCATTGCCTTCTTCGTAGCTCGAAAAGCTTTGAACGTGTCTTAGGTGGCCTTCCTTTTCTTTCAGATGGCTTTTAAGCTCACCATTCAAAGCTTCTAAGCACTGCAGTTCTCCCTTTTTGCTCTTAAGGTCGACTTTCAGGGCCTGTTTTTCTTTTAAAAGTCTGTCAATATCATCCTGTCTGTACAGAACAACTGCTTCCAACTCAGATTGAGCTTTTTCTAATTCTGCAGCAGTTTGCTCAAACTTTTGCTTGAATTCTTTAGCTTCGATTTGATATCTTCCAATTTCATTAACAAAATCAGCTCTCACCTCTTGAAATTTTTCCTCCATGAGTTCTTGCATCAAAATAAGCTGTTGTTCTGCCTCTATGACTTCACCTCTGTCCATCATGGAGTTATAGTCGGAGACAAGAGACCTGTTTTCGTCATGAAGTCGTTCAAGATCATGATGATATTTTCTCAACTTCTTTTTAATTTCTTCATTTTCTAAGAGCAGTTCGTCAATCTCAGCCTGACATTCTTCTTTAGTCTGTTTGACTTCGAGCTTCAAGCGTTTTTCAACCATCAACTCTTGCTCCAATTGCTTCATTTTCCGTTTGACCATAATAAGCTCTTCGTATTCATTTTCCTTTTGTTTTGACATCTGTTACAAAATAAATTTGGTCTTTAGACGCTAGGTTTGTTTCACAGGGTAAGGCAAGATATTTGTATGGATACTGTGAATTATTGTAAGTGACTCATCTATACATAGGAGGTGTTTCTTCATATTGAGTAATTCATACAAGGTTCATCTTGTATTTAAGATATAGAGTAGCTATGACTCACCAGCTTCTCGTTGTCAAGTTCATCTCGCAGCTTGATTATCTGCAATTTCTGCGACTTCACAAGACTTTCCATCGATTGCTGCATTTGTATACGTTGTTCCCTTTCATGTTCAATGACCCCTAAAATGGCATTGACGTGAAGTAATAGGAATGTCAATAATAGGAATATTATGACGACCGGTCAAAATAATAAATTTTTTTGAAATCTTCCTCTTCTTTGAATTTAAATCGTTTAGGCACGTTAATTTACCAAGGGTACAGATGTGAAACTAGTCTATTTTCAGAAAAATTGACAAGTTTTGAAGAAAAATCTTTAAAAGAACCAATAGTTTTGGAGAAATTGAAGATTGCTCATCTCCTGTTCCGAGGCTCCTACTCATTTTTGCAAAATTAATCCACTTCATGTAATTTTGAAGCTAGTAATGATTTTGTGACATTTCCTTTGTTATGAAGCAAAGTTTAGTCTCTGAAATCTCTGGAATATCTTTTAGATTGCCTATAACTGTCGAATACGCGTTATTCTGCTTACCCAGTGCAAGGTGAAGCTCATTTGTAGCTTTCTTAAGTTGCCTTTTAGCTGCTTCAAGATCCTCTTCCAGTTGTGTTTCTTTGACATGAGACTCAGTCAGGGTCATTTGGGCATGATCGAGATCTGCTTGCAATTTCTTTATAACCGCCTTTCTAGCATTGATCTCATCTTGAGCTTGTTTGACTCTGTGTAAAGGATGTTTAATTAAGTTAAAGTTGATTAAATTATAACATGCTAAAAAAGAGTTCATAGCTGACCAGAAGATGTTTAAAATGAATTGATTTACCTCGTGTTAAGTGACTTGATTTCGTACTGGCGAACATCGGGTCCGTTTTCAAGCCATTGATCAATTTTAGCCAAATGAAGGCCTTCTGGGGTATCCGCTGTTCTCTCCTCTTGGAAATATAGTTTCCTTCTGAGATTTTCAAGTTGGTTGAAACATGCTTTGCCTAACTTTGTAGGCGTTGCACTGTTGCTTGAATGATACCCTAAATTGAGAGAAAACGTTACATTATTACTATAATTGGTAAGGGATTCTAGTTATTGTTCGTTATTGCTTACAAAATCGGGCCTTTAGATTTTTTAGATGTAGTAGTATAGAAAATTGCTAGGTTTATACATTCAAATAGCAATGTTTATCATTCGTTCGAAAATTCGATGCAGTGGTGTCTATGCAAAGGTTTCTTACCTGCTTTCATTTCGATTCTCGATTAACTTTCGTGAGAAAAATTTTGTAAGGTAAATTGATCTAATATACAACGAAAGACGTACTTACCGTTAATATTTGTGGTATGAGATGCATATCCCTTGGTATACCAACGATAACTTGCATCTGCGTTTCCATTATTGTCCTGGGAGTAACGTGGTGCATGCACCGTCTCCTCGTGAACTTTCCGTGCGGCATGACCGTTGAAAAACCGATTCTCGCCGTTCCTCATGCATATCCAACAACGGACGCTACCGTCCGAACTGAAACTCGCCATTTCGCCGTGTGCTGTGTGCTCGTAAGAAACACAAGAACACAAAACCAAGTGCAAATCCACAAGTGGAATGCACCGATACTCACAGTTGTGAAAACTGGAGCACGATTTGTCTAATCATGGTGCGCCCTTTTATACATGACGGTGGCCGCCTCCAGATGATTGTTACGTCAAATTGATATTTTTGTTACGGGAATAAGGACGATTTTGGATGAAGTCTATTGAAAGCTAACTAAACTTAATCTAAGCTAGTGAACCTGTTATTTTTCGAAAAGCTTGCTCTGTTAAACTACAATCCTGGCCAAAAGTTGTTGTAATGGCTGGCGAATTGTAGTCTTTTTGAATAAATGCGCTCCCCATCCCCCACAGTCAATGTTGATACACTTATTTCTACTCATTTTGATTGCCGTTACTTTGGTATTTTCCAGAAAACCAATTTTGCTGCAGGGGTAGGGGGTTTTGATAACTTTATTGGGGGTAAAGTTGCAGTTTTATTGGGTTTCTTCTCAAGTCCACTAACCTTTTGGCCAGGATTGTAGTTGCATCAAGACCCCGTTTACACTACAGAAAAAAAGAACGGAACTCTCTGGTTCTGTGCCTGCAAAAGCGATAATAGGCCTTGCGTTTACACTAGGCATCTTGGTTCCGTGCTAGTTTGGAAAGGCTTCTTTGATTTCTCTGTCGCTAACATGCGAAACACTAGTTTTCTTTAGTGTAAACGGCTAGGAACGGAATTT
>NW_027020041.1:0-7500 GCF_013076305.1 Rhopilema esculentum
AGATCGATATTCATGATAGATAGAGGGTAATCATAGATAGATAGTACATCATTAGAATCGGATATCATGATAGATAAGGGTAATCATAGATAGATAGTTCAGTATATAACATTATAATGATAAGATAGATGGTAATCCATAGATAAAAAGGAAAAGGTCCCCCAATTGATAATAGATAGTCATGATAGATAGGTAGTCATTGATAGATAGATAGTCATGATAGATAGATAGTCATGATAGATAGATAGGTCATGATAGATAGATAGTCATGATAGAGAGAGAGTCATGATAGATAATATTTCATGAAGATAAGATGGTCAATGATAGATAGTTAGTCATGATGATAGATTAGTCATGATAAGATGAGATAGTCTGATAGATAGATAGTCATGATAGATATCATGATAGATAGAGAGTTCATGATTAGATAGATAGTCATGATAGATAGGTGTCATGATAGATAGATGGTAATTCATAGATAGATAGTCATGATTATAGATAGTCATGGACAGATGGATAGTCATTGATAGATAGATAGTCATTATAGGATCGATAGCATGATAGATAGAGTTTGTAATCATAGATAGATAGTTCATGATAGATAGTCATGATAGATTAGATTAGTCATGATAGATAGATAGTTCATGAGATAGAGTCATGATAGATATAGTCATGATAGATAGCATAGTCATTGATAGATCGATAGTTCATGATAGATAGAGGGTAATCATAGATAGATAGTCTGATAGATAAATCGTCATGATAGATAGATAGTAATGATAGGATAGTAGTCATGATAGATAGATAGTAATGAAGATGGATAGTCAAGATAGATTGATGGTATCATAGCATAGATAGTCATCCATAGTATATAGTCATCAATAGATAGGATAGTCATGATAGATAATATCATGATAGATAGATTGGTAATCATAGATAGATTAGTCATGATAGAAGATAGTCCATGATTAAGATAGGTAGTCATGATAGATAGATAGTCATGATAGATAGATAGTCATGATAGAATAGATAGTCATGATAGATTAGATAGTCATGATAGATAGAGTACATGATAGATAGATTAAGTCATGATAGATAGATCAGTCATGCATAGATAGTTAGTCATGATAGATAGCAGAGTCATGATAGATAGAGAGTCATATAGATAGAATAGTTCATGATTAGATAGATAGTCATGGATAGATACGATTAGTCATGATAGATAGAGAGTCATGATAGATAGAGAGTCATGTAGATAGATAGTCATTGATAGATGGAATAGTCATGATTAGATAGATAGTCATGATAGATAGTCATTGATAGATAGAGAGTCATGATAGATAGATAGTCATGATAGATAGGTATCATGATTAGATAGATGGTAATCATAGATAGATAGTCATGATATATCAGATAGTTGTTCATGGACAGATGGATAAGTCACATGATAGATAGATAGTCATGATAGATCAGATAGTCATGATAGATTAGAGGGTAATCATTAGATAGATAGTCATGATAGATTAGTCATGATAAGAAGAGAGTCATGATAGCATAAATCTTCATGATAGATTAGATAGTCATGATAATAGAGGGTAATCATAGATAGATAGTACATTGATAGATAGTCAGATAGATAGAGAGTTTCATGATAGATAAAGCGTCATGATAGATTAGATAGCATGATAGATAGATGGTAATCATAGATAGATAGTCATGATAGATAAGATAGTACATGATAGAATAGAGTAGTCATGATAGATAGTAGTCATGATAGATAGATAGTCATGATAGATAATAGTCATGATAATAGATAGTCATGATAGATAATAGTCCTGATATATAGATTAGTCATGGACAGATAGATAGTCATGATAGATAGATAGTCATGATATATAGATAGTCATGATAGTAGATAGTCATGAAGATAGATAGTCATGATATATAGATTAGTCATGACAGATAGATAGTCATGATAGATAGGTAGTCATGATAGATAGATAGTCATGATATATAGATAGTCATGACAGATGGATAGTCATGATAGATAGATAGTTCATGATAGATCGATAGTATGATAGTAGAGAGTCGATGATAGATAAATCGTCATGATAGATCGATAGTCATGATAATAGAGGGTAATCATAAGGATAGATAGTCATGATAGATAGTCATGAATAGATAGATAGTCATTGGTTAGATAGATAGTTCATGATAGTAATAGTCATGATAGATAGAGAGTCATGATAGATAAATCGTCATGATAGATAGATAGTCATGATAGAAGATGTAATCATTAGATTAGATAGTCATGAGTTAGAAGTATGATAGATAGAGGGTAATCATAGATAATTAGTCATGATAGAAGTCATGATAGATAGGAGGTTCATGGTAGATAGATAGTCATGATTAGTAGATGGTAACAAGAAGATGCATGATAGAAGATAGTCATTATAGCATAGAGGGTAATCATAGATAGATATTAGGGTAGATAGTCATCATAGATAGATAGTCATGGTAATAGTCATGATAGTAGATATGCATGATAGATAGGTGCATGATTAGATAGAAGTATGATAGATAGATAGTCATGATAGATAGAATAGTCATGATAGATAGAGAGTCATGATTAGATTAAATCGTCATTGCAGTAGATCGATAGTCATGATAGACTAGATGGTAATCATTAGATAGATACATGCATAGAGTAGATAGTCGATGTAGATAGATAGTTCATATACGATAGAAGTCATGATAGATAATAGTCCATGATAAATAGCTACTCATGATAGATAGATAGTCATGATAGATAGATAGTCATCATAGATATATTAGTATCATAGTCAGATAGTCATGATAGATAGTACAGAAGATAAGTAGTCATGATAGATTAGAGAGTCATTGATAGATAGATGTCATGATAGATGGTACTCATGATGATGGATAGTCATGATAGATAGATGGTAATTCATCAGATAGATAGTCATGATTAGTAGGTATTTCATACCTATCATAGATAGGTACTCATGTATAGATGGATTAGTCAATGATAGAATAGATGGTAATCCATAGATAGATAGTCATGATAGATAGATGCGTAATCATTAGATAGATAGTTCAGTCATAGATAGGCATAGTCATGATAGATAGATAGTTCATGATAGATAAATAGTCATTGATAGATAGATGTAATCATAGAAATAGTCATGATAGATAGATAGTCATGATAGCTAGGTAACATGATAGATAGATAGTTTCATGATAAGATAGATAGTCATGATAGATAGATGTCATATAGATAGAATAGTCATGATAGATAGAGGGGTGATATAGATAGATAGTTCATGATAGTATAAATCGTCATGATAGAAAAGTATCATGATAGATAGGTAGTCATATAGATATAGTCAGTGATAGATAGAGAGTCATGATAGATAGAATAGTTCATGATAAATAGCTACTCATGATAGATAGATAGTCAGATATATAGATAGTGATCATAGATATATAGTCATCATAGATAGATAGTCATGATAGATAGGTAGTCATGGATAGATAGATAGTCATGATAGATAGATAGTCCATGATAGATTCGATAGTCATGATAGAAAGAGGGTAATCAAGATAGTAGTCTGATAGATAAATCTCATGATTAGATAGATAGTAGATGATAGATTAGGTAGTCATGATAGTGAGATAGTCATGTAGATAGATAGTCAATGATAGATCGATATTCATGAATACGATAGAGGGTAAATCATAGATTAGATTAGTCCATAGATCGATATCAATGATAGATAGAGGGTAATCATAAGATAGATAGTTCATGATAGATAAAATAGTCATGATAGATAGGATGGTATCATAGATAGATTAGTCCATGTAGTAGTAGTCATGATAGATAGGTAGTTCATGATAGATAGATAGTCATGATAGATAGATAGTCATGATAGATAGATAGTCATGATTAGATAGATAGTCATGATAGGATAAGATCATGATAGTAGATAGTCATGATAGATGTAGATAGTCATGATAGATAGTTAGTCATATAGATAGATAGTCATGATAGATGGATAGTCATGATAGATTAAGTATAGTCATGATTAGAATAGTTCATGATAGAAGAGAGTCATGATAGATAGATAGTCATTTAGATAGGTAGTCATGATAGATAGATGTAATCATAGATAGATAGTCTGATATATAGATTAGTCATACAGACTGGAAGTCATTGATAGATAGATATCATGATAGATCATAGTCATGATAGATAGAGGGTAATCATAGATGATAGTCATGATAGATAGTCATGGAAGATAGATAGTCATGGATAGATAATTAGTCATTGATAGATAGGTAGTCGATAGATAGTAGTCCATGATAGATAGATAGTCATGATATGGATCGATATCATGATAGATAGAGGGGTAATCATAGATAGATAGTCATGATAGATAAATCGTCATGATAGATAGGATAGTTAATGATAGATAAGTAGTCATGTAGAAGATAGCATGATAGATGGATAGTCAGTAGATTGGAGGAATCATAGATAGATAGTCATCATAATTATATAGTCATCATAGATAGATAGTCTATGATAGTAAATAGTCATGATAAGATGATGGTAATTCTAGATAGATAGTCATTGTAGATAGATGTCATGATAGATAGGTGTCATGATAGGAGCAAGGTAGAAGTCATGATATAGAAGATGATAGATAGATAGTCATGATAGATAGAGAGTCTATGAGTAGATAGATATCATGATAATAGATAGTCATGATAGATAGTTAGTCATGATTAATAGATATCATGATAGATGGAGTCAGAAGATAGATAGTCGAAGATAGTCATGATGATAGAGAGTCATGATAGATAATAGTCATGATGATAGGTAGTCATGATTAGAAATGGTACATAGAAGGATAGTATATAAAGAACAACGAGGAATGTCATGATAGATAGATAGTCATGATACATCGAAGTCATGATAGATAGAGGGTAATCATAGATAGTAGTCAATTGAATTTAGTAAGGCCCCAGGGGTGATAGATAGACGAGTATGAGTTAAAATCGTCATGATAGATAGATAGTCATGAAGGATAGAGGGTAATCATAGTAGATAGTCAGATAGAATCAGAGAAAGGATGTCAGATAGATAAAAGCGTCATGTAGATAATAGTCATGATAGATAGTGGTAATCATAGATAGTAGTCATGAATAGATAGATAGTCATTATAGATAGGGGTAATATAGATAGATAGTCAGGTAGATATCATCATAGATAAGGTAGTCATGATAATAGTAGTCATGATAGATAATAGTATGGATAGAAGATCAGTCATGATAGATAGATAGTCATGATAGATAGATAGCATGATATATAGAGTCATGACAGTATAGATATCATGATAGATAGATAATCATGATATATAGATAGTCATGTAGGATAGATAGTCATGATAGATAGATAGTAATAAAAGATAGTCATGACAGATAGATAGCATGATAGATAGGTAGTCATGATAGATAGAATAGTTCATGATATATAGATAGTATGACAGAGGATAGTTCATGATAAGATAGATAGTCGATGAAATCGATAGTCATGGATTAGATAGAGAGTCATGATAGATAAAGCGTCAGTGATAGATCGATAGTCATGATAGTGTTAGAGGGTAATCATAGAAGATAGTCATGATAGATAGTCATTATAGATTAAGAGATGTCATGATTGATAGAGTTCATGATAGAATAGTCATGATAGAGTGAGAAGTCATGATAGAAAATCTCATGTAGATAGAAAGCTATGATAGATATGATGGTAATCATAGATAGGATAGTATTGATAATAGATAGTCGTGATAGATAGAGGGGTAAATTCATAGATATGAAGTCATGATAGTATCTGAGTAGATAGGAGTCATGGTAGATGATAAGTCATGATAGATAGATGGTACATAGATAGAGATAGCATGATAGATAGATAGTCAGTATATGATAAGAGGGTAAGTCACAATAGATAGTCATGGTTAGATAGGTCATATTAGATAGATAGTTCATGGTAGATAGTCATGATAGATAGATAGTCATGATAGATAGGTAGCATGATAGATAGATAGTCATGATAGATAGTAGTCATGATGAGATAGATATCATGTAGATAGAGAGTCAATGGATAGGATAAATCGTCATGATAATCGATAGTCATTGATAGATAGATGGTAATATAGAATAGTCATGATAGATAGCATAGTCATGATAGATAAATAGTTCTGATTAGATAGGAGAGTCATATAGATAGATAGTCATGATAAATAGCGTATCATGGAGATTAGATAGTCGATTGATAGATAGATAGTCATCATAGATATATGGTCAGCATAGATAGATAGTCATTTGATAGATGAGGTAGTCATGAGTAGATAGATAGTCATGAGTAGATAGAGTCATGATAGATAGTAGTCATGCATAGATAGGTACTCATGATAGATGGATAGTCATGATAGATAGATGGTAATCATAGATAGATAGTCATGATAGATAGATGGTAATCATAGATAGATAGTCCATCATAGATATATAGCCTCATAGATAGGTATCATGATAGATGGTAGTCATGATAGATTATATGGTAATCATAGATAGATAGTCATGATAGATAGATAGTCATGATAGATAGATAGTCACCCCCCCCCCCCCCCCCCCCCCCCCCCCCCCCCCCCCCCCCCCCCCCCCTTGATAGATAGGAGTCATGATAGATAGATAGTCATGATAGATAGATAGTTCAGATAGATAGATAGTCATGATAGATAGATAGTCATGATAGATGGAGTCATGATTAGATAAGATAGTTCATGATAGTAGGTCTTCATGATAGATGGATAGTCATGATAGATGATGGTAATCATAGATAAGATATCATGATAGATAGTGGTAATCTAGATAAGATAGTTCATCATAGATATAGCCATCATAGAAGATAGTCATGAAGATAAAATATCCATGATAGATATATGGTAATTCATAGAATAGATAGTCATGATAGATGGATAGTCATGATAGATGGATAGTCATGATAGTTAGATAGTCATGATAGATAGATAGTCGTGATAGATAGATAGTCGTGATAGATAGATAGTCGTGATAGATGGATAGTCATGATAGATAGATAGTCATGATAGATGGATAGTCATGATAGATAGATAGTCGTGATAGATGGATAGTCGTGATAGATGGATAGTCATGATAGATGGATAGTCATGATAGATGGATAGTCGTGATAGATAGATAGTCGTGATAGATAGATAGTCATGATAGATAGATAGTCATGATAGATGGATAGTCATGATAGATAGATAGTCATGATAGATGGATAGTCATAGTTAGTCAGTGAGACTTATGGCAGCAGCAGGCAACTTCGCCTCCTGTTAATAAGATAACAAACGGAAATTAAAAGGCAAGCTAATACATCTCTATCTGTCTGTCAATGCA
>NW_027020052.1:0-12112 GCF_013076305.1 Rhopilema esculentum
TTTTTTTGTTGTCCCACAACTAATTTTCTGGTGGTAGTAATTTGCGCATATTTCTGGCAAACCGGACTCGCTTTTGTTTTCAGCTTCGCTCAAAGCCCTTTTTACGGCTGAGAATAGATTACCATTTTTATTTAGAAAATGTGAAACTGTTCTTCTCGCCACTCTTCCATCCAGTATGGTCGCTGGCCATTAGCCTTTTACGGTCCAGTTTGCATTTTGCCTTCGTAATGTGCCTACCAGTCTGAGAATTCGTCGTTTATCTCTTCTTGATAGTTTTTCTGGCCGTCCACGTTTTCTTTGTTGTTCTGTACAGGCTCCTTTTTTGTTTCTGAATTGAAAGAACTCGCCCAAATTTTGTATATATGGGAGCGCGACACTCCAGTTCCTTTATCAACATACCACTTTGAGCTTTTCGAAACTTATATATATGCACGAATTTTTTCTGTTGATACCGGTCACACACGCCCATTATAACGATTTGGAAGCTAACGATACTGTACATTCTTAACTTATTTCTCCTCTAATCATACGTCACAACTACAGTCACGTGAGATTTTGATGGACATTGATAGCCTCGTATTCATAGCAAAGTTAATCATTGCATAATTGGTACTCTTTTTTAAAAAATCAAAAATACACCAACTCAACTTGATACCTTGTAACAATCATATTAAACAATCTTGGCAAAAAATAGCTGAGACTTTTTTTTCAAAAAGTGAAGTCACATGTCTTTTTATTATTAACATGCTCTGGTAGCCACACCCCTTCCCCCGATGTCAATGTTGGGTTTTATGATTGCGGTATAACTGGGCATGACCGCGAGCAGAATTACTCTCATCAAACATTGATTGGGGGCGGGGCTGGATGATTTGAAACTAGCTCAATTTTCTGCGAGTGTCTCAGCATTTTTTTGCCAAGGGTGTCTTCAGCCAGGCTAGTTTTATACTTTTGAGTTAGAGAGTCTGTGTAACTCTGTTGTCTGTTCAGACTTTTCTGGGGCGTTTTTCCGTGACCTCTGCAGGTAGAGTAATGGGTTAGATATTCTGGGTGGTGTAATCCTGTTTGCATGCAGGTATTTGTGGAGATAAGGAGACGGCTTACTTTTTTGGAACTGTTTGTATCGTGATTTCGTGTATCAAAAATCATCAATTATCTTTTCTGAAGTGTACCTTGCGGCTCTTCCACTTTTTCGGCGGATTTTCCTCGGGAATTCTAATTTACAAGTACGTACCTTTTAAAAGTATTGATGCAAGGGTCGACAGGACAATTTCTGAAAACGCAACACACGGTTTTACAATCAGTCTTTAAACACTTCCGACCATGTCTGACGCTGATTGTGGAAGTGAACTTAATTCGAGAGCTGCAAGGCGAAGTTATATCGCACGTATAGCCAGGCTGATAGGATAAAGTTCAACAAGACAATCGTTGCAGATGCAATAGTGAGATGCATTTTCTCCAGGGAAGTTCCAAGGCTGCGGTAAAAAACTGGGTATGCTGCGAGGAACAGCACCAGGTGGAACAAGGTGGCTTTCATTTTCACATGGCAATTTTGCTGTCGGGGAATAAGCGGTGGATCGTTGCTGCAAACGATTTTTTACTTCACGCACATGGAATTTCGGTGCACTTTGCAGACAAGATGCACCATAACTACTACAGTGGCATATAATACGTTAAAAAGGAAGATTCTAATGCATTGCACAGCCCGGGCACCCTGATTTGTCTTCTGGCCGTTCACCTCGCACATCCAAATCAGTAAGATGCGAGCTGGCAGCTCTCGTTCTAGGAGGACATTCTGGCTTGGTAATTTCAGGCCCTTCTAGTTTGCCAAGGCACGGAGACTGTCGAATTTCGATGTGCCGAACTAGTAGTTAAAGAAAACATCAAGGAAGACGTCGCACTTTTGGCTCTTGCGAAGGAGCAAAAAGACCTTGGAAAGGTGACCTGGCCAACTTTGTCTTGGGAAAACCGCCAAATGCAGAAACGAGCTGATGAGAGTGTGTGGAAAATGCAAAATGCTAGATTATTATCAAATACAATGTCGCGAATGGCCATTGTGAGGGAAGCTCTTTTGGAACCTTGTGCCCATCTGTGTGGTGGTTTGTGGCTAAACTGTGCCAGAGAGGTTTTAAGAAACAATGGGGTCAATGCCTTCAGTTTTGCGATGCTGTTAGGAGCTATTGACGAAAGGTCGCGGCAAACATCGTAATATCATGATTGTGGGTCCAGCAACTGCGGAAAAACATTCATGCTCGACCCCCTTAACGATATGTTCAGGTATTTACTAATCCCTGCCAGTACTAGCTATGCTTGGCTTGGGATAAGTGGGACTTTGGGGCTGCAAAATGGATAGTTTGCCGCTCGAGAAGAAGCAACATATCTTGCAGGCCATATTTCTTGCGAGTAGCGAAAGTCCATTCAAAAAGATGACATCTACATTTCTGCGCCAGCCAAGCATAGCTTAGTACTGCAGATAGTAGCAATACCCTGAAAATATCGTTAAGGGGTCGAGCAATGAAATGTTTTTCCGCAGTTTGCTGACCCACAATCAGCATATTACGAGTAATTGCCCGCGACCTTTCGTCAATAGCTCCCTAACAGCATCGGCAAAACTGAAGGCATGACCCCATGTTTCTTAAAACTCTCTGCAACAGTTTAGCCACAAAACCACACACAGATGGGCACAAGGGTTTCCAAAAAGAGCTTCCTCACATATGGCCATCGCGACATTGTATTGCGTGAAATAATAGCTGATGCATTTTGCATTTTCCACACACTCTTCGATCAGCTGTTTCTGCATTTGGCGGGTTTTCCCAAGACAAAGTTGGCCAGGTCACCTTTCAAGGTCTTTTTGCTCCTTCGCCAAAGCCAAAAGGCGACGGGTCTCCTTGAATAGTTTTCCTTTAAACTACTAGTTCGGACATTATCGAATTCGACAGTCCCGCTGCCTTGGCAAACTAGAAGGGCCTGAATTACCAAAAAGCAGAATGTTCCTCTCTAAGAACGAGAGCTGCCCAGCTCGCATCTTACTGGATTTGGATGTGCGAGGTGACGGCCAGAAGACAGAATCAGGGTGCCCGGGCTGTGCATGCTAGATCGTTGCAGCTTTGTAACGTTTATATGCACTGATGTAGTTATGGTGCATCTTGTCGCAAAGTGCACGCGAAATTCCATGTGCGTGAAGTAAAAATCGTTTGCAGAAGCCACCGCTATTCCGACAGCAAAATTGCCATGTGAACAATGTAAGCCACTTGTTCACTGGTGTGTTCCTCGAGCTATACCAAGTTTTTTAAACGGCAAGCCTTTGAACATTCCCTGAGAAAATGCATCTACTATTTGCCATCTGCAACGATATGTCTTGGTTGGACACTTTATCCCTATCAGCCTGGCTATACGTACGAATATAACTTCGCCTTGCAAGCTCTCGAATTAAGTTCACTTCCATCAATCAGCGTAGACATGGTCGAAGTGTTTAAAGACTGATTGTAAAACCGTGTGTTGCGTTTCAGAAATTGTCCTGTCGACCCTTGCATCAATACTTTTAAAAGGTACGTACTTGTCAAATTAGAATTCCGAGGAAAATCCGCCGAAAAAGTGGAAGAGCCGCAAGGTACACTTCAGAAAAGATAATTGATGATTTCTTGATACCACGAAATCACGATAGCAAACAGTTCCAAAAAAAGTAAGCCGTCTCCTTATCTCCACAATACCTGCATGCAAACAGGATTACACCACCCAGAATATCTAACCCATTACTCTACCTTGCAGAGGTCACGGAAAAACGCACCCCAGAAAAGTCTGAACAGACAACAGAGTTACACAGACTCTCTAACTCAAAAGTATAAAACTAGCCTGGCTGAAGACACCCTTGGCAAAAAATGCTGAGACACTCGCAGAAAATTGAGCTAGTTTCAAATCATCCAGCCCCCCGTCCCCCCAAATCAATGTTGTGATGAGAGTAATTCTGCTCGCGGTCATGCCCAGTTATACCGCAATCATAAAACCCAACATTGACATCGGGGGGAAGGGGGTGTGGGCTACCAGAGCATGTTATATAATAAAAAGACATGTGACTTCACTTTTTGAAAAAAAGTCTCAGCTATTTTTTGCCAAGATTGTCTTAATATGATTGTTACAAGGTATCAAGTTGAGTTGGTGTATTTTTGATTTTTTAAAAAAGGGTACCAATTAATGCAATGATTAACTGTTGCTATGAATACGAGGCTATCAATGTCCATCAAAATCTCACGTGACTGTAGTTGTGACGTATGATTAGAGGAGAAATAAGTTAAGAATGTACAGTATCGTTAGCTTCTCAAATCGTTATAATGGGGCGTGTGCGACCGGTATCAACAGAAATTCGTGCATATATTAAGTTTCGAAAAGGCTCAAAGGTGGATGATTTGATAAAGGAAACTGGAGTGTCGCGCTCCCATATATACAAAATTTGGGCGAGTTCTTTCAATTCAGAAACAAAAAAGGAGCCTGTACAGAAACAAACAAGAAAACGTGGACGGCCAGAAAAACTATCAAGAAGAGATAAACGACGAATTCTCAGACTGGTAGGCACTTTACGAAGGCAAAATGCAAACTGGACCGTAAAAAGGCTAATGGCCAGGGCCGACCTACTGGATGGAAGAGTGGCGAGAAGAACAGTTTCACATTTTCTAAATAAAAATGGATATTTCTATCTCCAGGCCCGTAAAAAGGGGCTTTTGAGCGAAGCTGATAAACAAAAGCGAGTCCGGTTTGCCAGAAATATGCTGCAATTCTACCCAGAAGATGTGTGGACACAAAAAATTGCTTTCTATTTGGACGGGGTTGGCTTCGTTTACAAAAGAAACCCACGAGACCAGGCCATGGCACCAGCTGGTCGAGTATGGCGAATGAAAAAAGAGGGACTTCTCCAGGGCTGCACTGCGAAAGGACAGGCATGCGGAACAGGAGGGAAATACGTGAAGATGATAGTTGCCATCTCTTACGACAAAGGGGTCATAATATGCCAAAGATACGAAAAAATTACCGGAAACTATTTTGCAGGTTTTCTGGACGAGCACTTCGAGAACATGGTCATAGAGGCTGGGAAGGGTTCTCGCATGTGGATTCAAGATGGAGACCCTTCTCAAAACAGCACGGCATCAAGGGAGGCCATGACAAGAGTCAGCTCAGTTCTCCTGCCAATTCCACCGCGTAGTCCAGATATGAACCCAATAGAGAACTTTTTTGGAATTGTCAAAGCCCGTTTAAAGATGGACGCAATAGAAAGAAACATCGAAGTTGAAACAATGGACGAATTTGAGAATAGAATACGATGCATAATGAAAGATATACCCCTAAAAACTACAAACTCTATAATAGAATCGATGAACAAAAGAATGAAACTAATTATTGAAAATAGAGGGGAACGACTCAAGTATTGATTTGTAAACGTGTATATGTAGATTTTGTATTCTTCGATATGTAACACTTTATTGTGTATGAAATTATTGTTCTGTCTGAAATTAAACTGCCTCTGTTCAAAACAAAACTTCTAAAATGGCTGCTTTGCACAAGATTATCAAGTTTTACCCAAAATAAGGTGGAAGTTGCGTGTCTAACCAACAAATAAAAAAGAAACTACCAACGATTCACCAACGGTTCACCAACGATTCACCCACGGTTCACCAATTTTTTTTTGTTACCTTAAGTACTGGCTCTGACGGTTCACCAACGGTTCACCACTGTTTATAAAGAATACTACTATAAACCTTATATACTTGTGGTGAATCGTTGGTGAATCGTTGGATTCCGTACTTAAGCCTATAATTACTGGATGGTGAATCGTTGGTGAACCGTTGGTGGATCGTCATGAACGTCACCATCACGAAACACAAGTGACACACGAGTGCCTTTTAATTCAACAGGGGCCTGCGATACTCATTGGGAATGTGGCAATGAACAAACTTCTGTAAGCGAACCTCGAAATATCAAACAAAGCCTATCTTTGTAATGGTATTATCATTTAAATTTTCATGCATGAAAGTACTCAATATAAAAAAGTTAGAAAGTAATCAATAACAACTAAGTTATATAGAATAACTAATTGAAAGTTATCAACTTGCAAAGAGTTGCGTGAGAGTTTCTAGGCATCTGAGCCGAGCATCAACAGTTCTGCAAAGCAGCGTTTGCATTTAGGAATGACTCTTACGTCTCTTTCCTCAATTTGCCAGTGAAAATTGAAGTATCTCCACCGACAGTCCATCATTTCATTCTCCCGCTCATCGGTGCTGTTGTAACGGCCAGGATACCGTATCTGTTCTTTTCCTGTTGCAAAGATGGGGGTGTCTCTATCGAACATAATGTCCTTGGCATAAGTGGACTTTGGGGCTGCAAAATGGATAGTTTGCCCCTCGAGAAGAAGCAACATATCTTGCCAGGCCAATATTTCTTGCGAGTAGCGAAAGTCATTCAAAAAGATGACATCTACATTCTCTGCGCCAAGCCAAGCATAGCTAGTACTGGCAGGATTAGTAAATACCCTGAACATATCGTTAAGGGGGTCGAGCATGAATGTTTTTCCGCAGTTTGCTGGACCCACAATCATGATATTACGATGTTTGCCGCGACCTTTCGTCAATAGCTCCCTAACAGCATCGGCAAAACTGAAGGCATTGACCCCATTGTTTCTTAAAACCTCTCTGGCACAGTTTAGCCACAAACCACCACACAGATGGGCACAAGGTTCCAAAAGAGCTTCCCTCACAATGGCCATTCGCGACATTGTATTGCGTGAAATAATAGCTGATGCATTTTGCATTTTCCACACACTCTCGATCAGCTCGTTTCTGCATTTGGCGGGTTTTCCCAAGACAAAGTTGGCCAGGTCCACCTTTCCAAGGTCTTTTTGCTCCTTCGCAAGAGCCAAAAGTGCGACGTCTTCCTTGATGTTTTCTTTAACTACTAGTTCGGCAACATCGAAATTCGACAGTCTCCGTGCCTTTGGCAAACTAGAAGGGCCTGAAATTACCAAGCCAGAATGTTCCTCTCTAGAACGAGAGCTGCCAGCTCGCATCTTACTGGATTTGGATGTGCGAGGTGAACGGCCAGAAGACAAATCAGGGTGCCCGGGGCTGTGCAATGCATTAGAATCTTCCTTTGTAACGTATTTATATGCACTGTAGTAGTTATGGTGCATCTTGTCTGCAAAGTGCACCGAAATTCCATGTGCGTGAAGTAAAAATCGTTTTGCAGCAACGAAATTCCACCGCTTATTCCCCGACAGCAAAATTGCCATGTGAAAATGAAAGCCACCTTGTTCCACCTGGTGCTGTTCCTCGCAGCATACCCAGTTTTTTACCGCAGCCTTGGAACTTCCCTGAGAAAATGCATCTACTATTGCATCTGCAAACGATTGTCTTGTTGGAAACTTTATCCTATCAGCCTGGCTATACGTGACGATATAACTTCGCCTTGCAGCTCTCGAATTAAGTTCACTTCCACAATCAGCGTCAGACATGGTCGGAAGTGTTTAAAGACTGATTGTAAAACCGTGTGTTGCGTTTCAGAAATTGTCCTGTCGACCCTTGCATCAATACTTTTAAAAGGTACGTACTTGTCAAATTAGAATTCCGAGGAAAATCCGCCGAAAAAGTGGAAGAGCCGCAAGGTACACTTCAGAAAAGATAATTGATGATTTCTTGATACCACGAAATCACGATAGCAAACAGTTCCAAAAAAAGTAAGCCGTCTCCTTATCTCCACAATACCTGCATGCAAACAGGATTACACCACCCAGAATATCTAACCCATTACTCTACCTTGCAGAGGTCACGGAAAAACGCACCCCAGAAAAGTCTGAACAGACAACAGAGTTACACAGACTCTCTAACTCAAAAGTATAAAACTAGCCTGGCTGAAGACACCCTTGGCAAAAAATGCTGAGACACTCGCAGAAAATTGAGCTAGTTTCAAATCATCCAGCCCCCGTCCCCCCAATTCAATGTTGTGATGAGAGTAATTCTGCTCGCGGTCATGCCCAGTTATACCGCAATCATAAAACCCAACATTGACATCGGGGGGAAGGGGGTGTGGGCTACCAGAGCATGTTATATAATAAAAAGACATGTGACTTCACTTTTTGAAAAAAAGTCTCAGCTATTTTTTGCCAAGATTGTCTTAATATGATTGTTACAAGGTATCAAGTTGAGTTGGTGTATTTTTGATTTTTTAAAAAAAGGGTACCAATTAATGCAATGATTAACTGTTGCTATGAATACGAGGCTATCAATGTCCATCAAAATCTCACGTGACTGTAGTTGTGACGTATGATTAGAGGAGAAATAAGTTAAGAATGTACAGTATCGTTAGCTTCTCAAATCGTTATAATGGGGCGTGTGCGACCGGTATCAACAGAAATTCGTGCATATATTAAGTTTCGAAAAGGCTCAAAGGTGGATGATTTGATAAAGGAAACTGGAGTGTCGCGCTCCCATATATACAAAATTTGGGCGAGTTCTTTCAATTCAGAAACAAAAAAGGAGCCTGTACAGAAACAAACAAGAAAACGTGGACGGCCAGAAAAACTATCAAGAAGAGATAAACGACGAATTCTCAGACTGGTAGGCACATTACGAAGGCAAAATGCAAACTGGACCGTAAAAAGGCTAATGGCCAGGGCCGACCTACTGGATGGAAGAGTGGCGAGAAGAACAGTTTCACATTTTCTAAATAAAAATGGATATTTCTATCTCCAGGCCCGTAAAAAGGGGCTTTTGAGCGAAGCTGATAAACAAAAGCGAGTCCGGTTTGCCAGAAATATGCTGCAATTCTACCCAGAAGATGTGTGGACACAAAAAATTGCTTTCTATTTGGACGGGGTTGGCTTCGTTTACAAAAGAAACCCACGAGACCAGGCCATGGCACCAGCTGGTCGAGTATGGCGAATGAAAAAAGAGGGACTTCTCCAGGGCTGCACTGCGAAAGGACAGGCATGCGGAACAGGAGGGAAATACGTGAAGATGATAGTTGCCATCTCTTACGACAAAGGGGTCATAATATGCCAAAGATACGAAAAAATGACCGGAAACTATTTTGCAGGTTTTCTGGACGAGCACTTCGAGAACATGGTCATAGAGGCTGGGAAGGGTTCTCGCATGTGGATTCAAGATGGAGACCCTTCTCAAAACAGCACGGCATCAAGGGAGGCCATGACAAGAGTCAACTCAGTTCTCCTGCCAATTCCACCGCGTAGTCCAGATATGAACCCAATAGAGAACTTTTTTGGAATTGTCAAAGCCCGTTTAAAGATGGACGCAATAGAAAGAAACATCGAAGTTGAAACAATGGACGAATTTGAGAATAGAATACGATGCATAATGAAAGATATACCCCTAAAAACTACAAACTCTATAATAGAATCGATGAACAAAAGAATGAAACTAATTATTGAAAATAGAGGGGAACGACTCAAGTATTGATTTGTAAACGTGTATATGTAGATTTTGTATTCTTCGATATGTAACACTTTATTGTGTATGAAATTATTGTTCTGTCTGAAATTAAACTGCCTCTGTTCAAAACAAAACTTCTAAAATGGCTGCTTTGCACAAGATTATCAAGTTTTACCCAAAATAAGGTGGAAGTTGCGTGTCTAACCAACAAATAAAAAAGAAACTACCAACGATTCACCAACGGTTCACCAACGATTCACCCACGGTTCACCAATTTTTTTTTGTTACCTTAAGTACTGGCTCTGACGGTTCACCAACGGTTCACCACTGTTTATAAAGAATACTACTATAAACCTTATATACTTGTGGTGAATCGTTGGTGAATCGTTGGATTCCGTACTTAAGCCTATAATTACTGGATGGTGAATCGTTGGTGAACCGTTGGTGGATCGTCATGAACGTCACCATCACGAAACACAAGTGACACACGAGTGCCTTTTAATTCAACAGGGGCCTGCGATACTCATTGGGAATGTGGCAATGAACAAACTTCTGTAAGCGAACCTCGAAATATCAAACAAAGCCTATCTATGTAATGGTATTATCATTTAAATTTTCATGCATGAAAGTACTCAATATAAAAAAGTTAGAAAGTAATCAATAACAACTAAGTTATATAGAATAACTAATTGAAAGTTATCAACTTGCAAAGAGTTGCGTGAGAGTTTCTAGGCATCTGAGCCGAGCATCAACAGTTCTGCAAAGCAGCGTTTGCATTTAGGAATGACTCTTACGTCTCTTTCCTCAATTTGCCAGTGAAAATTGAAGTATCTCCACCGACAGTCCATCATTTCATTCTCCCGCTCATCGGTGCTGTTGTAACGGCCAGGATACCGTATCTGTTCTTTTCCTGTTGCAAAGATGGGGGTGTCTCTATCGAACATAATGTCCTTGGCATAAGTGGACTTTGGGGCTGCAAAATGGATAGTTTGCCCCTCGAGAAGAAGCAACATATCTTGCCAGGCCAATATTTCTTGCGAGTAGCGAAAGTCATTCAAAAAGATGACATCTACATTCTCTGCGCCAAGCCAAGCATAGCTAGTACTGGCAGGATTAGTAAATACCCTGAACATATCGTTAAGGGGGTCGAGCATGAATGTTTTTCCGCAGTTTGCTGGACCCACAATCATGATATTACGATGTTTGCCGCGACCTTTCGTCAATAGCTCCCTAACAGCATCGGCAAAACTGAAGGCATTGACCCCATTGTTTCTTAAAACCTCTCTGGCACAGTTTAGCCACAAACCACCACACAGATGGGCACAAGGTTCCAAAAGAGCTTCCCTCACAATGGCCATTCGCGACATTGTATTGCGTGAAATAATAGCTGATGCATTTTGCATTTTCCACACACTCTCGATCAGCTCGTTTCTGCATTTGGCGGGTTTTCCCAAGACAAAGTTGGCCAGGTCCACCTTTCCAAGGTCTTTTTGCTCCTTCGCAAGAGCCAAAAGTGCGACGTCTTCCTTGATGTTTTCTTTAACTACTAGTTCGGCAACATCGAAATTCGACAGTCTCCGTGCCTTTGGCAAACTAGAAGGGCCTGAAATTACCAAGCCAGAATGTTCCTCTCTAGAACGAGAGCTGCCAGCTCGCATCTTACTGGATTTGGATGTGCGAGGTGAACGGCCAGAAGACAAATCAGGGTGCCCGGGGCTGTGCAATGCATTAGAATCTTCCTTTGTAACGTATTTATATGCACTGTAGTAGTTATGGTGCATCTTGTCTGCAAAGTGCACCGAAATTCCATGTGCGTGAAGTAAAAATCGTTTTGCAGCAAGCCACCGCTTATTCCCCGACAGCAAAATTGCCATGTGAAAATGAAAGCCACCTTGTTCCACCTGGTGCTGTTCCTCGCAGCATACCCAGTTTTTTACCGCAGCCTTGGAACTTCCCTGAGAAAATGCATCTACTATTGCATCTGCAAACGATTGTCTTGTTGGAAACTTTATCCTATCAGCCTGGCTATACGTGACGATATAACTTCGCCTTGCAGCTCTCGAATTAAGTTCACTTCCACAATCAGCGTCAGACATGGTCGGAAGTGTTTAAAGACTGATTGTAAAACCGTGTGTTGCGTTTCAGAAATTGTCCTGTCGACCCTTGCATCAATACTTTTAAAAGGTACGTACTTGTCAAATTAGAATTCCGAGGAAAATCCGCCGAAAAAGTGGAAGAGCCGCAAGGTACACTTCAGAAAAGATAATTGATGATTTCTTGATACCACGAAATCACGATAGCAAACAGTTCCAAAAAAAGTAAGCCGTCTCCTTATCTCCACAATACCTGCATGCAAACAGGATTACACCACCCAGAATATCTAACCCATTACTCTACCTTGCAGAGGTCACGGAAAAACGCACCCCAGAAAAGTCTGAACAGACAACAGAGTTACACAGACTCTCTAACTCAAAAGTATAAAACTAGCCTGGCTGAAGACACCCTTGGCAAAAAATGCTGAGACACTCGCAGAAAATTGAGCTAGTTTCAAATCATCCAGCCCCCGTCCCCCCAATTCAATGTTGTGATGAGAGTAATTCTGCTCGCGGTCATGCCCAGTTATACCGCAATCATAAAACCCAACATTGACATCGGGGGGAAGGGGGTGTGGGCTACCAGAGCATGTT
>NW_027020063.1:0-12036 GCF_013076305.1 Rhopilema esculentum
AAAAACATATAAGCAACTCACTGGCACTCAAATAACGTGTCTTAAAATCAAAATGATATTCGTTTGTGCGAGGATAGCTCAATGATTAGGGTTGCAACTCAGAGAGCATTGGAGGAATGAGAAGAAGAAGGACAAGGAAGGACACTGCTCGATAAACATAGCTTTTCAGTAATCTTAAACATATTTTCGGAAGCTAGAAAGTAACAAATACAACCTGTAACAAAAACGGATGTAGGTAGCATTAAGCATATTTAGTTCCTCTGAGTCTGACTTGCTCTGTGTCGTTTATCGAAGTGTTTATTGCACTTAACAGTTTCTACGTTATTCTTTAAAATTTTAGTATCTTTAATGATAATTGCTAATTGGCATCGGCTATGAAAATGCAGATTAAAGGTGCTATCAGTGATACAACTCACATCAAAAACGTCTTTGTTGTTTCGTCCTGAACCAAGTCCACATCCCAAATCAAATGAACCTATATCACTGAATACCTGAAAGTCAGAACAAGTGCAAAACATATCTTTTTATCATCTTTCGTCAAAGGTATTCAGCTAAAGGATTGAAAATCACAAAGATATAAAAGGTATTGCTTACATTACCAGAGATAGTGTGGACTATGGACTCAAGGATGTACACCATTGACTGAGGAAACCGTGCCAATTACAATCCACAGGCTATTAGTGCTGCCAGCAATCTCATTAAAATTGATTTTACACTTAAAAAGGGCTTGAGATTGTGGGAAAAGATTCCACAGATAATATTTTCATGCATTACCCTGGGCTCTGTGCCACAAAACAATGCTAAAGATGACTTGGGTCGCGTATACTTTTGTTAGAGAGAGATTACCTTCTCATTTGTAACTCTACTCTCGTTTCTTAGATAGTAAATACTTTGGTCGACTGCTAATAAGCCAACGACTGATTTTGTGCTGGTCTTCATTTTGACAGCGAGGTCTTGCCCGGGGCGAAATGTTTGGTCTGGAGCTGGGTCTGTATTAAGAAGAACCTGCAAAACGAGGGAAGCTTGAACCTGCAATTCTTTATACAATAACAAATGAGATTGAAATAAATATGCAAAATGGTCTAATGAACCAATTCTTCATATATTCGATAAACAATAAACAACAACAAACAATTCTTCAAACATATTCGGGAAAGGAACCGGTAGCGATTAGCATTACCAAGACTTAGTATAGCATTGCAAGAAATACGAAACTGTTACTAAACGTTACGCGTCTGTAAAGTCTGAAAGCATTGCTTACCTCGTTTTTATAACCATTCTCGACGTCCATCAAAACTGAGTCAGAGGCCATTTCTCCATTTCTAACGAAAAAGGCCAGTATTCTGCATTTAGGTGCCATATCTGCTGTAATGTCAACATTCAAAGTAGTTTCTGTTCCAATTTGTTTTTGGATGACACCAGTTTTAACGATTTTCCCACGAGACAAGAACTAAACGAAAAATGTTGTTCTTATTCATGTATTCAGCTACTGATATTCAGCTACTCGTGGTCTCTCATCAGTTTTAATGTCTAAAATACCCTCTCTAGATGTTTTTATGTGGCGATTAGATAAGGCTCTGCTTAATGAAATTACTATATCAAAAATAGCAGGAAGGTACCAAATATTCCCCTAGTGCCATTGCTAATGTCTTCCCTGAAAATCATCATTTTGGGTCAGGTTGATTATCAAAGTATTATTAATTGCATTCAGCACAATAATAAGATTCGCACAATGACCTTTTTTTCTAGGACTGAGAGACAGTTGATAACATTGCAGACGTCATCCAGATGTTAAACCTTAAACTTACCAGGTAATTTATTTGGTTTATGCCAGCTTGCATTGGAATAAGAAAAGTTACGGAAATTCGTTGGTTAATCTAGAATTAAAAGAGAAAGCTTTTTAGCTGGATGCTAAAATGACAAATTCTTAACAGAGGTTTTTCAAAACGTAATAATGACCTCTCTAGCTTCTACGACACCAGATTCTCTTAAAACAAAAGAAAACAGTGTAAATCATCAGCCTATTAAACCCAACTTATCTAGCAATCATAAAGCCAAATTTATCTTAGAATGACCTTAGAGACAAGCATTGCTTCCTTCAATCGTCAGCCTATTAAACCCAACTTATCTAGCAATCATAAAGCCAAAATTATCTTAGAATCACCTTAGAGACAAGCATTGCTACCTTCAATCGTCAGCCTATTAAACCCAACTTATCTAGCAATCATAAAGCCAAAATTGTCTTAGAATGACCTTAGAGACAAGCATTGCTTCCTTCTCCATATGCTGCTTTCGTAGGTTGCAGCTTGAAACGATCGATGAGACTTGATATCAAATCATTTCAATTTTATAAATAACATAGCCTATCATTTTCGCTATACAAGCATTGTAACTCAGAACTTGAAAGTCCATCAATCTCTCTCTTTAACCTTATTCTACCCTAACACAAACCTCACCACTTGTGCACAAACCACAGCCGGTAATATGGCTACAATCACTGCCAAAAGTCTTGGAACACTAACGTAGGTTTTCAAAGGCAAATTCAGCCATCCCCCTCTCCCCCTAGGAACAATGTTGATTTACTTTAGAAAAAAGAGAGGGGTTATGGAGTACGCTTTTTCTTGTGGATTGTTTGATATTTTTCTATACTTTCAACATTGTTTTGGGGGAAAGGGGGGCGGAAGTGGTAGTATTCAAGAAAACAAATGAAAAATAGAAAAGCACAGCCCAAAGTGTTAGGTGTTCCAAGTAATTTTGGCAGTGATTGTCTGAATGGAAATTTGAAGCTTATCAGATACACTATCACATGTTATGTCTACCCATAGGTTTTCGATGGTGCTGAGTCCATTTACGGCATTTTCAGAACCGTACGTATTACTAATAAGGAGATATGGGGGTATTCTTTGTTTTCAGGGGCTGGGGTAAGCTACCCTCATAGAACTAGGTACCATGTTTCAAAAATGGTTTAAATTGAGAAAATTAAAATTGATTTCTGATCAGAATGGTCAAAATGACATTTTTAAATTATTTGAAACTTCATGGATATTTGAACATTAATAAAATAATGGGACAGAAGAAATACATGATTACAGGGTAGCAGCTAGTAAAATACTTGAAAAAAGAAAGGGTGCCATTTTAAAAGATGAAAGTCGATTTTTCTTTTGCATTTCTAAAATTGTAGAAAAAGTCTTATTTAAGAATTATGTTGGGTAGCTGCCATGATTTTACCACGAATTTACAAGCTGCCGCTGTCACAAGTTGTTCCTATGCATTTCACTGCCCAAATGGCAATTTTCAAGGAACATATCAAACTCGTAGAGAAGAACCCCGTTTTCCCCGCAAATGAGCTCTCAACAGGCTTATCTACGATTCCACGTTGGCCTTTAAAAGAGCTAAAATACAACTGACGTCCACTCATACTTCTGCGCCCTAAAATTCCAGTTTTAGTTGCACGCCAAGTAAAGGCTCCGTTTCTGCTTCCACTGTTTTGCCAAAATGCCATTGCAACCATGACTGTGCCTCCCTCTTTTTTATCCATAAAAGCGCTGGACCGATTATTTCAACAATAATAACTTGCTGCTTTTGTTTGCCTGTCATTTAGCATACCAAAACACATTTCATCACCCAATGCAAAATGCATCCTTGTCAGAGGCAAGGCCCCGCAAGCCCACTGTCGTTCACAGATATGAGAAACTGTAAACCGTACTGTTAACCGTGGAGGCTTTTTGCAGTTTTCTCTATGGTCAACAGCATTTTTGCCCCCAAATTTACCACAAAGGTGTGTCATAATTTAACTTACATGTAGGACTAAGTTTTGCATGAATTCCGTGATGAAAACGGCAAGATTTTAGAAAAATCCCACGGTTAACACTTGAAACGAGAAAAGATCTTGAGTTCTTGAAATTCCTTCTTCAGAAAAGTGTTAACCGTGGACATTTTCCCGCATTTCTGGAGTTTTGTAACTGGAATGAAGCTGAAAGGCTACAGACACCTGTAAAAACACATTGCACACATGCTGGCAAACTATCGTCTATTTTTATTGAACAGTACGATTTTTATAAACATTTTAAAAAGTGTAGACCGTGACTGTTAACCGTGGGCAGTAGACATTCTCATACTACACAGCATTCACATTTGGGAACGAAGGCTCTCCTAATTCCTCGCATACGTTGATAATGACGGACACAGAAACATAATTGACACACATTATTTTGCATTAGTGAGACAAAGAAAGAACAGAAATGAAGAGGGTAGGATGGGGTATCTTTGAGCACTACCTTGTTGCCACGCGTAAATGCGAAGGAGCGTGCTTTCAATTCAAGTCCTGCATAGTTTTGGAATGTTTTGGAAGGGTTATGATAAATGAAGACGAGTCATTTGAATCTCCTACTAGCATTTTATTCAATATCATATAAAGTTACTTATTTATAGAAAAACCTACGTATTTCATCTTCTTCAATTAATAAATAGAGCCGTAAAGAACGGAAGTTGCTTGTAAAACACATTTCTTAAAAAGTTCTGCAGTGTACTGTTTTTGCTTTTTACATGGTAATTTTATTCTATCCAATCATTCTGTGCTAAGGTTTGTTATATAAGGATAGTTGTGATGATATTAACAAAAAATTGAAGTATATCATTGCTATAAGAGAAAGCTGCAGAGTCAACCGTAGAAGCCCTCTATACAGGCCTCTCCCACCCCCACCACCCCCCAAAAACTACATTGCGAGTAAAAATTTCGAATTTTTATTAGCACCAATGAATTCAGTACCATCGAAAACCCTATAGTAAGACCAACTTTTCCTGTCATAACCATTGGTTTTCGAAATTGTCTTCAGACAATCACTGCCAAAAGGCTTGGAACACTAACGTAGGTTTTCAAAGGCAAATTCAGCCATCCCCCTCTCCCCCTAGGAACAATGTTGATTTACTTTAGAAAAAAGAGAGGGGTTATGGAGTACGCTTTTTCTTGTGGATTGTTTGATATTTTTCTATACTTTCAACATTGTTTTGGGGGGAAAGGGGGCGGAAGTGGTAGTATTCAAGAAAACAAATGAAAAATAGAAAAGCACAGCCCAAAGTGTTAGGTGTTCCAAGTAATTTTGGCAGTGATTGTCTGAATGGAAATTTGAAGCTTATCAGATACACTATCACATGTTATGTCTACCCATAGGTTTTCGATGGTGCTGAGTCCATTTACGGCATTTTCAGAACCGTACGTATTACTAATAAGGAGATATGGGGGTATTCTTTGTTTTCAGGGGCTGGGGTAAGCTACCCTCATAGAACTAGGTACCATGTTTCAAAAATGGTTTAAATTGAGAAAATTAAAATTGATTTCTGATCAGAATGGTCAAAATGACATTTTTAAATTATTTGAAACTTCATGGATATTTGAACATTAATAAAATAATGGGACAGAAGAAATACATGATTACAGGGTAGCAGCTAGTAAAATACTTGAAAAAAGAAAGGGTGCCATTTTAAAAGATGAAAGTCGATTTTTCTTTTGCATTTCTAAAATTGTAGAAAAAGTCTTATTTAAGAATTATGTTGGGTAGCTGCCATGATTTAACCACGAATTTACAAGCTGCCGCTGTCACAAGTTGTTCCTATGTATTTCACTGCCCAAATGGAAATTTTCAAGGAACATATCAAACTCGTAGAGAAGAACCCCGTTTTCCCCGCAAATGAGCTCTCAACAGGCTTATCTACGATTCCACGTTGGCCTTTAAAAGAGCTAAAGTACAACTGACGTCTACTCATACTTCTGCGCCCTAAAATTCCAGTTTTAGTTGCACGCCAAGTAAAGGCTCCGTTTCTGCTTCCACTGTTTTGCCAAAATGCCATTGCAACCATGACTGTGCCTCCCTCTTTTTTATCCATAAAAGCGCTGGACCGATTATTTCAACAATAATAACTTGCTGCTTTTGTTTGCCTGTCATTTAGCATACCAAAACACATTTCATCACCCAATGCAAAATGCATCCTTGTCAGAGGCAAGGCCCCGCAAGCCCACTGTCGTTCACAGATATGAGAAACTGTAAACCGTACTGTTAACCGTGGAGGCTTTTTGCAGTTTTCTCTATGGTCAACAGCATTTTTGCCCCCAAATTTACCACAAAGGTGTGTCATAATTTAACTTACATGTAGGACTAAGTTTTGCATGAATTCCGTGATGAAAACGGCAAGATTTTAGAAAAATCCCACGGTTAACACTTGAAACGAGAAAAGATCTTGAGTTCTTGAAATTCCTTCTTCAGAAAAGTGTTAACCGTGGACATTTTCCTGCATTTCTGGAGTTTTGTAACTGGAATGAAGCTGAAAGGCTACAGACACCTGTAAAAACACATTGCACACATGCTGGCAAACTATCGTCTATTTTTATTGAACAGTACGATTTTTATAAACATTTTAAAAAGTGTAGACCGTGACTGTTAACCGTGGGCAGTAGACATTCTCATACTACACAGCATTCACATTTGGGAACGAAGGCTCTCCTAATTCCTCGCATACGTTGATAATGACGGACACAGAAACATAATTGACACACATTATTTTGCATTAGTGAGACAAAGAAAGAACAGAAATGAAGAGGGTAGGATGGGGTATCTTTGAGCACTACCTTGTTGCCACGCGTAAATGCGAAGGAGCGTGCTTTCAATTCAAGTCCTGCATAGTTTTGGAATGTTTTGGAAGGGTTATGATAAATGAAGACGAGTCATTTGAATCTCCTACTAGCATTTTATTCAATATCATATAAAGTTACTTATTTATAGAAAAACCTACGTATTTCATCTTCTTCAATTAATAAATAGAGCCGTAAAGAACGGAAGTTGCTTGTAAAACACATTTCTTAAAAAGTTCTGCAGTGTACTGTTTTTGCTTTTTACATGGTAATTTTATTCTATCCAATCATTCTGTGCTAAGGTTTGTTATATAAGGATAGTTGTGATGATATTAACAAAAAATTGAAGTATATCATTGCTATAAGAGAAAGCTGCAGAGTCAACCGTAGAAGCCCTCTATACAGGCCTCTCCCACCCCCACACCCCCCAAAAACTACATTGCGAGTAAAAATTTCGAATTTTTATTTGCACCAATGAATTCAGCACCATCGAAAACCCTATAGTAAGACCAACTTTTCCTGTCATAACCATTGGTTTTCGAAATTGTCTTCAGACAATCACTGCCAAAAGTCTTGGAACACTAACGTAGGTTTTCAAAGGCAAATTCAGCCATCCCCCTCTCCCCCTAGGAACAATGTTGATTTACTTTAGAAAAAAGAGAGGGGTTATGGAGTACGCTTTTTCTTGTGGATTGTTTGATATTTTTCTATACTTTCAACATTGTTTTGGGGGGAAAGGGGGGCGGAAGTGGTAGTATTCAAGAAAACAAATGAAAAATAGAAAAGCACAGCCCAAAGTGTTAGGTGTTCCAAGTAATTTTGGCAGTGATTGTCTGAATGGAAATTTGAAGCTTATCAGATACACTATCACATGTTATGTCTACCCATAGGTTTTCGATGGTGCTGAGTCCATTTACGGCATTTTCAGAACCGTACGTATTACTAATAAGGAGATATGGGGTATTCTTTGTTTTCAGGGGCTGGGGTAAGCTACCCTCATAGAACTAGGTACCATGTTTCAAAAATGGTTTAAATTGAGAAAATTAAAATTGATTTCTGATCAGAATGGTCAAAATGACATTTTTAAATTTTTTGAAACTTCATGGATATTTGAACATTAATGAAATAATGGGACAGAAGAAATACATGATTACAGGGTAGCAGCTAGTAAAATACTTGAAAAAAGAAAGGGTGCCATTTTAAAAGATGAAAGTCGATTTTTCTTTTGCATTTCTAAAATTGTAGAAAAAGTCTTATTTAAGAATTATGTTGGGTAGCTGCCATGATTTTACCACGAATTTACAAGCTGCCGCTGTTACAAGTTGTTCCTATGCATTTCACTGTCCAAATGGCGATTTTCAAGGAACATATCAAACTCGTAGAGAAGAACCCCGTTTTCCCCGCAAATGAGCTCTCAACAGGCTTATCTACGATTCCACGTTGGCCTTTAAAAGAGCTAAAATACAACTGACGTCCACTCATACTTCTGCGCCCTAAAATTCCAGTTTTAGTTGCACGCCAAGTAAAGGCTCCATTTCTGCTTCCACTGTTTTGCCAAAAGCCATTGCAACCATGACTGTGCCTCCCTCTTTTTTATCCATAAAAGCGCTGGACCGATTATTTCAACAATAATAACTTGCTGCTTTTGTTTGCCTGTCATTTAGCATACCAAAACACATTTCATCACCCAATGCAAATTGCATCCTTGTCAGAGGCAAGGCCCCGCAAGCCCACTGTCGTTCACAGATATGAGAAACTGTAGACCGTACTGTTAACCGTGGCGGCTTTTTGCAGTTTTCTCTATGGTCAACAGCATTTTTGCCCCCAAATTTACCACAAAGGTGTGTCATAATTTAACTAACATGTAGGACTAAGTTTTGCATAAATTCCGTGATGAAAACGGCAAGATTTTAGAGAAATCCCACGGTTAACACTTGAAACGAGAAAAGATCTTGAGTTCTTGAAATTCCTTCTTCAGAAAAGTGTTAACCGTGGACATTTTCCTGCATTTCTGGAGTTTTGTAACTGGAATGAAGCTGAAAGGCTACAGACACCTGTAAAAACACATTGCACACATGCTGGCAAACTATCGTCTATTTTTATTGAACAGTACGATTTTATAAACATTTTAAAAAGTGTAGACCGTGACTGTTAACCGTGGGCAGTAGACATTCTCATACTACACAGCATTCACATTTGGGAACGAAGGCTCTCCTAATTCCTCGCATACGTTGATAATACCAATGCACCAATGAATTCAGCACCATCGAAAACCCTATAGTAAGACCAACTTTTCCTGTCATAACCATTGGTTTTCGAAATTGGCTTCAGACAATCACTGCCAAAAGTCTTGGAACACTAACGTAGGTTTTCAAAGGCAAATTCAGCCATCCCCCTCTCCCCCTAGGAACAATGTTGATTTACTTTAGAAAAAAGAGAGGGGTTATGGAGTACGCTTTTTCTTGTGGATTGTTTGATATTTTTCTATACTTTCAACATTGTTTTGGGGGGAAAGGGGGGCGGAAGTGGTAGTATTCAAGAAAACAAATGAAAAAATAGAAAAGCACAGCCCAAAGTGTTAGGTGTTCCAAGTAATTTTGGCAGTGATTGTCTGAATGGAAATTTGAAGCTTATCAGATACACTATCACATGTTATGTCTACCCATAGGTTTTCGATGGTGCTGAGTCCATTTATGGCATTTTCAGAACCGTACGTATTACTAATAAGGAGATATGGGGGTATTCTTTGTTTTCAGGGGCTGGGGTAAGCTACCCTCATAGAACTAGGTACCATGTTTCAAAAATGGTTTAAATTGAGAAAATTAAAATTGATTTCTGATCAGAATGGTCAAAATGACATTTTTAAATTTTTTGAAACTTCATGGATATTTGAACATTAATGAAATAATGGGACAGAAGAAATACATGATTACAGGGTAGCAGCTAGTAAAATACTTGAAAAAAGAAAGGGTGCCATTTTAAAAGATGAAAGTCGATTTTTCTTTTGCATTTCTAAAATTGTAGAAAAAGTCTTATTTAAGAATTATGTTGGGTAGCTGCCATGATTTTACCACGAATTTACAAGCTGCCGCTGTTACAAGCTGTTCCTATGCATTTCACTGTCCAAATGGCGATTTTCAAGGAACATATCAAACTCGTAGAGAAGAACCCCGTTTTCCCCGCAAATGAGCTCTCAACAGGCTTATCTACGATTCCACGTTGGCCTTTAAAAGAGCTAAAATACAACTGACGTCCACTCATACTTCTGCGCCCTAAAATTCCAGTTTTAGTTGCACGCCAAGTAAAGGCTCCATTTCTGCTTCCACTGTTTTGCCAAAAAGCCATTGCAACCATGACTGTGCCTCCCTCTTTTTTATCCATAAAAGCGCTGGACCGATTATTTCAACAATAATAACTTGCTGCTTTTGTTTGCCTGTCATTTAGCATACCAAAACACATTTCATCACCCAATGCAAATTGCATCCTTGTCAGAGGCAAGGCCCCGCAAGCCCACTGTCGTTCACAGATATGAGAAACTGTAGACCGTACTGTTAACCGTGGCGGCTTTTTGCAGTTTTCTCTATGGTCAACAGCATTTTTGTCCCCAAATTTACCACAAAGGTGTGTCATAATTTAACTAACATGTAGGACTAAGTTTTGCATAAATTCCGTGATGAAAACGGCAAGATTTTAGAGAAATCCCACGGTTAACACTTGAAACGAGAAAAGATCTTGAGTTCTTGAAATTCCTTCTTCAGAAAAGTGTTAACCGTGGACATTTTCCTGCATTTCTGGAGTTTTGTAACTGGAATGAAGCTGAAAGGCTACAGACACCTGTTAAAACACATTGCACACATGCTGGCAAACTATCGTCTATTTTTATTGAACAGTACGATTTTTATAAACATTTTAAAAAGTGTAGACCGTGACTGTTAACCGTGGGCAGTAGACATTCTCATACTACACAGCATTCACATTTGGGAACGAAGGCTCTCCTAATTCCTCGCATACGTTGATAATGACGGACACAGAAACATAATTGACACACATTATTTGGCATTAGTGAGACAAAGAAAGAACAGAAATGAAGGGGGTAGGATGGGGGTATCTTTGAGCACTACCTTGTTGCCACGCGTAAATGCGAAGGAGCGTGCTTTCAATTCAAGTCCTGCATGGTTTTGGAATGTTTTGAAAGGGTTATGATAAATGAAGACGAGTCATTTGAATCTCCTACTAGCATTTTATTCAACATCATATAAATTTACTTATTTATAGAAAAACCTACGTATTTCATCTTCTTCGATTAATAAATAGAGCCGTAAAGAACGGAAGTTGCTTGTAAAACACATCTCTTAAAAAGTTCTGCAGTCTACTGTTTTTGCTTCTTACATGGTAATTTTATTCTATCCAATCATTCTGTGCTAAGGTTTGTTAAATGATGATAGTTGTGATGATATTAACAAAAAATGGAAGTATATCATTGCTATAAGAGAAAGCTGCAGAGTCAACCGTAGAAGCCCTCTATACAGGCCTCTCCCACCCCCACACCCCCCAAAAACTACATTGCGAGTAAAGATTTCGAATTTTTATTAGCACCAATGAATTCAGCACCATCGAAAACCCTATAGTAAGACCAACTTTTCCTGTCATAACCATTGGTTTTCGAAATTGGCTTCAGACAATCACTGCCAAAAGTCTTGGAACACTAACGTAGGTTTTCAAAGGCAAATTCAGCCATCCCCCTCTCCCCCTAGGAACAATGTTGATTTACTTTAGAAAAAAGAGAGGGGTTATGGAGTACGCTTTTTCTTGTGGATTGTTTGATATTTTTCTATACTTTCAACATTGTTTTGGGGGGAAAGGGGGGCGGAAGTGGTAGTATTCAAGAAAACAAATGAAAAATAGAAAAGCACAGCCCAAAGTGTTAGGTGTTCCAAGTAATTTTGGCAGTGATTGTCTGAATGGAAATTTGAAGCTTATCAGATACACTATCACATGTTATGTCTACCCATAGGTTTTCGATGGTGCTGAGTCCATTTATGGCATTTTCAGAACCGTACGTATTACTAATAAGGAGATATGGGGGTATTCTTTGTTTTCAGGGGCTGGGGTAAGCTACCCTCATAGAACTAGGTACCATGTTTCAAAAATGGTTTAAATTGAGAAAATTAAAATTGATTTCTGATCAGAATGGTCAAAATGACATTTTTAAATTTTTTGAAACTTCATGGATATTTGAACATTAATGAAATAATGGGACAGAAGAAATACATGATTACAGGGTAGCAGCTAGTAAAATACTTGAAAAAAGAAAGGGTGCCATTTTAAAAGATGAAAGTCGATTTTTCTTTTGCATTTCTAAAATTGTAGAAAAAGTCTTATTTAAGAATTATGTTGGGTAGCTGCCATGA
>NW_027020074.1:0-11882 GCF_013076305.1 Rhopilema esculentum
GTTTCCATAATTTCCTTATCAAAGTTTCTAGCTGCGGTTTTCAAAACGCTCGACCTGTTAACCCGATTATCCTTGTTCTGCGGTTGTGGTTGCGTGCCTTATTTAAAAATGGGCAGGGTCCCTAAGTGCGCAGTATCCTTAACAAGCTCTAACTAAAAGGAAATTCAGTATTATCGATCATGGGCCGTTATAGGAGCCGAAAGAAAAAGGGATCAAATTTTGAAGAACAAAAAAAATCTTTTCTTAAAGACTCAGATAAAGGTTCTTGGTATGAACAAAATGATTTGTTCCAGGAAAATTTAAGCAACAAATCATCGGCTGACTGTTCCGAATCTGAAAACGACAAAAGGTTGTTGGATAGTGATTTTATTAAGCCAGCTCCTGAGCTATATCTCGCGAGTCCGTCCTTGTTAGAACAAGGGTTGAATTCTGCTGCTTCTTGCAAGTATTGCAACTGCGATCTTAAAATATTGTCTCATGATAAGGGGTGCCAAGGACTCAGTACAACATGGATCTTCAAATGTGTAAACGACAAAGGTCCTTCTCAACAAAGTAACCAGGCATTTAATATAAGCAGGAAAAGTGGCCATATTTTTGAGATGAATCGTGCGGCTGTACTAGCTTTCAGGCTAATCGGTAAGGGACATTCAGCTGCAAGGAAATTCTGTAGTGTCATTGGCTTGCCTCAGCTGATTTTGAAGCCCCGATGGGGAAAGCATACAAAATACCTCTCAGAGCAAGTCAACACTATACTAGAAATTTTGTTGTGTCAAGCCGCCCAGGATTTAAAAGACTTGGTCATCAAAAAGTGGACTCGTCGCCACAGCTTCAGTGGATATAGGGAAAATTTTAGAATCCACGGCCAAATTCCATTCTGGCACTGTATGCACGAGAATTTAAATAAAGAGGGAAAAAGGAGTGATGTCCTAATTGGAGTATTTGGAATTGGTACATTAAGCATGACAACGATTGTGAGCTAAATTATGATGGCAGTGCGCAGGTAATTTCTACATAACTTCAATCTTATGGAATCTTTCTTGTTTTGCAGTAGTTCTTCTAAGTAACGCAACAGCACTTCATTATAGAGTAATAGGATTGCTTTCAATGTGAAATTATGGGTCAGGGGAAACATTTTTTGAATAAATTTGTGTGCCATGTGCCAAAATAAATTTTTTGTCTATCGTCGATACACCAATTCGACTTACGGCCTCGTTTTGAAAATTTCTCCAAACCTAATTATACGACTTTTTAAAGCTCAAATTTGGTTTTATCACCATAATTTTAGGCCGGATACAATTTTTCATATTTTTTGTGCTTGTATTTTAGATTTTACGGAGAAATGAAGTTTGAAAACTTGTAAGGGATTTGACCGCAAAAATCATTCGGGGGGGAAACTTTACCCCCCTAGTCGCCAATCACGGTCAAATCCCTTATAAATTTTTTATCTTTTTGTTGTCTTAAAATCAATATCGTGAGGAATACCATAGTGAAAACTTCTAAGTATAGTTAAATCATTGGTCGCAATCCGAATCTGAGGTCAAAAATTTTGTACAAAATAATTGAAGAATTTTTCAAAATGAGGCCGTAAGTCGAATTGGTCTATGGAGGCAGCAGGGGTGCTTGAGATTTATAGAAGATCAATCGCCAAGCACAATCTGAGATACAGCCCATTTGTTGGTTACGGAGACAGCAAATCATTTGCAACGATTGTAAAAGAAAAGCCATATGGACAAGCTGTTTATATACTGAAGGAAGAGTGCATTTCACATGTCACTAAAAGAATGGGAACGTATTTGCGAAATATGATCAAAGAGTATAAAGGTTTGTTAAATTCAAAACAAGTAAAATAAGACACCCAACAGTAATCGCATCAACTTTGCAATTATTTTTGATGCGATCATTAGACATACTTTTAACTTCAAAAACAACTTGTTTCTTCAAATTATCAGATTTCATCAGAGCGTTAAGTTTCTTTTTATGGAGGTTCATACCTATTATATGCATGCAATTAATAACTTCGACCTTCAATGGAAATGGTCCTACTTCGCGAATGTCTGACTTATCCAGGGTATGACCTAACAGGAGTCAACTGTAGTTTCAAATATGAGAATAGATAAATGCTTCTGACTTGCCTCTGCTTTAATTTGAAAATACTTTTTAAAAGTGATAGGAAACATTTTCTTCAGGAAAGAAATTAGACGATGGCAAAGGGTTAGGTGGGATTGGACATCTCACGCTGCAAAGAATTAATGGATGCAGAATTTGTATGGCCTTGTGCTTAGAGAAAAGGGAAGCAATGCAGAGGAGATGTCAAGGGCAACACACGCTATTCTGAAGCCTTATTCGGACCTGCCTCTAGAATCCCGTCATGATAACTGTCCTGAGGGTAAATCATCTTCGTGTAGTTACAATAGAGACATAATAACTAAAGAAACCACACACAGACCCATCAAGAACCCCATCCCTGCAGCAGTTGTGAAGGTAATACAGCCCATGTTCAAAAAGCTCTGTGACTCAAAATTTCTCGCAGGATGCGAAGGTGCTCTTGCCTTGCCCCGAAAGAGCAGTATACATCGGCCAATGAAACCTATCTTGCAATTAAGCTCGGTACAGTGATTTTCAACAATGGTTTGGCTCCACTTCTGAAACGTTTGTTGCCAATGATAGAAGTGCATGTTAACCAATTTTCAGAGGCTGCTTGGATAGCCCTCGACAGAAAATAAGAAGTTCAAGGATTCAGATGATACAAAAACATGTAGGAAGAGATTAAAAAGGATCAAGACGAAAAAACAGAATGCTTTTGTACAGGAAGAAGGCATTTAGTTTAAATCACAAGGGTTCATTCAGTTTAAATCACATCACAATTTATAATTTTTTTTTTCTATCAACTTAAAACAACTACAACTCTAATATTTACATTCAACTGTGCCCCTCATAGCGGGAAAAGACCCAAGGTCATCGTGTTCCCACTATGAGGGACACTTACAATAAACAATCCCTTACAAAGAATATATACAATAAACTAAAAGGGGGGGGGGGTAACTGCTGTTTGGGGTTTCACTTAAAGCGTTGAGTAGTCTTAATATATGATATAGTGGCATCCATGATCATCCTATTGCTAATTATATTCAATCATGAACTGCCATATAAAAGGAGATCGCACAAGGCTGTTGTATCCATATCATTAATGTCAAGGGCAGTGATGTCTGAAAGCTGACCAAAGAGATCTGTACGCATCAAATCAAACTGTGGGCAGTGCAGGAGATAGTGTTCATTTTCTTCTTTTCCAGTTCCACAACTACAAATCGCGTTTAGGCAGTCAAAGTTATGCTGGAATCTATGTTCGTTTACTGCACTAAAATTCAATCGAAGTTTTGTTAAAGATCTAACACCGTCAATGTCATGAATGTTATATGTAGAGTTTTCTAATGGTCGTATGATTACAAGAAGTTTACGTTTGAATTCAGCAATGCTTACAGAATGTTTTATATCATCACAAAGAAGATTCCATTCCAAAAGAGTATTTTGGAAATACGTATTCGAAAAATGGACAGTTCGCCCAAAATTTTGGTTGTAAGCGCATGTTCCTCTGAGTTTGTAGGTAAGGTCGCGTTCATCTGGAATTTCCGCAAACAAGTAATGAGGGGATTGTGACTTTTTCACGTTGAAAAAATGACACAAACGTTGATACCATCTTCTCTGATACAAGTTTTCCCAACCTAATTCCTCGTAGAGTCTTTGTCTACTCGTACCTCTCCATGCTCCAGTGACTGCAAGGGCAGCTGAATATTGAATATGCTCCAGTCTTTGTGTGAAAGCAGATTGCATTTCAGGACCATATCTATGATATATGATGTCTCCATAATCTAGGTGGGGCCTCACATAGAGCTTATATATCAGATTGAGCACATTCGTAGAAACATATTTGGAAAGGTATTTTATCATACCGATACCCCTTCTTGCTTTTAAACTAGCTTCTCGAATATGGCTTTCAAAATTTAATTCAGAGTCAAGAGTTAGACCCAGGTGTTTGTGCTCAGATTTTGTATTTATCTCGTTGGATCCCAAAGACAGGGGAGGATGGAAGGGCTTACGTCTCTTGCAAGAAAAAATAATTTCTTCAGTTTTATCCGCATTGAACTGCATTTTCCATTTCCATGCCCACAAACGTACCGTCTCAAGGTCCCTATTTAAGTCCTCTGCAGTTCTATTGACTTCGTTTACAAGAGAAAAAAGAGATGTGTCATCCGCAAACATTCTCACATCGCAGTGAACATTATCAACAAGGTCATTTATGTACACTAGAAAAAAACAAGGGTCCTAATACTGAGCCTTGTGGCACTCCTGCAGATATTGATGTCCATTGTGAGCTTTTGCCATTCAGCACTACACGCTGTTTTCGATTTGCCAAATAATTCCAAATCAACGAGATAAGGTTTCCATCTATGCCACTGCATTGCAATTTGTATAGTAGACCCTCATGCCAGACCCTATCAAATGCCTTCGACAAATCAAGAAAGACAGCTCTAGTTGCATGGCTGGGAATTTCTTCAAACGCACTGTAGTTAAAAATAGTAACCTGCAGCGGTGGATCAGGGTGACGGACCAGAACTAATTCAATAAACCCAAGTTTAGGTGACTCCGCTCTCCGCCTCAGCAAACAGCGAGACGCCGCCCCG
Organism: Rhopilema esculentum; assembly: GCF_013076305.1. The sequence continues at coordinate 4,680 of NW_027020074.1, forward strand.
CAAAAACCGCGCACCAGAGCGGAAAGCAGAGCCACCCTAAGTCTGATTTTAACTCATGGGAATCTCCCGAGCGGGCGAAACTCAAGCATCGAAAAGGGTTTTATCCAAATCATCACCCACCCTTAAAACCCACCGAGGGGAAAACCTTAACTACAAAAGAGCAATACTTCTGTACAGTCGTCCGGATTTTACAAACTCACCTCATTAAAAAAGGGAACAACAAAATGGATAAAATTGCCTACAGTAAAGCAGAATATCTACAAATTTTATATAATAGATGAGGTTGCTTTTAATACCGGATTGCGACCATACGGAGATAAGGGTTATTCGATGCATAACGGTTTATGCAGAAAAACGACAAAAGATGACAGATATATGGGTTAATGTAAGAGGTCCTTACAACTCTGAGACTGCAGTAGTTTCTGCAGCAGCATCATCACCCGTAAAATCATTATCTGCAGTGGCATCATTGCTCTGTTTAGGATGGCTCTCAGGCTCACTTTTCTCATCATATCTTCGAACTATGTCCATCAAGTCCTCTTAACTGTTAAAATGCTCAAATACGTCTCCAATCTTGACACTCAATCGACAATTTACATCTGCAAATGCAAAACCCAATTCCTTTTCCTTGAGGAAAGACGTTACCTTCTGGATTATGTCTATTCTACGCTTGGTTAAGTCCAGCTTTATCCTGTATTTGGGGCATTTTTTCCTTGCTCGATATACCAAAGTTCTATGTCGCCATGTTGTAAAACGCACAATGACCTGATGTATTTTCTTTCCTTTGACGATCTTTGGTGAGCCAATCCTATGTGTACGGTCTATCACTGCATCAGGGACATCGACCTCTAATTCTTTTTCTTTGAATACATTCTTCACCTTCTCTAAGCACATTTCACTTGTTTCACTTTCTCCTTCAGCCACTGGAGGTAAGCCGTTGATTCTGAGACACAATCGTCGGTTGTACTGCTCATTATCATCCAGATTATTTTGAAGTTGAGCAATATGCCGTTCCATCATCACGATTTTTGACTCTAACATTTCGATTTTGTCATTCTGTTTCTTTATAGTTGCATGTAAATGATCAATGCATTTCTTTGTTGCCATTTCTTTCTTTAATTCAGCAAACTTTTCATCAAAATACGCCTGATAAGCTTCAGCATTTTGATTCTGACGTGCGCCTGCACGAGCACCAGCCGACTTCATCTCGATGTAGGCGTGGCGTGGCCTAACAGTAAAGCGGTCAAGTGACTTCTCATCGCACCTCTTTCTCCTAAATTACACTCTTAGCAAATTGAGTTGAGGGTCAAGTGAGGAAATTCAGGAACCCTTATAAGCAGTACATTGTCCTTTGAACATTTTTTAGCATCTAGAGAGACTATGCAATCTTATTGAAACGCGGTAACATTCATTGATTGTTTTTCTCATTGAGCAACTTATTGAGTTAAAATGTTTTTGTTGATGAGATGCCCCATTTGACATTATGATTTTTACCAATAGGGTCATTGACTAGACTTGAAAAACTAACTTTAAAACTGATAACCTTTAATGCAGCAGTAGTGAAAATAGCGATTTTGCCGGGGCGTCTTCCCCCGTTTCTTTTTATCGCTAATGCTCTTTATCAAATTCTTTGCAAATTCCTTTCCATTGAACTTGTAGAAAGAAACAAAATTTGATGTGGGAAAACGGAGTTTGTTTTCACAAAGGGTTATAAGAGAAAGTTCTAAAATACTAACAGATAATTTCAAGAAATCATCTGATGTTTATTTTTGTTGCAATTATCAAAATACTGAATTTCTTTCAAAGGTGTTCCATACCCTTGTTCTGTAGCTTTTTGTTATATATTATCTTAAGAAATATATAAGAAGCTTTTGAAAAGAAAAATCCAGCGTTATCTCATTAAAAAAAGAAAACTCTCTTACCCATGCCTCCTCATTTGCTCGAGCATGATTTCCATTTCGGGTTGCGCCTTCGACTGTGCCATTTTGGTTGTTCTGCTTCTTGAAGTTTGCGTGAGAGTGTGGCACATCCATGAATCATTGTGTTTATTTGTAGGCGCTAATTGATCTTAAAGCTTAAACTACTTGACCCGGATTACATTGTGGGTAACATGATCCCGAATATGTATCTTGCAAGTGCAATCATTAAAATCCCGTTTTCCCCGGACTCGAAATTCCTCTACATGTACGAAAAGCTATTATGTACCCAAGGAACCAATCGAATGGCTCGAAAATTTGCACACGGTCAGGGCAGTCGCTTAGGACCTGCACTTCCTGCTTGTCTAAGTCAGATCTTGTAAGATATGCATTTTAGTGGTTTGCCTGGTTTTGAATGTTTCAATGTTTTGTTGGGAAGCAGAAGGAGTTTATCTTCAGTGATTTTAACATTCTCAATTTTCATAGCCACTATGGCTTGTTTCCTTCTGCCCACAAGACTTGTTTCCAAGAATCATTAACAGCATTACAAATTTCATTGTCAACTCTTCAAGTGTAAGCTTCTTATTTTGTCTGCTTTTTGCATAGTAGTCCAACACTGTGCATATTATGTCCCATATGTTGGGATATTTGGCTGTACGTGGGTGCAATTATATATGCCCTTTACAAATCTCGAGTTTAATGAGTGCTCTGCTAATATGTCTTGTCCTCCAAGAGTGTACGCTGGAGGTAAGGCTGATCTAGCCGAACAAATTCCACTATATTGAAATCCCTGTTCATAAGGATGCATTAAAAATTCAAGCATCAGGCTCAAAGTTGGTACATTAATATTTTCATATTTTTGAGGACAAAAAGTTCCCACCATTTAAGTATTGAGTCATTTTTTGCATTTTTGTTGGTCTCCATGACTTGAGGATGATGTTTTCAATTTTTGTTGGAAGCCCTTACCTTCCAAGGATTTCTGGAGAAAAGCATGGCAACCAGCTGGAGGTTTGGAAGCAGTGAGCGAGTCTTGTTCTTTGGAAAGGACAAAAGATTCTTCTTCTGGGGTGGTAGCACTGGAGCATGAATAATGTGTTCCCCTAGTTATGGAAACCAGTACTTGCTGGCGATACAAGAAACGATCCCCTTCTGTCTGTGCAGTTTGGATGATCTATTCTAGAAAAGTCACTCGCTATGATGAAACTGAAGGTGTCACAAATATTTTCAGTTCTTCTTAGCCTGCGGTGTAGTTTAATCATTTTGTGTCTTGGAAGGTCCTGGAAGGTCGTGATTGGATTGCTGGCAAAGGTTTAGACAAAGTGGTTGACATTTAGGAGTGAGGAAACATCACACAGTGTTTGCCGCTGCAGCATGCTTGAAAGTTGGTACTTGCTTCCTCTTAGGCCAATTCACTAAGGTCAGGTTATCAAGTTGAAATGTTCGGTATAGCTTCTATGAGATTGTCATGGTGGGGTTTTGACTGCAGGACTGTTATATATTTTCCTCAAAAAGTAATTCAAATGGAAGGCACTGCCAGAAGGAAGACTGCATTTTCAAAAGAAATGATTCCAGTCACTATCATTGAAAATTTCGTGATTTTACTAAGAGGGTTATTCAGAGAAGAGAATGGCCAACCATGTTCAATAGGGCTCCGCCCCGTTTATGTCATGATTTTGCACGCAATGCACGATGGGAAGAGAATGCGGACAGGCCTTCGCGAGTGAACACACTGAAAAAATTTACGCTCTCCGAGAACGAAGTTATTAAGTCGATGATGGCGGCAACTGAAGTTGTTTTTTTAAACAAGGATGATGTGCCAGGCGCAAAACTGTTAAAGAAGCCATCAGAGTGCAGTGTAACGGAGCTGAAAAGATGGCTGGAGTGTCGTGGAGCAAAGGAGAGTGGCACAAAGAAAGTCCTAATCGAAAGAGTCAAAGATTGTCTGAAAATCAAGATGAAGATTGATCCCAAGATTGAGGGCGGTAAATGGTACGAAGCAAAAGCTAACAAAATTGGAGCTGCAGATGCACCTATGAAGCCAAGTAAAGAGGATACATTTATTATTATCTGATTGAGTCTGTTCCTATGGTTGCTGGCGCTTTTGGGAATGATACTAGCAGTGATTCAGATTATGGAGAAAAAGAAGAATTCCAAGTTGCAACAGCAAAACCATTGAAAAAAGGAAGTAACCTGGTAAAAAGCAAATTTTTAGAAGATGTTCAAGACAATGAAGGTTATGACAGCTATGCACTGCGAGCACACATTCATCATTCAATGAAGAAAGAGCTGCCATTGAGTACACAGATTGCCTTGAGCAAGTCAAGTGGATTTGTTAAGTCAGCCTACTGTACTTGTGTTGCAAAGTCATTAGGGAGGTGTGCCCATGTTGCAGCCTTACTGCTGTTTCTTAATGATTATATAACAAAGAATACTTGCCATGTTGAAGTACCAAAAACATCTTTGTTATGTAATTGGAATAAAGGAAAAAGAAGGAACAAGAACCCAATAGAGCTGCACAAAGACATTTACAATTCTCCGAAAGAGAAGGTGGAAACGTATTACCAGGATCTTAGGCCAGTGAAATACAGAAAAACTGATGATACATTAAAGGCAACATTTGTAAAGGATTCGCAAACCATCAGTGCAGCAAAACAAGAATTGTCAATGTAGGAAACAATCCTTCACATTGAGGATTTTGAGCTTGGCAAAAATGACTTTTCTATTTATAAAGCCCAGGTTGATCAATTTTTCCAAGCAATACAAGATAGTTGTGATAGCCTTTATACAGCAAGAAGTTCATGCCGTGTCCCAGGCACAGAGGAACAAAGTAAATCTGAAAAATGGTTTTTGGAGCGCTGGCCCAGAATTACTGCATCGGAGTGCAAGTTAGTGACTGTTTTAGGAGAAGATGTTGCTTCAGAACACTCATCAAAACTCAAGCTCTACAACATTTTATACAATGATTTTTGGTTTCAAGAGAGAGTCTTAACTAGTGACATGAAGTATGGCATTGAAATGGAACTTATAGCAAGGCATGCTTATTTCGACAGGATTCTGGGTGAACAAAAAATAATCTCATCTTGGTGCTAGCCCAGATGGCATCATCATTGGAGATGGTAAAGAAGTAGGCATTGTAGAAATCAAGTGCTTGAAAATATTTAGAAGCAGAAATGTGGAGGATTTACTGTCTGACATAAGTAAAGGAACAATTCCAAAGAAACTTATTCAAAGACAGTGCTTTCTGATACATGATGATGGTAGTTTAAAACTCAAACAAGAGCACAAGTACTACTATAAAGTACAGCTTCAGCTATTGGTAACTGATCTCAGTTTTTGTGATTTTGTTCTATATTCAGGCAAAGGAACAATACACATCGAAAAAAAAAATATTTCCTGATAAGACTTTGCAATATCACATTATCAGTGCTACTTATGCCTACTGGTATGGTATTTTTGTTCCAGAATACTTTTTAATGCTTTTTATGTACCAAGAAAACTACTTCCACTCACATATGTCATGTTGAACCCCCTTCTCAAACGTAACAATGTTATAAACATAATTAGCATAACAATATTATAGCGAAAATTTAAAATCTTTAACAAGGAAAGTAGCTAGAGGGACGGGTGATTCGATAGACAGAGAAAACATTATGCTCCTTTTAACTTATCACAGACTGGACAAAGTTGAAAATCTGGTAAATGAAGTTATATGATATAACCATTGATTTGAGGGAGTGGTATGATTGTAATAGCAACATAAAACGTCTGTCAAAACCCTTTCTTGAGCAGTTACCCAGAAAGACCCTTTTTGCAGATCAGATGCAGATGCTGGGAATTCGATCTTTCTACACGAACAATTTTTCTCAAGATCTTTGATTCAGATAATTATGCTTTTTAATATTTTCAAGAGACTAAACGTTTTTGAGTTAAAAATTTGGCCTTATCATGCATGTTTTTCAAAAAGAAAGTTTAGGATTACTTGAGAAGTAACGAAAAAATCTGGCAGCGATTGACAACAGATTTTTTGTGTGGATAGACCTATTGTAGATAAAGCGCCAGTGGAAGCTTTCAAAGTCATGTTCAACTACATTTTCAGAATGAGGGATACTCACATAAATAATGAGAACGTAAACCTAACTTCTATTTTTGACATTATATCAAATGAGATGGAAAATTATCTTGGCAGCAACAGCGAACTAAAATCTATCGTTTCTTTTTTGATGTGATGAGAGAGCCTACATTCATGGAGATTGTTGTCTATGCCAAGTTACTCAAAGATACCTTCAGAAACTATCACATGTCACACAATAGCACCAATATTGACAAATTGCCTTTAACTTGTTTTCGGGTAGGAGTATAAGCATTTTCTCTTCTAGTTTTACTTTTGATTCTTGATCTTGTTTTAACTTGCAAAGAGGAAAACATCTCACATCTGAAGATTGAGAACATCAAGTCATTACTTTTAAAATGTTTGGCAATCAACTCAGTTAGGGAGAAAATGTGTAATTTCAAGACAATGACACCATTTCATGCTGTTTTGTCAAATGAAGCATCCCGAACATGCAGCAAAAGCTTGCTCAGTCTTCAAAATCGATCTGGAATTTCTTTTTCATATTCAAACAATTTGAAAGATTGTAAATTGTCACGAATTCTGTAGAATTCATTTGGAGTTAGGTCAGCCATGCAAAATACCAAATCAAATATGCACTGGATTGAGAGTGATAACATTGAGACAATGCTTAAAACAACTTTCACCCACAATGCTGAAAGGCTGACCTATTTTTTAACATCACAGCTGGAATATGTGGAATGCCACAATACTGATTCTGAAATTTACCAAAGCTTTGTAAAAAGGTGTATCAAAAAATGTTCTGATTTACAGAGCAGTTTACAATGTGAAGATCTTTTTCAGCATTAGCTCAAAGCTCTAATGTAAATAACTTTTCAGCATCAGACGTTTCAGCAAACAATAGCAGCAAATCTAAGGGGCCATCTTTGAGGATATTGAATATTGATAATTGTTTTCCTATGTCTACTTCTGTCTATCTACATATGGAAAAGTTGTGCTCCTCCAATAATCATGACATCTTAAGCATGCTGTAGGTAATGCTGCTGATAAGTTGAAAGATCAATCTGAAGGTATCTACATAGTCAGCAACTTAATAGAGGCTATTCTTCAACAATCTGACTATCTTCATTTGTCAAAGATGGATAAAATATTAAATACATTTCTTGCAGAACTGTTAAGAAAGCAGGGTCATCTAATTGAAGCTTCTAATTACCTCCA
>NW_027020085.1:0-11841 GCF_013076305.1 Rhopilema esculentum
ACGTGTATTTATTGTTGTTCACTCTCGTTGTATTGCGGTGTTTCTTATTTGCTAAAGATTCGTTACCCTAAGAAATTTTTAAAACATTCATTTAAAACATGTTTTCCAATCGAGCCCTTCAACGTTTAAATCCCGATGTTACCTGAAGCTCTGCATAAAATCAACTTATCTTTAGTATCCTGTAAACGTTTTAGCACCTGAACCAGCCCCTGCCCCAATATACTCCATGAAACTGCCTGGATGCAGAGAAGTCACACTGTTACGTATTCTGTACAGGCAAAGAAAAGTTCCATAATGGCGATAACTCTTTATACCGAGGGTTTGCTACCATGGTAGTATTCCATGGGGCCAAAATTATGGTACGTAAAAGTGTGAAGTCGTTGCATATCATCACAGCTGCTGTTCTGTTAAGAAATCGTACACAGGGACTTCTGAAGCGTTTAAAAGTTGGAGGAGCATTAGTAGAAAGGGGCAATATTTCTTAGAAAAGGAGGACCCGGGGGGAGCAAGTGCTTTTGGTGCCTCCTCTGTTCGGATGCCTCTGTTCTCACATACAAAAACTAGTAGACCAGTAAAGATTCTGGAGACACTAAACAATTTCTTTGGTCAATTAATTGTTGAAGCATTTTTCATCTTTTCAGCAATAATCTATTTATCCGTTGGCCAAATGAACTGGTATCACTTTAACGTACAATGCTAGTCATATCCAGTATTTAATGAAAATGCACCAGTTCTTTGAAATAGAAAAATGTCTCTATTTCTGCTGATTCGATTTTGTCAAAAAAGTTTTGAAATTTTGTTGTACGAATTATAAAATTGATTAACATCTGTGGGAAAAATTGATTTAAATAAAAGCTTGAAACGTCATAAGAAGGGTTAATTGAATTAATTTCCATGAAATTACACAATATTTGTCAATAATATGATAACTTTATAATTGTAGCTTTAAATTTCAAATAAGAATTTTACTTTTGTTTTCTTTTTCATCGTAAATAAGGTATTAATCCGCGTACTCTCTGAGATCTTTTGTTTTTAGAATATCTTATTTAGTAATTAGTAAACTTGAACTTGTGAAATGGCAAAAAATACCAAAGCGCTAATTTCTAGCTAGCCCTAATATGGTTTTATTTTTAGCGAATGGAATGGAGCCTTCTATTCATGGTCCATTCCCAAAGGCCCCACAATGTGGCACTTTGTATAGACACTGTTTTCAGAGTTATTAGGCAGTCGTCTGCCTTTATTTCAACCAAGACTCAACTTAATCTTCCAAATGCTACTCTAAGATTTATTAAATATTTTAATTAAAACAGGTCTTAAGTAGTGCCCTAAGGATAACGAAGGAGTTAAGATGATATCATGATATATTGCAAACGGGATAACGGTTCGTTTTAAGTCGCTTCGATGCGTGGGTGTACTCTCCATGCTTAATGGGTGCATACAACCAATTCATCAAACGATACCTTACCAATAAGCTTTATTAAATCTGGTGTAAAAAGATATTTGTTTTAGAGTTTATCGTGTTTCCTACCCGATGAAATATCGTCTCCAGCTCTAGTGTTCAGCTCTTTTTACTGATTAGTGATTTCTTTTATATATGCAAGAATAGATCAGTTTTAACAAAAATTAAGTTTCAGTTCAGTTCAGTTAGTTCATTTCATTTTAAATTCACCTACATACAAAGACTCTAAAATTAAACATACTTTACTACAATTTGATTAACTACACAAGACAATACACACAAAATTAAAGAAAAATACACGACACTAGAGGATTTGTATGAAGGGGAATTCTTAAGGAAGAACTCTCTTAATAGCAAAGCTAATCGAGGAGAGAGCACCCCCTTTTTTAGATAATATTTTTAGAAACTATGGGTAAATTGCTTTTTATCAAGGAAACCATAGTTTTTTCAATGCCAAAGTCCTACTGTATATATTTTGCTGGTTTCACATTTCACAATATATATTCTTTTATCAGAGGACAATTTTTAGTTGGTTATTCAATTTTAACAAGAAAACCATCCATTTGCAGGCAAAAAATTAGAGCACACAACAGTAACTCAATATTCATTTGAAGAAAAATATTGAGAATAAACATGGCTTTGATTACGTTCAAACATTAATATTAATGTCACATTTCAACTATGACACCATTTCGGTTGGCTTTTAGAGATTTGCAGCTGGCAAAGAAATCCAAAAGCCAAGCCTTTAAGTTTTGCATTATACCAGTAAAGCAACACACCTAAGTTCCAAAGGCCTTATAACGAGGCCTCGCAAGCTAATCAAAGATAAAGGGCTTTCTGAAACACTTAAATGGCATCAAACACAGATTTTATTTATGTTTTCAAACGTTGAAATACTTTATGGCGTCAAACACTAAAATGCTTTGAGTTCCCAAACGTTGAATTGTTTTAGCAACGAACTTTAAACACTGAAGCATTTTATGGCATTGAGCAATGAAATGTTTAATGGCATCCAATATTGTAATGTTTGATGGCATCATACACATTGGCGGATCTACAGGGGGGGCCGGGGGGGCCATGGCCCCCCCCAAACGATTCGACAACGAGAAACTTTGAATGAAAAGACAGTAAATACATTAACTAAACATGTAAATTGATAAGGTAAAAGTTTTTGCATAACAAGAAACTAGTTGTTTATATAACTAACAAACCAAAATTACTTATTACATTACATGAGAACACTAACTGCGAGCATAGAAACATGAGAGCTTTGATTGAGTAATTTTGTGGAAATCAGTGATCCCAACTGATGTCAATATATTCAGAAAAGAATTTGAAAAGGAAGTAGCTATATCGTAGCAAAAACGTTATCGGAGATTTTGCCTTTGAAACGAAAAGCTACATGCGAGCTCATTTTGCGCGAGAAGTGGTGTGTTTCAATGTTGAGTATTGCGATATAATAGCAACGTCATTTTGTCCATCTTTTAACTACTTACAGCTTTAATGGGATTCGTCTTGATTTTAATGCTGCGAATGAGTCAATGAGTTTATCGCTCGTTGGTGTTCTGTCACGGTGAACTTGCAGAAGAAGTAGGGATTCTAATCTCTCCTCAGACATTGTTGACCGAATTGCTGTAAGGGTACTATTCAGTTTAGAAAATAGTCGTTCGGGTTCTGCTGTTGTCACCGGTAGCACAGTGAGAATGTTGAGTAATGTATGCAAATTAGGAAATACATCACCTTGGCAGTCGCCTAAAGCGCCGATAGCGGTATTTGCTACTGTACTTGTTCCACGTGACAGCCATTGCTGCTTCCAAATTTCATACTCTCCTTCAACAATGGACAAGGGGTCTAAAAAGACTCCGTATTTTAGTGCTGCAGGCAAAATATCTTGCCAAGTTGATTCTTTGACGAAACAAGGCAGAATTCTTGTAAGCGTCGCAATCTTCTGCTGATGGGGACCAAATCTTGCTTTCATATCTCCAGCCACTTCATCAAGAAGAGGTAAAAACACATTGATACGATAATAATCAATGGCTTTTTGATTGGCTTCACCTGCATTTGATCTGAACCTGGATTGACTGACTGCTCGAGGAATTGCGTCCATCTCTTCTCTGGTCACTCCAATATTTTCGCCAAGAAGCATTGCCTCTTCAAACATCGAAGCAAACTCATTTTCTTCACCTTTACGCCACGTGTAAAGCTTTGACTGTGTCGCAGAAATCGTCGACATTGCTTTCACAAGATCGCTACCAATTTGTTGCAAAGAACGGGACACTGGGCGAAGTACAGCAGACACTTTCTCGGCCAATACTAGCGCTACAAGGAACTGAGGGTCTTGCAAACTTTTTAACAATCTCCTGGCATCTTTTCTTGTATCTAATGAGTCCCAAGCGAGCATTTCCTCCAAGCACACAACGATGTAAGGCAAAAGCTGTCGTGCAACCAAAACTGATTCATGTCTTTCGACAAATCTTGTTTCACAGAGGGTCACCAACTGCCGTCGCTGAAGCTCTTCAATTGATTCTCGTGCTATGACTGCTTGCAAATAGCTGTTTCTTTTCGCATGCTTGAAGAAATTGTTGATATCTTTGATGTCATCCATGCAATGTCTGATTGCTGGTATCTTTGCGGCTCGAGAACAACTTAGATTTAGCGCGTGCATGCAGCAGTGGAAGTAGTCAGCGAGTGGCGCAGCAGATTTGATAAAGGAACAAACACCAACTCGCTCACTGGACATCGATGCAGCACCATCATATCCTTGACCAACGAGGTACTGCAAATCCAACCCAAGCTCACTTATATGGCGGAGTAGAGTCTCCCCTATTGCCTTGCCACATAGCTTAATTTCATTGTGCTCTGTTTCATCTGATTGGTCACTGCTTTTTATGTCTGCAATCAGGTCTAAAATTGCGACCGGTTCTTCTTTGATAATTTTTGGCACATTTTTTGTGTCAACGTAACGAATTGCAATGACCAACTGTTCTCGTTTCGCACAATCTTGGGTTTCGTCGGCCATTATTGTCCAGAATTTTGCATTTTTTACATCTCTTACTATGTCCTCTTTGACAATATTTCCTGCACAGGCAATTAGCTCGTTTTGTATCGTTTTGCTTACCAAAGAAGCATTGCGTTTGCAAGATTTCAAGTGATCTTTCAAGTTTGTATCTCCTCCCCGTACTCTCAATCGCAGCAATGCCCTGAAGTTTCCATCATTGTGCTTGGGTTCCATCCCAGTTGAATCTACTGGTCCATCATCACGATGGCCTCTAAGCGCAATATTTTGCCTGGCGCATGTTAGAAGGGTGTCGATGATGGGAACCAGCGCAGTCCTGTTTCTTTCAATCTCTTTCTGCCTTTCAATGTTCATTATTGATCGAACATCCTTCTCACTCCCAGGTGTTGCACGGCTCAAGAACTCCGTGTACTTTATGGCACATGTCTTATGAAAAGATGTTTCTTGGTGACTTGTGAGGGCTCCATTTTTCCCTGTCAAGTCTGAAAAGTTTACAAGAGGCTTGTTAACAAGTTTGCCCATTGACTGGCCTGCTCCACCTCCGTATTGTGCACCTCTTCCACCTCCACTCTCGCACGTCTTGAATAAAACGCAATAAACACACCAAGCACCGCAACATTTTGGCTCTCTGCTGACAGCTAGCCAGGGGAAGGTTTTCAAGTGATTTTCATCCAGAAAACGCTTCGTTGTCGAGGACATACCAACCATGAGCTGATTCTTTGGTTTTTTCTTTTCAGAAAATGGATATTCATCCCTTCTCTGCGGCACCCACCTCTTCGATAAATATGCTTCCCTTTCGTTATCTGTCAGCTGTTCTCCTCGTTTTGTTTTCATTATAGCTCTACCAATGTCATATCTATCAGATATTGCAACATTTACTTGTGTCGCCATACAACAGAGGTCTGGGTGTGTTTCCTCTTCAGGACAATCCTGGACTACCGCAACTTGGCTTTGTGTGTCGAATTCTTCACCAGTAGATTTTGATTCAAATTCTTGGCAAGTGGTAGTTTCACATGTTTTAGAGATTTCAGGGTTATCTCCAACTGAACTGGTGCGGCTACTTTTTGAGAAGAATGATTCAAGAGTTCTTGATTTCTTTGGCGGACCAGACATTTTAATCAAACCTCCAGTCGGCTTTATTCTCTCGCTTTCAGTGAGGCAATAAGTTGCAAGTGGATGTGTAACACAAGAATTATGATAAGCCTAAAACAATAGTTCAATGCAAAATTAGATGTGACCGGATCTCGCGGCTCATATGGACTATGGTTTAACACAAATCATGACTGCGATCATGAATGAATGACGTCTGCAAACGTTAATGGTTGAGAAAGTTATGGCTAAAATGGGTTACAGTTCAAACATTGTTCATCGTGTTATTGCGATTGTGATACCCAAAAAGCGTCACTATTTCCAACAAAAGCAAAACAGTACCTATAACTACTCAGCTTTGCCTGTTATGCTGCGATGAATTTTTGGTGACTACCCATTTTGAAAATTTACCATTCAAATTATACGCACCAAATACGTGGGGACTTTTGCTCATTTTCTAAATCTTTTTTTCATCTTAAGGGTATGTGTCTTATGCCGGCTTCTTGAACACAGGAATTATAATGTCATTCACGAACTCTGATGCGTCATAGTTCCCCTCCCAAGTCAAGCGCGAAAGCTGCTGACCAAATATTCAATATGAATATTTGTAAAGGCTGAAATACACGATCAGTTTTTTATGTCAGTTTTCCCCAAAGTTATTTCTATATCCGTTTTTCATCAGTTTAACCAAAGAAGCGCGTGTTTACACGATTAGCCAAAGTTCATCAATTTTTCATCATGTATTTTAGCCTTTACTTCGCTTGGAAGTTTCTCGCAGCAATGAAGTTTCTTAATTTTCAGTGTTCTGAGAGTGTACCTTCTTATGAAATTTTTTGATAGAAAGGGGCGTTTCCCGCGTTCGGTGAGACTTTGAAGGGCGTGTCTGTGAAATTTTCGCAGGCCTCCTCTTCTTTCATAAATGGCCCTCCCCAAACGCAGACGCTGGATCCGCCCCTGCTACCTTAACTTTTATTCTACTGCGCTTAATTGTTTAGGGGGGGTGGTCAAATTGCATATTTTGAAATTGTTCTCCCTCAATAGCATTTTATAATGAGGCCCCAGATCAAGAAAATTATGAAAAAGGCCTGCGCCCATTCAATTATCACCCTCCCTCCCAGTGATTCGAGCTTCAAAAATGACAATTAACCAGGAAAAAAATGCAATGGTAAACTGATAAACACAGTAACTTTAATATCAACTATAAAATGCATTGTACCTTTTTAGAATTTCCACCGGATCATTTTATTTTGACCTCGCACCTCATCATTTTACGAAGTTTATGACAAATAACCATCACCTCCTGCATTTTCCTGCTTCCTGCGGAGGAGACAAACTTCGAACTTTCTCGGCATTAAATGTGTAGCTTCACAAGAACAGAATCCAAAACACAGTCCAAAATTAGCAATGGCGAGCGCTGCAGTCGTTGGGAGTTCTGGTTCAGAAACACAGACAATCGAACCACCGCTTTCACAAGAACAGGTATAAGCCAATAACTTTTCTCAGGACAAAGTTTGGAGTCATTTATTATTAGAATGAAATAACAAAACAAGATGAAGTCTCTTTCCTTCATCCTGTGATGCAATAGGTAAACACGTACAGTAATGGCCTAGGTACCTACCGATTGCCACAGGTAACCCATTACACGAAGCACGCAGAATTAATATGGTGGCGCTGCTGTGAATATTTTTCTGTAACCTAGAGTTGGTATAAAACAATTATTATTCAAGATAAGTTTGTACCTAAATAAGTTTCGTAGCTGTGGACTAAATGTCGCAAATTTTGGCCAGAAGTTTGAACAGGAAATTTTCTCCGTTCTGGATTTTTTCCTTTTAATTAGATACAATATAACCTAATATTTGTGGAATTGGAAAGTGAGAGTGAGTAGTGTGGATCCAGAAATTTGACACGGTGACTTTTTTGTCGTTATCCAACTTTTTTTGCTAAAGATAAGGGAGTATTTTACTACAAAAGTAAAACTTTTATAGCATGCTTAAATTTGACAATACCTCATTATTAATTATGTGCACATTTCTTGTGTCTGTTGATATACAGTATATAATATGCACCCTGTCTGAATGGGATCAGATCCAAAAGTATCTGCAATTACACTGAAATTGTTTTTGAACCCAAATCATGCAAGACTACATGTCTGTCTATGCAGGGGCCCACACCACAAATTTAAAGGTGGAGTTGCAAAGTTCTATAAATCGAACTTGAATTTAGTGCTTCAAAACAGGGCCTCTTTGTAAGTATTAGATCACTCCAATTAGTCTACTTACTCATGCCACGTAATGCATCACAGCTTAAACTCTAAGTTGATCGTTTAGACAGTTCCAACTGGAAGAGCCCTATAGCCAGCATTCTCATTATAAACTGTTCTTGTTTTCCACTGAACTTTTTGTCATTTTTTTGGCTTTTGCAAATGCAAAACAAGACTGCACATTTATCTTAATTAATGTTTTTCGGTGTTTTGTTGTTTTAGAATTTTAGAGTCCTGCTAAATTGGTAAAGAAATAAAAGTTTATGTTCTTTGTTTGCTAAAGGACCAAATGTCATTACTGGCTATAGGGCTCTTCCAGTTGGACTGTCTAAAACGATCAACTTCGTAGTTTAAGCTGTTGATGCATTAGTGGCATGAGTAAGTAACTAAATATGGAGTGATCTTAATTAACTTACAAAAGAGGCCCTGTTTTGAAGCACTAAATTCAAGTTCGATTTATAGAACTTAGCACTCCCTTCAAATTTGTGGCTGTGGGCCCTGCAATAGACAGACATGTAGTCTTGCATGATTTGGGTTCAAAAACAATTTCAAGTGTAATTGCAAGATACTTTGATGCCTGTCCCATTCAGACAGTGGTGCATATATATACTGTTATCAACAGACACAAGAAATGTGCTCATAATAATATGAGGTATTGTCATTTAGCATGCTATAAAAGTTTTACTTTTGTGTAGTAAAATAACTCCCTTATCTTTAGCAAAAAAAGTTGGATAACGAAAAAAAGTCACCGTGTCAAATTTCTGGATCACACTACTCACTCTCACTTTCCAATTCCATCAAACTATTAGGTTATATTGGTATCTAATTAAAAGGAAAAATCCAGAACGGAGAAATTTTCCTGTTTCAAGACTTCTGGCCAAAATTTGCGACATTTAGTCCACATGCTACGAAACTTATTTAGGTTAGCAAACTATCTTTGATAATAAATTGTTTTATACTAAACTCTAGGTTCAGAAAAATATTCACAGCAGCGCCACCATATTAATTCTGGTGCTTCGTGTAAATGGGTTACTGTGGAATCGGTAGGTAACCTAGGCCATTACTGTACGTGTTTACCTATGCCATAACAGGATGAAGGAAAGAGACTTCATCTTGTTTTGTTATTTCATTCTATAATAAATGACTCCAAACTTTGTCGCTGAGAAAAGTTTGGCTTATACCTGTTTCTTGTGAAAGCGTGTGGTTCCGATTGTCTGTGTTTCTGAACCAGAACTCCCAACGAGTGCAGCGCTGCCATTTTGCTAATGTTTGGACTGTGTTTTGGATTCTGTTCCTTGTGAAGCTACAGCATTTAATGCCCGAGAAAGTTCGAAGTTTGTCTCCTCCGCAGGAAGCAGGAATAATGCATGGAGGTGATGGTTAGTTTGGGTATAACTTCGTAAAATGGATGAGGTTTGCGAGGTCAAAATAAAATGATCCGGTGAAATTCTAAAAAGGTACAATGCATTTTATAGTTGATATTAAGTTAACTGTGTTTATCAGTTTACCCATTGCATTTTTTTCTGGTTTAATTGTCATTTTTGAAGCTCGAATCACTGGGAGGGAGGGTGATAATTGAAATGGGGCAGGCCTTTTTCATAATTTTCTTGATCTGGGGCCTCAATTATGGAAAATGCTATTGGAGGGAGAACAATTTCAAAATATGCAATTGACCACCCCCCCTAAACAATTAAGCGCGTAGAAATAAAAGTTAAGGTAGCAGGGGGGATCCAGCGTCTGCGTTGGGGAGGGCCATTTAGAAAAGAAGAGGAGGCCTGCGGAAATTTCACAGACACGCCCTTCAATAGTCTCACCCGAACGCGGGAAACGCCCTTCTTATCAAAAAATTTCATAAGAAGGTACATGTCTCAGAACACTGAAAATTAAGAAACTTCATTGCTGCGAGAAACTTCAAGCGAAGTAAAGGCTAAAATACATGGATGAATAAATTGATGTAACTTTGAGGTCACTCCGTCAGTATAAAGGCAACGGACAATTTAGTTTAATGAAAATCGGAACGGATATAGAAAATAACTAGTTGAAGGCTGGAGGCCGGAAAATCTATGCAATGGGTGTGAGTTCAGCCTGCTACAAAGGGAGATATCGTCAACTTTAATTTGTATTATTAAGGCGTATAGGGCATACTGCATACAGCCATAATTTAAGTTGGCTTGCTGCCTTGGGGGTGGGGCAGCACAGGTTTGTATGACAACGCATCAGAGTTCGTAACTCAGGCGAGAAATGACTTGATACTGTTCTTCCTGTGTTAAACGAGAGCGGCATTAATAAAGAAGTGTGCCTTAAGAGATGGAAAAAGCGAAAGTAAGTTTTAGAGTATAAAGAGCAAAAGTCCCCACGTAGTACTATAGTTGTGTTGGATATTTTATTGAATGGTAAATTTTCAAAGGTGGGTAGTCACTCAAAATTCATGCGCAGCAACAGGCAAAGCTGAGGTAGTTATATGGTACTGTTTTGCTTTTGTTGGAATAGTGAGCTTTTGGGATGGCATTATTCGATGAATAACAGTTCAAACGGATGAACAATTGTTTGAAGCACTCTCACACGCGACGCTCGGTGAATATTGCAGATGAATAGGACCATTATCGACTGCATCACATCAACATAAAGGAACACGTTTCTGCGCCGATGAGCCGTGACTCTCATTTATATTTATCGACATCGACTTGTGTCGATAATAGACAATATATGTACAATTGACAGTCGCCGTGTAGGGAGGTGGGAGTTCACGAGGTGAGCCGAATTGGACCTACTGATTTATGCATTCGTATTATACGCGTGGGAACCAGGTGGTCTCGCGATCAATTGTAGGGCTTATGCAAAAAGTAGGGCCTGCACTCATGTGATTGGCACGCAGATATTAGGTGTTCAGATTCGGTATCTGATTTTGGAACTGGAAGGCGAAGACGGAGAATAAGCCGACTGGAGGTTTGATTAAATGTCTGGTCCGCCAAAGAAATACAGAACTCTTGACAATAAAAGTAGAACACAAAGTAGCCTGCTACTTTATGTGGACACGTTCCTCGCGCGACGATAACCCCGTCGACAGTGTCTCACAGCATTTTAATGACTTAGAGACTTGCCAAGAATTTGAATCAAAATCTCTGGTGAAGAATTCGACACACAAGAAGCCAAGTTTGCGGTAGTACCAGGATTGTCTGAAGAGGAAACACTACCAGGCACCTCTTGTTTTGTATGGCGACACAAGTAATGTTTGCAAATTGATAGATATGACATTGGTACGAGCTATAATAAAAAAACGAGGGAACAGGCTGACCGATAACGAAAGGAAGCATATTTATGACAAGAGGTTTGGGGCCGCAGATGAAGGGATGAATATCCATTTTCTGAAAAGAAAAACAAAGATCAGCTCATTGTTGGTATGTCCCTCGGACAACGAAGCGTTTTCTGGGTGACCTACGTTATGAAAAGCACGCCTTCCCGCGATATATTTGTTGGGTAGAGTCAGACACAACAGGGCGCAGCCACTAGTGTTGGCGGTGCTCTTTGGTGTGTGGTATTGCGTTTTTATTTTGATTTGTCAAGACGTGGAGAGTGGGAGTGTTGGAAAGAGGGTTTGTTCGGTTATCACAGCAAGCTAGTTACGAGACACAGTGGAGTTCGAGCCAGTTACAGGAGCGCGCAAGGGCCGTTGTTGTAAAGAACAAAGTCCAGGGATTGATCGAAGATCTAATGTGTTCACCAGATCTTGACCTAGGGAGATTGGGGCAGGATAGCGATCGCACCAGAATCTAAGTTCCAGTACATGTCAAAAGGCATGTTTAGCCAGAATATTGTTATGTACAACTGGAGATGGGGAGTTGGTGTACGAGTCTGTGAACACGTAGGATACGTCTGAGAAGGAGGGAGAATTCAGGACATAATAGCATTAGGATTGCAAAGACGCGAGGGCAGAGATTGAAAGAACAGGACTGCGCTTGGTTTCAGTCATCGACCCTTCTAACATGCGCAGGCAAAAGTATGCGCTTAGAGGCCATC
>NW_027020096.1:0-11836 GCF_013076305.1 Rhopilema esculentum
GAAAATCCACGCCAAAAGGAGAAAGAAAACACAGACCAATCAAAATCAAACGTGATTAATCGCAATCGGTAGAAAAAAGCAGCTTCTACCACCTAAGCCAATCAGAAGTCTGCATTTTCCCAAAAAATCGCATGACAGTGATATTGGCGCTAATCCTGATGACAGCGCATGGACGGGTGATAATCCTGCTTGATGCCTTTGATATTCCGCCTTCGCGGCAAAACACTGCATGCAACACAAAAAGCGTTTTTGACTTTTTCTACAGGACTTCGGGCGTGCTCTCGCGACACTTGCTATGCAGAGGGGAGGGGTTTTTGGGTGGTAGTCGCCCCACTTTCATGAAAAATCGGAATGTTTCGGTGAAACAAATCCTATGTTAGTAAACGCTTTATGTTAATTCCATGAAATTATTAAAAAACTTATATTGGAAATTTCGATTATAAAACGAAATGAGGCATTACCTGGTTACTGTAAGGTTAGCAGCAATCTCAACTCCTTTCTGTCCTTTGTATGAGCTTTAGGCTTTGCACCACATTAACCAAACCGTTTTCGCGCCAAATCCCATGCACGTGTCTGCAGTCTTCCCGCGACAATTTTCGCTATTTGGCATTGAAAATCTTGTAAATATTATTTAACAAATAATCCGATGGTTGGTATGGTCCTTCCTGTAAGTTACTCATGTTTTCCTTGGTGTTTTGTGAGAATTAACATGATGTGAATTGCTGTTACCATCGATCGCATGGTGTAGCCTGCGACACAGACCAAATCGAATGCATTCGATTTGGTCTGTGTCGCAGGCTACACCATGCTATCGCGGCTGGCAGCATGTTGAACAATCGGCCATTGATCATTGATGGCTGTTGACAGCTAAACAGCTTTGAAAAAAAAAACGGAGACACCGTTGTGTATCCTCCGCTGGCTACGGTTGCCTTGAATCCAGGCGAGAAAAATTGCGAAGAGCCCCGTCTACGAACTAGGGTCAAAGTTAGAGTCCTGCTATAAAGGGACGTAAAAACGTAGAAGAACACTTAAAAGGACTTCAAGAAATGAAAATTTTTTGAAAACATAGAAGAATATTAATGATCAAATATTGTATAGTTATTATTCTTGTGAACATTTATATACGGGAAAAATTGTTTTTCTAACTTTCGAAAAGATCAAAAGTGTACCCTGAGCATCTCTATAATGGGTTTTCCAAAGTAAGATCCGTTTCAATTTAGTTTTCATTATATAATTTACACTTTGAAGAAATGTTAAAGTCAAAAAAACTGTGGTCTAATTTGCTAGTCCTTTTAGTTTTACACTAACTTGTGACAATAACAAGCTCTTCCTGCAAAAGGCTATTAAATACCAAGGACAGCGGTTTATATCACAGATTGGAGGAGCTAAAGCGTTTTTTTAGGGAGGGGGGGGGAGGGGGCTAAAGATGCTAAAAACTAAGAGCAGATTGGGGCCAACTTTTTGTATGGTTTTAAATATAATTTGGGAATTATTGGGGGGCTATTTAATTTTTTCTTAAATTAGAATGAGCATTTTCAGTTACGTTCGCTAGTGGTAATTATCATAACATCTAGGGAAATTTTGGCATTTGTGTGCCGTATTTTTTGGAAAACTTTTGTGGGTCAGGGTATGCTTTTGGCAAATTTTTGTATGACAGGGTTAGGGTGCAAAAAGGTTTCCCGCACAGCCCCCTTGTCATTTTCCTAGTCAGGTCCCCCCACCCTCTGGGAATCTATCTATGTGATATATGCTAGCCCTGCTATATCCGGGTTCATAATTTGCAGGAGTACAGAATTTTGATTTGTTTTATTAGCTTTTGGAAGATTTCTAGACTGTTGACATTTCTTACTTCGGCGGGTATATCATTCACAACATCTGGATTTTGGTTACTGTTAGTGGATCCGAGTTATTTTTCAGCAGTTTTATTACTCTTTTTACAAAAACAATTATTTAAGAACACGAGCCTCAAAATTTGTCAAATGTCAAGAACAATAATGTGAAATCACCCTTAAAAAATTTATATAAAAAGGAAGAGTTTTTTGCCATCTAGGGGTGCTTTTTGGGTGAACTTTCAAACTTGTCAGCAAATAACGCCTGTCGCACCAATTTTGTTGGCAAATGAGGCCTGAACTCCGCATAATTCAAGAAATAATTTAGAACAATCCTGGAGCAAATTTTCGAAAAAATTAAAAACATCCAGGCTGAATTTCAATTTGCCGGTTCTTAAGGAAAGTTTTTTTTATTTATAGATATCTAGACCGAGATCCGATTTTACAAGGCATTGTCATATTTTAGAAACACGGCACGACTAGTGTAAAATGTGGCCAGAGAATGGCTTTTAAACATCACAAAGTCATTTTCAGATAGACTAACAAAAGTTTGGCATCTGGCAAATGATCTTCCCACTTACAATTATGGTGCAAAAAGTGTGAACGGGAGAGGGTCAGAAAATATTTTTGGGTGCTCTTCGTGGCTATGAATCCCCTTCTCGGGGTTTTCCAGTATAACTGTGTTTTCAAGGCATCGAGAAAGCTTCCTTGCAATAATGGAGTGGAAATTGCAATAGAATGACGTCATAAAAATATTTTTCTATAAATTTCGAATTCTGATCACATAACCTGAAAAAGCATCGTAAAATACCTCTAAATATGAAAAATCAGTTAAAAGTGTTACGAATTGACAGAGTTATGGTCAGATGAGCACAGGCTCTTGCCCCATCAAACCTCTTTAAGTTGGTCTCTGTTCATAAACTTTATGAACAGAGCCAAAATAACGGTGATCCGTTAGCAAATTTCAAATCTTTCATTTGCTATATCTCATTCAGTTTTTGACTCATTGGCCTGATTTTGCATATTTAGAAGTAATTGATAGAGTTCTTCTATGTTCTTTGATCAAAATTCAAAAATTATAAAAATAGTTTTCTTGTGACGTAACACTTAGAACTCAATGCCGTTAATAGTCGTGCCACAGATGTTGCGAGCGCTTGGATACGCCGACGAAAGACACTTGGATACCGTCTTGCTACGCTTTAATCAGTGAATTAGTCGTGAAGATTTAGAAAGTTTAACAGCAAAGTTAAAAACAAGTCAAGGGCTTTATCAGGGGCGGACACTTGGTGAAATATTGGGGGGGGCAAGCCTATTGTTTTAATAAGATGAAATCACATTTCCCAATGTCTTAGAACAAAAGACCACTGTTCTCCAAGGTATTGGGGGCGACCGCCATCGAAAACCTTAATTTTTTGTCTCTGTTTATAACCTACCATAACATAACCTGTTTGGCAGATTTAAAAGTATTTCATGTTGTCCTTTCAGGTTATATGGTCAATTTTCAAAAATTCTAAAAATTGTTTTTTTTTTGTGAAATGAGGCTTTGCTTGTTATGGCAGTTCAGGTCTTTTGGGTGGGCGCTAAATATCTTGAACTCAGTTGACTAACTTCACGCTCAATTGAACCTTAGGCGAGACAAGTAATAAATGTCAAGAAAACTTGATTGGACATTAGCTTTGTATCTAGAATTATCTTAATATTTAAGAAGCAAAGCCTCACTATTCCTGGGGGGCTTATACGAGGGGGGCTTAAAGAATCATTGTTGACATTAAGAAAACAATTACTACCGAAAGTATGAATTTGTTGTGGTAATTCAATAAAACGCCATAGGCAACCCAAGACGGCAAAACTCATCAAATTGAGGGGTCCAATTAGAGAATTTACGGTAGCAGTGGGGGCTTATTCGAGGGAGGGGGGGCTTATTGACAATTTGTAGTAATAGGGCGGGGGCTTATTAGAGGGGGAGGGGGCCAATTCGAGGATTTACGGTATGTTCAAAGTCTGTTGCAACTGATCCAATACCGATTGTGTTGCTTAAATGAATACACTCTTTTTATTTAAGAAACAAAGATCTTAATAACGATTGAGTTTTGCAGGCTCTAAACTCTGCTCAAATGTTCAGCTCACATTGTTTTTGAAGTGTTTCTAAATTTTAATGTCACAAAATTGATAAATTGAGGTCCTGTGTAAAATTTGTTTCTTATGAAATGAGGCTTTGCTTCTTAAATATTAAGATAATTCTAGATACAAAGCTAATGTCCAATCAAGTTTTCTTGACATTTATTACTTGTCTCGCCTAAGGTTCAATTGAGCGTGAAGTTAGTCAACTGAGTTCAAGATATTTAGCGCCCACCCAAAAGACCTGAACTGCCATAACAAGCAAAGCCTCATTTCACAAAAAAAAACAATTTTTAGAATTTTTGAAAATTGACCATATAACCTGAAAGGACAACATGAAATACTTTTAAATCTGCCAAACAGGTTATGTTATGGTAGGTTATAAACAGAGACAAAAAATTAAGGTTTTCGATGGCGGTCGCCCCCAATACCTTGGAGAACAGTGGTCTTTTGTTCTAAGACATTGGGAAATGTGATTTCATCTTATCAAAACAATAGGCTTGCCCCCCCCCAATATTTCACCAAGTGTCCGCCCCTGATAAAGCCCTTGACTTGTTTTTAACTTTGCTGTTAAACTTTCTAAATCTTCACGACTAATTCACTGATTAAAGCGTAGCAAGACGGTATCCAAGTGTCTTTCGTCGGCGTATCCAAGCGCTCGCAACATCTGTGGCACGACTATTAACGGCATTGAGTTCTAAGTGTTACGTCACAAGAAAACTATTTTTATAATTTTTGAATTTTGATCAAAGAACATAGAAGAACTCTATCAATTCCTTCTAGATATGCAAAATCAGGCCAATGAGTCAAAAACTGAATGAGATATAGCAAATGAAAGATTTGAAATTTGCTAACGGATCACCGTTATTTTGGCTCTGCTCATAAAGTTTATGAACAGAGACCAACTTAAAGAGGTTTGATGGGGCAAGAGCCTGTGCTCATCTGACCATAACTCTGTCAATTCGTAACACTTTTAACTGATTTTTCATATTTAGAGGTATTTTACGATGCTTTTTCAGGTTATGTGATCAGAATTCGAAATTTATAGAAAAATATTTTTATGACGTCATTCTATTGCAATTTCCACTCCATTATTGCAAGGAAGCTTTCTCGATGCCTTGAAAACACAGTTATACTGGAAAACCCCGAGAAGGGGATTCATAGCCACGAAGAGCACCCAAAAATATTTTCTGACCCTCTCCCGTTCACACTTTTTGCACCATAATTGTAAGTGGGAAGATCATTTGCCAGATGCCAAACTTTTGTTAGTCTATCTGAAAATGACTTTGTGATGTTTAAAAGCCATTCTCTGGCCACATTT
The DNA here is from genome assembly GCF_013076305.1 of Rhopilema esculentum. Next base: position 5,269 of record NW_027020096.1, read on the forward strand.
TACAGTAGTCGTGCCGTGTTTCTAAAATATGACAATGCCTTGTAAAATCGGATCTCGGTCTAGATATCTATAAATAAAAAAAACTTTCCTTAAGAACCGGCAAATTGAAATTCAGCCTGGATGTTTTTAATTTTTTCGAAAATTTGCTCCAGGATTGTTCTAAATTATTTCTTGAATTATCGGAGTTCAGGCCTCATTTGCCAACAAAATTGGTGCGACAGGCGTTATTTGCTGACAAGTTTGAAAGTTCACCCAAAAAGCACCCCTAGATGGCAAAAAACTCTTCGTTTTTTATATAAACTTTTTAAGGGTGATTTCACATTATTGTTCTTGACATTTGACAAATTTTGAGGCTCGTGTTCTTAAATAATTGTTTTTGTAAAAAGAGTAATAAAACTGCTGAAAAATAACTCGGATCCACTAACAGTAACCAAAATCCAGATGTTGTGAATGATATACCCGCCGAAGTAAGAAATGTCAACAGTCTAGAAATCTTCCAAAAGCTAATAAAACAAATCAAAATTCTGTACTCCTGCAAATTATGAACCCGGATATAGCAGGGCTAGCATATATCACATAGATAGATTCCCAGAGGGTGGGGGGACCTGACTAGGAAAATGACAAGGGGGCTGTGCGGGAAACCTTTTTGCACCCTAACCCTGTCATATAAAAATTTGCCAAAAGCATACCCTGACCCACAAAAGTTTTCCAAAAAATACGGCACACAAATGCCAAAATTTCCCTAGATGTCATGATAATTACCACTAGCGAACGTAACTGAAAATGCTCATTCTAATTTAAGAAAAAATTAAATAGCCCCCCAATAATTCCCAAATTATATTTAAAACCATACAAAAAGTTGGCCCCAATCTGCTCTTAGTTTTTAGCATCTTTAGCCCCCTCCCCCCTCCCTAAAAAAACGCTTTAGCTCCTCCAATCTGTGATATAAACCGCTGTCCTTGGTATTCAATAGCCTTTTGCAGGAAGAGCTTGTTATTGTCACAAGTTAGTGTAAAACTAAAAGGACTAGCAAATTAGACCACAGTTTTTTTGACTTTAACATTTCTTCAAAGTGTAAATTATATAATGAAAACTAAATTGAAACGGATCTTACTTTGGAAAACCCATTATAGAGATGCTCAGGGTACACTTTTGATCTTTTCGAAAGTTAGAAAAACAATTTTTCCCGTATATAAATGTTCACAAGAATAATAACTATACAATATTTGATCATTAATATTCTTCTATGTTTTCAAAAAATTTTCATTTCTTGAAGTCCTTTTAAGTGTTCTTCTACGTTTTTACGTCCCTTTATAGCAGGACTCTAACTTTGACCCTAGTTCGTAGACGGGGCTCTTCGCAATTTTTCTCGCCTGGATTCAAGGCAACCGTAGCCAGCGGAGGATACACAACGGTGTCTCCGTTTTTTTTTCAAAGCTGTTTAGCTGTCAACAGCCATCAATGGCCGATTGTTCAACATGCTGCCAGCCGCGATAGCATGGTGTAGCCTGCGACACAGACCAAATCGAATGCATTCGATTTGGTCTGTGTCGCAGGCTACACCATGCGATCGATGGTAACAGCAATTCACATCATGTTAATTCTCACAAAACACCAAGGAAAACATGAGTAACTTACAGGAAGGACCATACCAACCATCGGATTATTTGTTAAATAATATTTACAAGATTTTCAATGCCAAATAGCGAAAATTGTCGCGGGAAGACTGCAGACACGTGCATGGGATTTGGCGCGAAAACGGTTTGGTTAATGTGGTGCAAAGCCTAAAGCTCATACAAAGGACAGAAAGGAGTTGAGATTGCTGCTAACCTTACAGTAACCAGGTAATGCCTCATTTCGTTTTATAATCGAAATTTCCAATATAAGTTTTTTAATAATTTCATGGAATTAACATAAAGCGTTTACTAACATAGGATTTGTTTCACCGAAACATTCCGATTTTTCATGAAAGTGGGGCGACTACCACCCAAAAACCCCTCCCCTCTGCATAGCAAGTGTCGCGAGAGCACGCCCGAAGTCCTGTAGAAAAAGTCAAAAACGCTTTTTGTGTTGCATGCAGTGTTTTGCGGCGAAGGCGGAATATCAAAGGCATCAAGCAGGATTATCACCCGTCCATGCGCTGTCATCAGGATTAGCGCCAATATCACTTTCATGCGATTTTTTGGGAAAATGCAGACTTCTGATTGGCTTAGGCGGTAGAATCTGCTTTTTTCTACCGATTGCGATTAATCACGTTTGATTTTGATTGGTCTGTGTTTTCTTTCTCCTTTTGGCGTGGATTTTCTCCTTATGACATGGATCGCGTTAATATATTTTTTCATTGGCAGTTATTGACATCCAACAAACGTTTTCAGTTGAAATGATACATTCTAAGTTATCTTCAAAGATGTCTGGAAAAAATTATTTTTCACAAAATGCAAAATGTGTTTTTGAATAAAGTTACCTCTGTTTTGCAAAATATGTTAAAAAGAAGTTTGTATCATCTGTGAGATATCTGTGAGATAGAAGTTCAGGGAGATTGCCTAATGCAGAGAGGATGTCATCCTAAAACTAGTGGGATTATTGATTCCCTGAAATTACAAAAAGAAAGTTTTGGATTAATGCTAATTCATAGGCTCATTTTATCTTCAGTTTGCCACAACTAGAAATTGGCTTTTCATCGCTATCCAAACCAACTGGAGGATATATCAAATCTCTAAATTTATTCTAACACTGGCGAAGTGCTGTATTTCGTAACTATTATTTGTCATACAGATCTCCATCGATAACATTTCTTTTTGCTTTTTGCTTCTTCTACAAAAGCAACTTAATTGAAAAATTATATTGTTGCATTTCACTTATCCTAAGTAACACTTTCTCAAAGCTGATGCTGGACCTGTAGACTCCACCATGGAAATCCCATGCTCATACCTTGTGCAAATCTTGTCATAATCTATCAAATCTCTTCTTCTAGGGTCTGTGTAAAGAGCATATATTTCATAAATGTGTGCTGACCAAAGGCCAAGTAAGTGCAATAACGTCTGCATTGAAAAGTGTTGATCCAGATTTCAAACCTGTGCCACCTGATGCACCAGCAAGAACCAAGTTGCCAAATAATCGGCTACTGAATCCAATGATGGAACCAATAACCGAGCAAGTGGAGGACAATTCAGTTTTTCCAGATTCATGGCAGGATAATCTGCATGACCTTTTTGAGCAGCAACTGCAGAATGAAATCAAAGGTTGGAAACTCTTTTCTTAATAAGTTTATATTTATCAACCTGACCAGCACCATTATGTTAGATTAATATCATTATCAATCTTAATAAATTCCCCTCCAGTGTATCAATAATGTTTTGGACCTTTTCTTACAATACTGCTTATGGTTGTACATTTTTCATTATAAATTTTAGGTTTTGTTACTATTCCTTCAATCGAGAGAAAAGGGGCAGTATCCGAGAAGGATGGAAAGAGGAAACAGCTATACATAGACATCAGTGAGGATTGGAGAAAGTCATTGCAAGAGACGATTGAAAAGGAAATTGCTAATGGAATGCTTGGAAAAGACATTAAATATTCAAGTGGAAAAAGTTTGTTGCATTTAGTTCATCAGTTTTACTATTACATTAATGGCAGAAAAATATATCAAAGAGTAGTAAGATCATTTTGAGCATCAATAATTACAGACATCTTTAAGAATTTTCTCCTGGTTTGGAAAAAATTAAAATTAAGTGTCCCAAATATTTTTGTTTTGACCTCCATAATTTTCTAGTCCAAAATATTTTTAGGATCTAGACTGTTTTGAAATTTCAACTACATAATAGGTAATCATGTACTTCATTTGAACAAGTCCTTCTATCAATAGAATAAATTGATATTATTATATCTATATGTTCCTAGTAAGCCAAGGGTTATTGATTTTTTCTCAAAGAACAATAACAGTTGAGACTTTAATCACGTTCTCATAATCCCAAATTGAGTGGTTCAAAAAAGCGGTTTAAGATTGGTCAAGCGGTCAGGCCCCCTTGTTGGCACCACCGCAAATTTCTTAACTATTTTAAATCTTCATCGCTTGCGCTCATTATGTGAGCTTACTTTTTTGTTTGGTAGCTGTACAAACAAAACTGTACTTTGTTTGGTCTTATAAGCATAAACTAACATCCAGATTATTTAATTGTTAGAACTTTTTGTTTTTACTATACTACGGTTTTTACTATTGTGTTTTGATACTCAGCTAAGTTGTCTTAACAGAAAGGCTTTTTTAGCTTCTTTGTGGTTCTATCAATTTATGCATACAGGGTTTATATGACATCATAACCAAACACAATCTAACCAACATCTAGCGTTACAAGTGGCTAGATAGATGAATAAATTGCACGATTCCATTCTCAAAATTATGTACATATTATTTTATTATATTATGAAGCACATTTACTCTGATAAAGCCCTGTATGCCAGGGCGGCATATAAGTATTCATTAAATTTAATTTATTCTAAACTTCTGTTTTTCTACATTGGATTCTCTTCGTCGTATTGTTTTGTTCCTGACTATTTTTCGTACTATTACTTATTGCAAGATTCACAGAATCCGGCGGACAAACTATCCTGCGTTTCTATCTTCTTTCACCTATTCTTTTATTCTTTGAATCAAATGTTTGCTTCATTTCATGCTAACAACAGTAAAAATATATCTTTTTGGTACTTCTAGAAGTTTCAAGTTCCCACGTGGCTCAATTTTACTGATAAAGGAATCGCTACGAAGTTTCATAATTGATAATTTTTAATAATTTAATTCATAGTTAGGTTGTTGAATTGAATATTTGTTTTTTTTTCATTTCTAGCTCTCCAGCACAAGTTCATTCCTTACTTAAGTCTTCTTGATCCAAAAGATCTAAGCGAAATTGTTGTTAATGAAATCTTGCCGATTCTGTGCTCACAACCTCAAGGCGTGTCTGTCAATTTCATTTGCCGACATCTGGGCGGACTGATTCATTCGCGATACGCAATGAAATGCAAAATAGAGGCAGGAGTTGTTGAAAAGGTAAGCCACGCCTTCTTAGATTCCCAATTAGCTATTTCAGTTGTGTAGTTAGAGCATGCTTTCATAGAGTGCATGGAATAAAGAAATGCAGCTTGTAAGCTTAAAAAAAGACGTTGTCGGTAGCCATCATTACTATTCAATGTACTTTTTTTTACCTGAGAAATTTCTGAAAAACAACAATGAAAGAGTATATTAAAAATCTGAAGATGACACGAACTAGTGGAAACATAGCATACTAAAGTACTTTGGTCAAATACTCTTCAGAGTATAAACGTCGGATGATGACCAAAAGTAATCTGAATATTTGTATTCATGTGTGGATCGAAAACAGCGTGAAAGGAAGAAATCCGTATTTGATTGGTTATCTTGTTATTACCAATCAGCTAAAGCTAACCTCTCATCTAATTGTCGAGTCCAAGAAATAAAATGAACTCTTTTTGTCTACACAAGTTGGAATCTTTTTTTACGTAAACAGAATCTAAAACTCCTAAATGAAACAACGACCTTGCTTGTCCGCGCTGATTTTGAAATTTTTTGTAACTTTACGTTTTTGGCATACTCTGGATATGTGAGCAAAACGTACCTCAGTACGTGATATGTTTCCGCCATTTCGTGCCATTTTGTGGTACCAAAAACTTATATGATTAAAATATTTGCTTGTGTTTTGCTGTTTTTAAACCGACCCCAGAGAAGTATGTAACGTTACTGTGCTTGAATGTATTCGAAGTCTAAATTCGACTTGGAACTGAATCAGGTAGGAAATATGTTTCTGTATAACGGCTATCTAAAACTGCAACTAAAACATGTGATTCTGCCATTTGCCAACATTTACTGGAAAACCCAGATTGTGCAAAAAACTATAATGGCGACATGTTTCGGATTATTGGTAAAGCCCGGTTGCCCGGTCGTCGTTCCATCTAGCAGTTTTGGATTCTGTCTACATTAACATGAAAAAACCGCGATTGTGTAGACAAAAGGAGTTCGTTTTCACCTTAGGACTCCATTGGTAACATTTTCAATAGGCAAGCGGCACTGATTGGTCAACCTCTACAGTCACGTGCTCGTGTTTCTGATTGGCCCATTTCGATCCACAACTGGGTATATATATTTCCTAGCGTAGAGTTTTCGATTTATGTTTTGACATTTTTCCCGTGGAGTATCAGGCGAAAAGCTGCGGTTTATTTCAAAATATTTGTTCTTTTTTCTAAGCCATTATTGAGTATTCTTTTATTTGATTTTGTTGGATTAACAGGTGCGAGAAATATACACAGAGTATGGCGAATATGCTGTTGATATTGACAAAGTTTCCAAAGATCTTCCAAGGTCAAAATGGTATGAGATTGAGCGAAAGGCCGAAAATCTCGCATCACTGAAAGTCAATGCTCCAATTTGGCCGTATACAGTGAAAGTTTTGGTAAGATCGTCAAAGTAACTTTTTTGAGTAATACCAAAGGGTATAACTGACTTTTAATCTGTATTGCCTACCTTTTTATTGGGATGGTGCTAGGCAAACATATAGTACTCAGG
>NW_027020107.1:0-11772 GCF_013076305.1 Rhopilema esculentum
AAGTGTCCCAATCCTTTCGTGGTGGCATACTTTGCTCTTGACTTGTAATGAACACTCTTTTGCCAGAGTGCCCGCGGCGACGCTGGGTAAGTTGTTTTGTTGTCTCCTGTGTGTAATTATCGAATATCACAGCAATTGAATGTGCTTGATAAGAGGCTGCAGGTGTGCAGAATCTGAAGTATGCCTTTGCGTACTCTCCCCAAGTAGGTTTACTTTTGATTGACCTTACTGCAGCCATGCCGTCAACTAACCATGCTGCTTTAGACAAAGGTGTTTGCACTTCTGCTAAAGATTCTTCTATCAGAAAATTTCGTAATGCAGCTTTGCAGCCTTGTCTGAGATCACTGTCAGGTGATGCTAAAGCTAGTGGAACAGTTGTAAGAGGATAAGAGTGTGCGTCTCTTGGACTTGTAGCCTTACCAACGAGTGATCCAAAGGCTTGCCTGTCCTCCTTGAGAATGCTTATGGCTTTGGGAATCTTTTTTGCCCGCTCCATGCCAGTTTTGATCCTAGGATTTTTTTATTGATGCAAATATACTAACCCTATTTTCTTTGGCTTTGAGTCTTTCGTCAATAAACTCAGCATACATTGCTTCTCCTACTGCAGATGAATTCAGAAGTCCCTCAATGACCGATGGCTCGATTTCGGCTCCAGTTTTGAAATGTCTTGCAGGACCATCTAGGAATGGATCAAAATACTTATCAAGCTGCAAAACAAGACCTTCGATCATTGCCTCGTGCTTCTTTATCGCACCAATAGTTGTTTCTTTGTGAACGGACTGCGTCAAAACATCAAATCGTTCTTTCAGTTTGGCTCGAACAGTAGCCATGAAATGACTGGTCTTTACAAAGGTATCAACAGCCTTCTCATTGGTGCTAAATCCACCTTGCATTGGACCCCCTCTGACTTTTACCTCTCTGTTAATGGTTGTTTCGGTTATCAAGTCACCATGGATAGTCGAGTATGGTTTGCCAGAGACTGAACCACCAAAGCCATTAACCAGAAGGTCATTCCATGCTCCTTCTTGCTTTGATCTAATATCCTGCAGCTTGACATGTTGAAATGTAAGATAACGGGCATAGTTTTGATGCCCAAATGCAAAACACTTTGGCAACAAAACACGCTCTGCTGCTAAATGGCGCTCAATTGTATTTTCTCTTACAGCACTGACGAAGCATAGCATAGCCGAGACATCGCGAATGTATTGCATCATCATTTGAGCTTGTGTGCCAAAGACATCTGTTAAATTGTTTATCATCTGTTTGAATTCTGGTGAATTAGTTATTGACTTTAAATTGGCGGTTGATTGGACAAGTCTCAAATTTACAATTTGCCTTTTGAATCCTGGAGTGAATACACCTTTGTTCAGAACACCCTTCATTCGATAGCGAAGCAAGGCTTCAAAAGCCTGTTTGTGTAGCCTTATGCTTCTATGGTAATGCCTTCCCTCCATTGCTTGATCAGCAGACCCTTGAGCTATTACATCGGCTTCTATCCACCATTCCTTGAGTCCGAGACAAGAATACTTCTTTCCAAGGATCTTCAAATTGACCATTATCGTGTGGAAGCCGCCCAAGAAGGTAATGATTTGATCGTATTTCCCTTGGTTTAGCCATTGAATGATAAGAACTTTTGAATGAATTGCTTGATCTGCATGAAGAAAAATATGATCTATTTCTAGCTGATCAAGCATCTTCTGAATCATGTCCATATACCATTTGACGACGTTATCATGTGGAGGAAGAGGAATAACAGGAAGATATTCTAGTTTGCACCTTCTTGTAGTGCAATCTGTTACAGCTTTCATGAAGTTTGTCCATGATCCAACTGGCTGGAGAGCATCAGTGTCTAATTCAGGCTGTATTTCTAGAAGCATCTCTTCACTTACAGCTCCACACAATACCCAAGCTACATCACGATAAAATGCTTCTTCGATTAGCGGTGAATCTTTGAATTTGTCTTCAAAATCAGGCATTGCTGGAGGGTCTGCCCGTTTCTTTGGAATAACATATGAACCAAAATCTTTCTTTCCGTGGTGTAATAGATCTACGCATGGTTCATATAAACGTGTCCCTTTATCACCAGGAAATGATGGTTGGAAATCGTTCCCGTGGTGTGGTGCGTCGTCTGTGACCCAGTCAAAGTTTGCTGTCGGCCATCAGAATTATCAAAAGTAATGTGAACTGCTCTACCTTTTACAAATCCTGGTGGAAGCATCTGAGCATGCTCCATTGTTACCGCTTCGGCCCAAGAATTGCTAAGCAACCTGATGTCATTGTAAGATATTCCAATACCACCACAGTGCAATAGTCTTGATGTCTCCTTACTTCCGGTTAATCTGTTAACGGTCAAGCCCATCGCAATGTTTAAAGGTGACCTGCCGTGTAATGTCAGTGCTTCCCATCCCTGAGCAAGACTGGATATTTTTTGATTCAAGTCCTTGGGTACACTGACAATCCCATTTTGATTGATAGGCCATTTGTCATTCAACGACAGAGCAATTGCATTGAAAATACACTCTAGCGGGAAAAAAGTCTCCAAAGACTCACAAAGCTCTTCAGTTGTTGGTGGCCAGGTAAGTGGATGTCTGTTTGCCAGTTTTCTTCTTACAAGTCTGGCAAAAGCCTTGGTTAGATCAACTTCTCTCAAACCATGACCCTTCAATGCAGCCTCGACATAGGTAACAGGTCCAACTGTGTTGGAATGCAGGACTTGTTTCTTCTGACCAACTTTAGAAAAGGCAATTTCATCTGGAAAGGTTTGCTCAATATGTGTCTTCAGATACTTTGTTTGCCTTATAGGTGGTTCGCTTAGACCAAAGTCAGAACTGATCTCTGCAAAGTCTTTTAACAGCTCAGTCATGAGAAAGGATTCTTTATCTTGAATCACCCTTCGCCTAATCATCTCATCAAAGTACCCCATAACTTTCCGTTCCTGCTCCGCGTTATATGCCAATGTCTCCTTCTTGTCATACGAATAAGAAAATGACGCATAACATTTCTTATGATAATAGACATCTGCTGCAAAAACATCATAGGAGGCACCATTTAGTAAGATGTCAATTCTCTTAGCTGCTTCATAATGGCGATCTTGCTCATCTAACAACTTCTTGGCAACCAAGGTTTTCAACTTTAGTGCTGCTTTTTCTTCCGAACAGCGTGCCAATCCCCCATCATTGTATGGAAGTGCATCGTCACTCGAACGTTCGTTGCAAATCAAACAAGATTTTTCAGTTCTTTTTTCTCGTAAAAGCTTGGTTCTCTTCTTCCTACTTGTGGAGACTAATGATTCGTCATCGCTATAACTTTTACGTGATTCTTGATCATCACATAAGGCATCATTTTCCTCGAGCTTTGCCGACTGCAACTGTTTTGTCTTCAGCCTGCTTCTGAAAGAAACTGCGCATCCTTTATGAGTGTACAATGTCTCAGTGAAACATTGGGGAAGCCTCAATGATGCCTCACGAAATGCCTTGTAAGGTTGTTCAATACAAACTCGCTTGTCGATTTTTGACCAAAGACGAGCATTCTTCTGAATGGTATCAAAAGCTATTGACTGGATAGCCTTTTTGTCCTTGTCATCAATAAGCAAATCGCATAAAATACACCGATTAATTCCAGGACCATCGAATTGCAGGTAGGGATTTGCCGACATAATTCCAATGCTGCAATAACCATACAGTGTTTAACAGTTTAATTTCAACACAGCAAAGTTGTCTTCCGTTCCTTTAAAATGTCTCAGCATCTTCTATTATCAAGCCCTCTTAGTAAAGCTAAGAAAATCACAGAGAATATTGTCGACAACTTTCAACTACATAGTACCCTTGAATGTATCCTTTGGTCTTCAAATCACATCTTTTCACGGGGAAAACTCATCCAAACTTCACAGATAAATTCTGAAGCTACTCAGTCGAAAGATACTATCTCATTGCCGGTTACATTTCAAAAGCTCAAGTTGCATTTGTGGTTATCAAAATAGTGCAATTTATACCTTTGTTTATAAACGTTAAAATAGTTAATGTCAACATTTGGGAGAGCATGAAATGACCTAAAGACATGGGCATGAATTCCTGAGGTGACTTACTATCCCGTGTATCCTGCGTTTATCGTATAAAAATATATGACCACAGTAACTTTGTTAGTATGGAGCGAAGCGCCAAAATTGTTGATTTCTTTTTAGTTCTACCTCCTTAAGAGCACCATTTTGAATTTTTGATGATCATTCATGGCAACAAATATGTTTATGACGTAATAGGACACTTTGATGCCAAGTAATGCTTTTCTTAGAAGATTAAATCGGAGCATTATGGCCAAAACAGTGTAAAAAGTCCGCCATTTTGAAAAATTCCGCCATTTTGAATTTTTCGGCAAATTTCAACATGCCCCAAGTCTTAATCTTTTCCAAAATGTTTCTTGGCAAGGAATCTGAAGAGAAAACCTTGACAGGAAAAAAGGCCTAATTTTTCCAGCAAATGACCTGTCTATCATGGTTGAGACCAGCTCATAAGAATCTACAAACAGATTCAAGCGAAAAAAATAATGAACGCTTGACTTCGGCTTGTCTCTCGTTTTTCAGCAGCAATTTTATGCAATGACGGTTAGAGTGTTCGCAAAGGTGCATGGTAGTCTCTGGCTGACATCAAACCCATTTGTTTGTATGTTATATCTAGGACTGCAGGACCAAAAAAGGTGATAACATAAATAAGCTCAGGGTTAGAGGCTCAATTTCATAGTCAAAAGTCATTGGACATTGACAGATGGAAAACAAAGTCAAAAGGCATTTTCTGATGTGATGGGGATAAAGTGTAACCACGTCTTTTGATTGCCTCTCTTTGAAATACTGAATGGCTTCCTGCTTTCTTTTGCGATTAGGAAATTGATCCAAAAGTGAGCCCGGATTCTTTCTTCCATATTTATTGCTGATGGTTGCTAGGTCGGTCTTGGCTTCAAACAGCAGCACATCCTTATCCTGTTGAAAACCAAAAACATTTTATGGTATTTTGAAAAACTATTCAAATTAGATTGAATAATGTGTGAAATTTATACCACACCATAAGTAGGCAGTACAGATTTTATCCCTTGAAAAGAAGTGGGACTCTTGCAGGCTGAAAATTGCAAGCTGCAAAGGAAGGTGAACGAGCTTTCAAAACAGAAGAATAAACCAAAAGCATTTTCTTGAGAAAAAAACAGGTCAGACTCAAAGATGAAGTTTTATAATGGCATTCAAGCTGTTGCATTATTCAACATGCTTTTTGACCTACTTGAACCTTGTTTGCCATCCATGGTGTACTGGAGGGGAACAAGAACTGTTTCACCATCAAAATACATCGGGAATAAAAAAAGGAGAAATCAAAAAGTGCCCCTGAGAGATCAGTTTTTGCTCGTCCTTATGAGATTGCGGCTGGGTTTGATGAATGAGGATCTGGCAGACAGATTCAGAATCTCACCTGGTGTGTGCTCAAATATATTCACCACTTGGATTAAGATGCTGGCAGCACTTTATGGAAAAGCTTTAGTCAGGTGGTTACCTCGAGATGTCATTCGAAGCAATCTCCCTGATTCTTTTAAAAAGATAAGTCCGAAAACAAGATGCATTATTGACTGCACTGATATATTCATGGAGAGGTCCAAGTCATTACATGCTCAAGCTAGTACCTGGTCTGATTACAAAAAGCACAATACACTGAAGGTACTGGTAGCAATATCACCTCATGGCTATATCATGTTTTTATCTAGTTGTTATGGTGGAAGAACATCTGACCAGTTTATTTGTTCCAATAGTGGACTTTATAATCTTTTGGATCCTGGCGATGATTTCTATTGTTTCGAAAGAGGATTTACTCCATTTCTATTGTTCTTTAAATGTCCCCCCAGGTGCCAGAGTGAAGTCACAGATGACTTCCTATGAGTGCAAAAAGACAAGAATGGTTGCAAATTTGAGGATTCATGTTGAAAGAGCCATCAACAGGATAAAAGAATTCAAAATTATAAAAAACATTATGCCAATAAACATGTTACCTCTAGCAGATGGCATTATACAAGTGTGTGCTGCTTTATGCAACATTCAGCCCCCACTGACTAAAATAAAAGAAATCAAATGAATGAAAGATATACCTCTCATTACAGTAGATCAGTAGATCTTTTGAAACTCAAGGAAAGCACTCAAGGAAAAACCTCAGTTCAGTTTTGTGTCTGTTTCATCCATGCCTCTTTATTGTAATAAGAATTATTACAATTTCAATTTCCAATAAGAAATCAAACTTTTTTCAAATAAGTTACTTACTTTCTACAACCATGGTACATATAGTTTATGGTTCTGGTAATGTGAATTTTTGCTGGCTAAATGGTTATTGCGCACCTTGAAAAGTTAAGGCAAGTGATGTTGTGTTATCCATAAAATGTAGTCCTAAAACATTTAAATAGAAAGCATAATTGTAAAAATGTTTAAGAAGTGTATCACTGTTTGAAAGAGTATATATATGAAATTTTTATAAACCAAAGAATTTTTACTGAATTTTAAAAAAGTTTTATGAAAACAAAAAATGTTAGCATATCCCTACAAGATTTGAAAAGAGTGACCATGTCCCCTCTGCCTCCCGGAAATGATAAAATACACAAAAGAAATTAAACACATTTGAATTTTAGAAATAAAACTAGAAATTTATTTCAAACTACCTAACAGCATAACAGAAGTCTTAAAACATTGCTTGTACTAAAAGGCTCATTTGCTCATGTTCAAAAATAAAATACAATCATTAGTTTGGCTACATAAATGCCCTAAAGACCAGGCAAGATTTCTGTTCAAGACATATTTTGTAAAGAAGCACAGAGTAGGCAGCAAAATGACAGTCAGACATTAAACATTTAGTCAAAATATGGCTCTGCACATGCAGTAAAAAGTCCACTTGGGGACTGTTAGGTGTGTGTGGAGGCTGGGTGTAGTTACAATAATGATCCCCACCCATGGGCTAATCATTATTTTTCATGTACATTATTTTGATTTGAACCTAATATCAGCAGAATAACTCAGGTATGTTTCGATGGAGCAGACCTGCTTGACTTTTACAACAGTACATCCATTCAGAAAGTTGATATCATGTCCATAGCTGCCACCAGAATCCAATTAAAATTTATGCAATAAAATTCATGGACACACGCAACACGCAAAATAGTAAATAGACTGAGCCAAATAGTTCTGTAAAGGTGCTTAAACCTTATTCATTAAACAGATAAGGAACATAATAGTTAACATAAAAGTCCTCCAAAGTGTGTTTCAGCTGCAACCAGTTCATCTCATCAAAACTAATCTTCTCAAGAAAGCTGCCATGAGGTGTCCAAACATAGAAATGACAGGTTGATAACCCAACTGAAGCCATTTGCACTTGACATTGTTTAAAATATTTATGGTTTCTGTTCAAAACCATTTTGTCTGTAGGTGTTGTATGTCTTATAGAAAAATGACATTTAATTTCCAGGCAGGCTGTACCACAACATGAGCATTCAATTATATGGTCTGGGCTAGCACCTACAAAATGCATATCTTTCAAAAGAAACAAACCACATTCAGTCACAGAAACATCTTTGTGAGCTACCTTGAAATTTTCAACAAATGAATCAACTGCTTCATTCTCCATAGTCTGTCCATATCTCACTGCAGGAACACTTAAGTTCAAATCGTTCCCAGAAATCTTATCAAAAATTGATAGAAGATTCACATCACTGGTATCCTTGGCTCTTTGTAATGTTGCATGTCTAGCTTTAACATCATGTGCTTTAGAGGCAGTAATAACATGCTTTCTAAATAGATTCCAATTTGTGTTTTCATTTTGACCTCTGGTTATTTTTTCTATACATTTAATTTTGTCTTCATCATAGTAACTATTGGAGCGTCCCAAAAAATCTTCCCCACTCTCAGAAGCATTAAAATGTGAACACTCACAGCTTCTGCTCCTTGCGGTACCTGAGAATCCACTTTTGGCAAGGCAGTAAACAAGATAGAATCACTCTCTTTGCAAACTGCTTTCAAGGCAGCAGCAACATCTTCAAAGGTTAGCTTGTAAGTGCTCTTTGCTATGGGATTGAATTTTCTCTTCTTAGCTGTGTTTAAGCCTGCCTGCTCTTTTCCTCGTTTGCCAAAATCTTCTCTTTTCAACTTCAAATCTTTTATTTTTACTGGCTCAACAGCCTTGTTGTTAGGTAGCCATTGAAATGCAGTTGAAGTACAAGATGGATTATTCAAAACCATTCTGCAAGCTGACTCAACACAGAAGAGAGCAGCAGCCACAAGATTGCATGTCTGAGACATGCCGGCCATACAAGTGCAATGAGTTACTAGTATTTTACCAGTTTCTTTACAGAGACAAAGCCATAGTTTATGTGGAGTATCATTTATTCTCTGTGAGGGTCTACAAGTTCCCCTCAGCAAACAAACTTTACTGTCTCCACTGATGTTGTTAAACTTCAAAGGGGCTAACCATCCTTGTGAGAAATAGCAGTAAGCTTTTGAAATTTTGTAGTCGCTGAGATCAGAACTAGCAAGCTCATTAGGATGGAAAGCTAAAAAGTTGAATATGTCTGGGTAAAGAGTGACTGGCCAGTACCTTACCCCGTCTTCCTCACTTAGCCATCCTTGTTCAAGCTTGAGCGGGTCAGGGATGCGACAGCAATTTGGCATCATATTCAACAGAAATTTCCTGTTGAACTTCTTCCGCAGTTTTCTGAACAGGAACATCATTTTCAACAGCAACAAAAACCCTTGCAACTAATTCTTCTTTCTTTCCTGTTACACGCAGTCCACGCAGTCGCAGAAACTCTTTTAATTCCTTGACTTTCATTCGTGAAATCGTGGCCAAATCCATAACAATAAGATTTAGGCCAACACTGGATTTCTGCAAGGTCTCGACGCATTGTATTGAAAAAGTTTTAAAAAAACTCTTCAAAAGTTAACTGAACGAATTTCAGCAAGTAAACAGCGAAAAACAAATGAAAACGGCGGCGCAAAACGAAGATAATAGTCTCGATAATCACAAGCAACACGCCATCTTCATCAGCATACTCGTACAAAGCTCCAAAATTTTTTGACCCCAAAACTAGACCCAGTCTCTGTGCTGACAACGAGGCCGCGGTCCGTCAAAGTGGTGTATTGGCAAGCTCACTCACCAGTTTTGAACGATAGACTTCCCAATGTCTTAGAACAGATGGAAAACGGAACTTCTGTTGATGATAGTAGTAGGTTCTGGCGGTACATGCTGATAATCCCATATGTCCAAAAACCAGAAGTATCTTGCTGATTGAGGCGCCTGCCATAAAGCTTCCAAAAATTAGCAACACATTGCTTGCTGGAAGACCACCCTTCATTGTTGGCTTGGACTTCCAGGTAAATGCATTGTCTCCACTTGCCGAACAATCTTGCCTTATTGTCACCATGGTTCCATTCTTTTTCATTGAAACAGACGGATAATCAGGTTTACATCGGAAACATAACATACTAAACAGGTTGAATAGCAGCGAGTAAAATACAATCAACTTTGGTTCACTCCTGACAGTGTAGGTTCCATCATTGCTGGAAAGTAAAATAGCATTTGTCAGATGAATGTGAAATTTCAGCAAATTATTTTTCTTTTACTATTAAACTATTTCTTTCCAACAAATTTATTTTACTTATTTTAACAAATTACATATGATATGGATCAATATTACACAGATATTTCTTCCGTAGGATTTTCTTTTGTTTACAAATTGTCAAATTTCCCTAATTGAATATTACAGTGTGGTGGAAAATGTTGTTCATACCTTTTCTGTCATATTATTTCACTTTCAATTAGAAATTTGATTAGACAATGATGTAATCAGGATAGTTTTACCTAATGTTCCCTCTTGTTTCATTGGTTACTTTTACATCCTCATCATTTTCGTCACTGTCTATTTCTATCCCATTTACAAATGCTTCTACACTGTCTTCAGATTCATCTTCATCTCTTACTGGATTCCACTCCTAATCATTTTTAGCCAAACAGAATCACTATCTGCCTCTTCAACGTTCATTTTATTCACAGGCTTAGTTGGCTGTCCTTGTTTTGACTCTCTGAATTTCTTTACTTTACGTTTTAGATAATTGATTGCCTAGAAACAAAGAGTAAATGAGAATAGGTTACAAAAAAAAATTTTTATGGATGGAATTGAAATTTGGCATATCAGCAAATATTATTATGTACAGTGAACTTACATCTATTTGACTTGTTAATTTCATTTTCTGTCTTATTATTTTTAGATTTTGGCGATTCACCTTTTGGTTCAAACTTTTCAATCTCGATGTTTCACCTTGCAATCTTGACAGGATAGACTTGACACATCTACAAATGGAGCTGCTTCCATGCTGGCCTCTGTAAAAACTGTCTGCGATTAATCAGTTTTAGAGGATGTTGCTTTGTCGCAAAATGGCTCTTCGAATTGGTCTGTCTGTGTATCCGCTACAGAAACTAAATTCATTGCATCTCTTACACTCTGAAAAACAGAATGTGAATTTGAGCTACTACATTTATGGAATCCAGGGGCATCGCCAAAGGGATACCCCCTCCCCTCCCCCCAACAAGGGATACCCCCTCCCGGAAAAAAGAAAAAATTTTGTACTCTCCCTGTAACCTTTTTGCAACAATTGTAACTTATTAACATTGACATGTAGTAGTTGAACTTTCAAAGTATGGCATTTAAGTATGAACTTTGAAACAGAAACACATAAAAGCAGCATATAAAAGTATTTATCTTTTGACCACACCCTTAATGCATGAGAGGCATCCTTTGTGTCGGCAAAAACTACTTATTTACCCCTGTAAAAAAATTTTGGTGAATCTATCAAATTTGATGAATGTTTTATTTGCACACATGTATTTTGTAAAGCTTCAAATTGGAAGGGCTTGACTTTTTTAGAAGATACAAAATATTGTTTCTTCAATTGCAATGCCAACATTATAAACGTTAATTTAAAGAAAAAATTGAAAAATGAAGTAGACAAAAAAAGTAAATCTTACCTTTCTTCTTTCCAGTTTAGACTGAGACGTTGAATTTCCTTCATTTCCGGTTGAAGCCATGTATACTGTCTCAACGGCATCTCTTGTAAAAACCTTTTTGTTTTTGAAACATCATTACCAATTAGACTAGTTATGCTCCTTGTGCAGCAACCTGGCTCAAAATGATCTGAGCAGAGGACGTGGTTTGAAAATTCTTATGGGTCAAAATTGGGCCTACGTTTTCTAACAAATTAAGTCCATCACCGGCGTACAGCAAGGTCCTTTGGAAAACAATGGATGCTCATACCCTTACTATAACTGTCATTACAACAGCTTTTATTGTCTAGAGTGCCTGCAACACAACGTAGACCACCACAAACCTTAGTTTTGTTACCTGACTCCATAGCCAATGTAAAGTTTCAGTACGTAGAAAAAAGAAATGTAAATATTGCGAAACACTGCATGTGTCCATAACTTTACGTCACAACATTAAAAAATAGACTAGTTAAAGTTTAACTGTTATTTTGCAATTTAATCCAAAAAGTGAGAAGAAACTAATTTTGACCGTCATCATAATCATATTAATGGAAAGTTGAAAAGATGGAAATTTGCTATTTGTTGGCTTGGTAAACAAGAAAAACGGAAAAACACAAAACAAATCAAGAAATATCAAAAGGAAAACAAATCTTGTTCTGCACCTCTTTCATTATCTGATTGCAGAAGAATATTTTATAGATTACTGTCATGTCTTGTTTATTTCAGGATC
>NW_027020118.1:0-11735 GCF_013076305.1 Rhopilema esculentum
GTCCCTCGGCGGCAACCATGGTGCGGGCTCGGGTAGGTATATCCTTGCCCGTCCCGATATACAGATTTGACAAAACTATTATAAAAGTCTGTTATAATCATATAAAATTGAAAATTGCGAATTATATGCCACACCGTTAGATTGACAAAAAGTATTGCAGAGGTTTGCTTCAGCATGTTAAGAATTTCAGGTAATTGTTTAATAATCAGGTAAATTTGTTGTCCACACCCCCCCCCAGCAAGGCTTGCCTCGCGATTGCCCTGGATATTGCATCGACCTATGTTCCACGCGATCGAAGAGGGTGTGTTTATGGTTAACTTAGAGACTTCTTTGTACATTTCCCGACAATAGATGGCTCCAAATTGCAGCTTTCCGTTCAGAGTTACCCTACTTAATTTTGGGCAGTTAGGCCGAACAATTTCGGTAGTTAGGCGGCACATAAGCAACACTTTAAGGGTGAGGGGGGCATTCCATGCGGGAGCTAAAGGCCACTGGACAAGTTACAAAGAGATGTTACATGGTTGAGCGTGAGAAATCAAGTTTACATGCCATACGGAATGGAATTTTCTGCAACGTTCTTGTGGCTGCAAAATCTTTAAATGATTACAAACAAGGAAAGTGTCTGTATTGGATTTCTGTATAGAGACTTGGTTCATGTGGTAAACCTTTCCTTCATGTGCGTTTGCCTCTTTCTACTGATGCATCGACATCATCTTTTATTGCGGTGTCCACTGGGTGTCTGCGACAGCGAACATTTCTCCTAGAAAATTTAACGAAAAGGTAACTTTTAGCTGAAATGTCTTATCCCTTCGTACATGGTTCCAAAGGGTGACTGTGTTGTTGGTTTCTTTGAGGTGCTTGCCCCTTACAGCATTCCATTGCTTCAAAAGAAGGAAGTCCTTTTACGAAACCTAGGTTCAAGGCGGCTGAGTCCCCTTCAAAGGCGCCCCTCCAAGCACAAAGTTCTTCCATTGAATATTCGAAGCGCTTTAGAACAAATTTCAAGCATTTTTTGTTCTGAATTTGATGTTATGAAGACCATGGTTAGTTTTAAACAGTGGGGCTTGCAGAGACTGCTTGCTTTTTGTGTCTTAAGCAAAACTAAGTTCGAAAACCTTAGTAAAAGCTTTTCGCGATCAAAATTGGCAACTTCAATAAAAAGCTTAGAAGTCATTTGGAAGTTTTTCTAGTGATATCTCAGTGGTCTTTTTGCGATGAAAGGTTTATTTGATGCATAAGTTTTGATGTAGCATTTGAAAACTGTGTCAGGAATTGAGCACTTTGGTGGATCGAAAATGACCTAAAAGGAGTATTGGCGCGTGATTGGCTATTTGGTTGTGCGGGATTCAAGTTGTATCTGTTGTATCCCTCAGAGGCATCAATTTTGTAGCGTTCTCGCGCAATCTCCCGACCCCATTGTCCTGTGGATACACCTTTGTTTGAAGGTGGTCAGCAGGGAGCAGCCTCAGTGAAATGGATTACATAAATATTTGGAGTTTCAAGATAAACATATCACGTTAAGGGGTGCTTTTCCTATTACACAAAAGGGGACAGGGAAGAGGGAAGGGCTATTCACCGAAAAAAAAGCAACTCGCAGGCTTGAGAACATGGAATATTTCTAGGAACGTTTAATAACCCACCCAGAAAGGCTATATTATGATGACAAAAATACATGCATTTCCTACATCCATTTGGTACCAATGGTATTGGTTATTTTTTACATGAACAGAGAATGGCGGAAATTTCATCCTTTTGGGGTTTAAAGAGATTGCACGCCGTCCTGGATACTGCCAAAGTGCAAATTTATCTCCTTATAAAAAAACGATGATAATAATAAACTGTAAAAAATTTGTAATAAAAAATACAGCATAATTTACTGAGGGTAAAAGAAACTGTCAATATGCAATACAAAAATATTTTTATCTGAAGGTTGACATCAGCATAAAAATTGAATGAAATCATGAAATCTATGGATTAATACCCTGCAAAAATATATTTTTAATAAACTGCCTATTGCATTTTTGTCATCTGAGAGTATCAAGGCTGCTAGAGAGATGCTAAAGAGAAAGAATTTAAAGAAACTCTGAAGCAAATCTTCCTATTGCAACGTAACAAAAAAAATTGACATAAAGTAAAAAAAAGAGAACGAAGGGTCTTAGAGAAACTCTAAAGCAAAGCTCCCTACAGGAACGTAGCAATAAAATTGACATAAAGTAAAAAAAAGAGAACGAAGGACTTTAGAGAAACTCTAAAGCAAGGCTCCGTACAGGAACGTAGCAATAAAAATTGACATACAGTAAAAAAAAGAGAACGAAGGACTTTAGAGAAACTCTTAAGCAAAGCTCCCTACAGCAGAGTAGCATGAAAAATTAGCAGGCAGTAAAATAAAGAGAACGAAGGGTCTTAGGGAAATTCTAAAGCAAAGCTCCCTACAGGAACGCAGCAATAAGAATTGACAGGCAGTAAAATAAAGAGAACGAAGGGTCTTAGGGAAAATCTAAAGCAAAGCTCCCTACAGGAACGCAGCAATAAGAATTGACAGGCAGTAACATAAAGAGAAAGGGGAATTTTAGAGAAACTCTAAAGCCGAGCTCCGTACAGGAACATAGCAACAAATATTGACAGGCAGTAAAAAAAGAGAACGAAGGAATTTAGAGAAACTCTAAAGCCAAGCTCCGTACAGGAATGTAGAATGAAAAATTGGCATGCAGTAAAATAAAGAGAACGAAGGATTTTAGAGAAATTTTAAAGCAAACTCCTTATAGGAACATAGCAATAAAAATTGACAGGCAGTAAAATAACGAGAAAGAAGGATTTTAGAGAAACTCAAAGCAAAGCTCCCTACAGGAACGTAGCAATAAGAATTGACAAGGAGTAAAATGAAGAGAAAGAAGGATTTTAGAGAAACTCTAAAGGAAAGCTCCCTACAGCAACGTAATAAAAAAAATTGACAGGCAGGAAAATAAAGAGAAAAAAGGATTTTGGAGAAACTCTAAAGCAAAGCTCCCTACAGCAACCTAGCATGAAAAATTGGCAGGCAGTAAAATAAAGAGAACGAAGGGTCTTAGGGAAATTCTAAAGCAAAGCTCCCTACAGGAACATAGCAATAAAAATTGACAGGCAGTAAAATAAAGAGAAAGAGGAATTTTAGAGAAACTCTAAAGCAAAGCTCCCCACAGGAACGTAACAATAAAAATTGAAAGGCAGTAAAATAAAGCGAACGAAGGATTTTAGAGAAATTCTAAAGCAAAGCTCCCTACAGCAACGTAGCAATAAAAATTGACCGACAGTTAAAAAAGAAAACGAAAGATTTTAGAGAAACTCTAAAGCAAAGCTCCCTACAGCAAAGTAGCATGGAAAATTGACAGGCAGTAAAATAACGAGAAAGAAGGATTTTAGAGAAACTCTAAAGCAAAGCTCCGTACAGGAACGTAGCAATAAAAATTGACATTCAGTAAAAAAAAGAGAAAGAGGAATTTTAGAGAAACTCTAAAGCAAAGCTCCCCACAGGAACGTAGCAACAAATATTGACAGGCAGTAAAATAAAGCGAACGAAGGATTTTAGAGAAACTCTAAAGCAAAGCTCCCTACAGCAACGTAGCAATAAAAATTGACCGACAGTTAAAAAAGAAAACGAAAGATTTTAGAGAAACTCTAAAGCAAAGCTCCCTACAGGAACATAGTAATAAAAATTGACATTCAGTAAAAAAAAGAGAACGAAGGATTTTAGAGAAACTCTAAAGCAAGGCTCCGTACAGGAACGTAGCAATAAAAATTGACATTCAGTAAAAAAAAGAGAACGAAGGATTTTAGAGAAACTCTAAAGCAAAGCTCCCTACAGCAAAGTAGCATGAAAATTTAGCAGGCAGTAAAATAAAGAGAACAAAGAATGAAAAATTGGCAGACAGTAAAATAAAGATAAAGAAAGATTTTAGAGAAACTCTAGAGCAAAGCTCCCTACAGCAACGTAACAAAAAAAATTGACAGGCAGTAAAATAAAGAGAAAAAAGGATTTTAGAGAAACTCTAAAGCAAAACTCCCTACAGCAACAAAGCATGAAAAATTGGCAAACAGTAAAATAAAGAGAAAGAAAGATTTTAGACAAACTCTAAAGGAAAGCTCCCTACAGCAACGTAACAAAAAAAATTGACAGGCAGTAAAATAAAGAGAAAAAAGGATTTTAGAGAAACTCTAAAGCAAAGCTCCCTACAGCAACGTAGCATGAAAAATTGGCAGGCAGTAAAATAAAGAGAAAAAAGGATTTTAGAGAAACTCTAAAGCAAGGCTCCGTACAGGAACGTAGCAATAAAAATTGACAGGCAGTGAAATAACGAGAAAAAAGGATTTTAGAGAAACTCTAAAGCAAAGCTCCCTACAGCAACGTAGCATGAAAAATTGGCAGGCAGTGAAATAACGAGAAAAAAGGATTTTAGAGAAACTCTAAAGGAAAGCTCCCTACAGGAACGTAGCAATAGGAATGAACAGGCAGTAAAATAAAGAGAAAGAAGGATTTTAGAGAAACTCTAAAGCAAAGCTCCCTACAGCAATGTAACAAAAAAAATTGACTGGCAGTAAAATAAAAAGAACGAAGGATTTTAGAGAAACTCTAAAGCAAAGCTCCTTATAGGAACATAGCAATAAAAATTAACAGGCAGTAAAATAAAGAGAACGAAGGATTTTAGAGAAACTCTAAAGCAAAGCTCCTAATAGGAACATAGGAATAAAAATTAACAGGCAGTAAAATAAAGATAAAGAAAGATTTTAGAGAAACTATAGAGCAAAGCTCCCTACAGCAACAAAGCATGAAAAATTGGCAAACAGTAAAATAAAGAGAAAGAAAGATTTTAGACAAACTCTAAAGGAAAGCTCCCTACAGCAACGTAACAAAAAAAATTGACAGGCAGTAAAATAAAGAGAAAAAAGGATTTTAGAGAAACTCTAAAGCAAAGCTCCCTACAGCAACGTAGCATGAAAAATTGGCAGGCAGTAAAATAAAGAGAAAAAAGGATTTTAGAGAAACTCTAAAGCAAAGCTCCCTACAGGAACGTAGCAATAAGAATTGACAGGCAGTAAATTGAAGAGAAAGAGGGATTTTTGAGAAACTCTAAAGCAAAGCTTCCTACAGCAACGTAGCAATAAAAATTGACAGGCAGTAAAATAAAAAGAACGAAGGATTTTTGAGAAACTCTAACGTAAAGCTTCCTACAGCAACGTAGCAATAATATTTTACAGGCTTAAAGTAAAAACAACGAAGGATCGTAGGAAAACTTTAAAGCAAAGCTCCCTACAGGAACATAGCAATAAAAATTGACATACTGTAAAAAAAAGAGAACAAATAATTTTAGAGGAACTCTAAAGCAAAGCTCCGTACAGGAATGTAGAACGAAAAATTGGCAGGCAGTAAAATAAAGAGAACGAAGGATTTTAGAGAAACTCTAAAGGAAAGCTCCTTATAGGAACATAGCAATAAAAATTAACAGGCAGTAAAATAAAGAGAAAGAAGGATTTTAGAGAAACTCTAAATCAAAGCTCCCTACAGCAACGTAACAAAAAAAATTGACAGGCAGTGAAATAACGAGAAAAAAGGATTTTAGAGAAACTCTAAAGGAAAGCTCCCTACAGGAACGTAGCAATAGGAATGAACAGGCAGTAAAATAAAGAGAACGAAGGATTTTAGAGAAACTCTAACGAAAATCTCCCTACAGCAATGTCGCAATAATAATTTACAGGCTTCAAATAAAAACAACGAAGGATCTTAGGGAAACTTTAAAGCAAAGCTCCCTACAGGAACATAGTAATAAAAATTGACATACAGTCAAAAAACGAGAACGAAGGATTTTAGAGAAACTCTAAAGCAAAGCTCCTTATAGGAACATAGCAATAAAAATTAACAGGCAGTAAAATAAAGAGAAAGAAGGATTTTAGAGAAACTCTAAAGCAAAGCTCCCTACAGCAATGTAACAAAAAAAATTGACTGGCAGTAAAATAAAGAGAACGAAGGATTTTAGAGAAACTCTAAAGCAAAGCTCCTTATAGGAACATAGCAATAAAAATTAACAGGCAGTAAAATAAAGAGAACGAAGGATTTTAGAGAAACTCTAAAGCAAAGCTCCTTATAGGAACATAGCAATAAAAATTAGCAGGCAGTAAAATAAAGAGAAAGAAGGATTTTTGAGAAACTCTAACGTAAAGCTCCCTACAGGAACGTAGCAATAAAAATTGACAGGCAGTAAAATAAAAAGAACGAAGGATTTTTGAGAAACTCTAACGTAAAGCTCCCTACAGGAACGTAGCAATAAAATTGACAGGCAATAAAAGAACAACGAAGGATTTTAGAGGACCTCTTAAAGAAAACTTCCTACAGCAAAGTAGCAATAATATTTTACAGGCTTAAAGTAAAAACAACGAAGGATCTTAGGGAAACTTTAAAGCAAAGCTCCCTACAGGAACATAGCAATAAAAATTGACATACTGTAAAAAAAAGAGAACGAAGAATTTTAGAGAAACTCTAAAGCAAATCTCCGTACAGGAATGTAGAACGAAAAATTGGCAGGCAGTAAAAAAAAGAGAACGAAGGATTTTAGAGAAACTCTAAAGGAAAGCTCCCTACAGCAACGTAGCAATAGTATTGACAGGCAATAAAACAAAAACAACAAAGGCTTTTAGGGAAACACTAACGCAAAGCTCTCTACAGCAACTTGGCAATAAAAATTGACATGTTGGCTTTTTGAGAAACTCAAAAGCAGAGTAAGTTATAATAAGTGATAAACGAAAGTTAATACGCAAGGAAATAAAAATAAAAGTGGTTTTTAGAGAAGCTTTTCAAAAGAGCTACCAGCAGTAAGTTAGAAAGAGAAATTCATGCGAAAGGAAATAAAAATAAAAGTGGTTTTTAGAGAATTGTTTTTACAAAGCTAACAACAGTAAGAAACTTTTCATCAAAAGTAACGCATAGTAAGTTATGAATAGAATTTAATTCTCAAGGAAAAACTATACTTTGAAATATAATGGTAATTTGAAAAAAATAATTTTCCTTGGAAAGTATAAGGTTTGCACTTCAGAATTAAAGGTCTGCACTTCAGAAAAAAAGCTCAAGGATCCACGCTATTTAAGTTTGTAAGTTTGGAATTTGAAGGAAAGGGAACCGACATACCTGCAAAAGTCATACAAGTTCTTATGAAGGTTTTAGTCCAGATCCCATTCATATCCAATTTCTAGGTGTTCAAAGCATCAACTGGCTATATTGATGGAGCTCTGAAGAGGAATTTGTGAGCCCTAGGATTTTAACAAAAAAATAACATTGGAAGTGGTTGAAAAATATTTCAATAAAGGTTCAAGAAAATGAAAGTTTCTGGAATTTTGTCCAAAAGAACAGAGTCCAGAGCTAAAAGCAAGACCTAAAGGACTGAAGAAAACCAAACAAACTGTTTATCATTAAAAGAGATCTGGAGAACGTTATCGAGAAAGTCTGAAATCAAAAAGTCGTTTCAATCAAAGTATCGACATCCTAGATGGCTGTTTCATTGTTAACATTTTTTCAACGTTCTAAAAAGCAAAACAATTTTGTTTTCAAAACTGAATTGCCAAAAAATTGACATTGGTTTTCCTAATGAAGGGTAGTATCGTTGCTAAGAGGATATCTTCAAAAGTAGCATCAGTGAAGGTAATGTCACAGTAGTTAAAAGTAATATATAAAGATTTACATTGGACTTTGATTGGCATCACATTGCAGGCTTAGTTTGCAAGAATTTGGATAAATTAAACAAGTGAGGATATTGTCCTAAATTCTTCCTAAACTTTCAATATTTTAGTCATAGCCTTAAAATCCACAAAACAATATGCAGCTGTGTCCTACATCAAGCTACTTATGAAACAGACCAGAAGTGAGGGAGCCAAAATAAGAAATCCACACAGACACGCCCTTTATTAAAGGTTACACCCAAAAATGATGTAAAGAATCAGTTGCTACATTATCTGCAGACGGAAGAAAGTTTTGTAATGCATTCATTCCGGGGGACAATGCATAAATATTAATAACATTATTTTATGGGAAAAGAATCTTTATTATTGAAATTAAA
This sequence comes from Rhopilema esculentum, assembly GCF_013076305.1. The sequence continues at coordinate 8,079 of NW_027020118.1, forward strand.
TTAATGGCAATCTCGGCCTAAATATCTATAAAAAAGGAAAATGTTTGTGAGGAATTCAAAACTGTCTACTCTTGATTTGAAATCATATAACAGTAGAAGAAAGTGGTAACTTTGTGGTTTCGTTTGGGGATGTCAGGGACTTTTATCCTGCCAAAAATTATAACTATTTAATGAACATTGATTCAGAGGAACATTTGAATGATGAATGAAGCAAAAAATTAAAAACAATGGGCAGCAAGGGATTGATGAAGGGAGGGGATTCAGGGGCTTGCCCTTAAAAAAAATTTAAGGACCAAGCCCTCTGAATTGTACAAAAACATAACTACAACAAGAGTGAATATAAAGTCATTATTCTCATTTCGGCTGGAAAAATTCCTTGGACCATTATGCTCTAACGAATCACTGCTGACATAGGCTCTGATATTAAAAGATCAATTTAATCACAGATAATCTGGTTTCCATCTTTGCTATGCTTTAAAGAGCAAAATCTTCTCAAGGCTAAGTATACAAAGGAAAATTACAGAACATTTTGGCAAAATACATTAATTTAAAAGATGAATTTATGAAATCTTTCTGGCACAAAAGAAAAGGAGGTTTTCCAAACAGAAAATTAACATTCTTTTAGGAACAGTGACTAAATTCAGAGCATTAATTAAGCAAGATTTAAAACAATATAGAAAATTAAAAATGATATTGATGTCCTTAGATTGCAAAATCTTTTTGAAGACAGCAAGGAATGGTAAGTGTGAATTGCAAAGCATCTGATTTCTTGCAGGAGTGCAAGGAGGGCTGTTTCTATCATCAAGACAGCATTTATTTAAAGAAAATTATATTCAACTTTGGTGGAAACAACATATGATACACTGGAAAAAGTCTTATTTGTTGATAGCTCTTCTAGTTTGCTTCACATTTTAAAATACTTGATTCGAAAGATAGATTACATTAAATGAAAGATACATCAGATTTGAAAGATACATTAAATTATATTTCTTGGCAAAATGCTATATCATAATTAACTACCTGGTTTTTGGTTCCAAAGTTTTCCCATCAAGACAAAACACCACAGAAATCAAAGCAGGATGCAAATATCCATGACTCTACATAAAACAAATTTAGACATGAATTTTTATATCATGTAGATCATCAAAATTTTAGTATATAGTCTTTCACAAACTGGCATTGATTTTTATTAGTTTCAATGCTGTGTTTAAAAATCTTATATCAAAACTTTTAACCATTCTGTTGGGGTCTTGGAGTATTTGCTCAATAATTTCTTGTAATGGTTATTGACCTTTACATTTAAAGGCTGATTCACTTTTACTTTTACATTTACAAATAAAATTTTCATTTACTAAAGTATAATTAGAAATTGTTGTGTTTTTTTCTTAAAAAAGAAAAATTAGATAATGACTTTTGAAATCATCTTACATTGAGCTGCAATCATTCAGAGCAGATTAAATGCTGGTCAAATGAAATTCTATCAGAGCTTTTTTGATGAGAGATGTTATAGAATTTGAAATCATTAAAAGGGTTCTTATTTTCTTTCAATTTTATTAATCAAATTTAGGTGTAAAGTTATGCTATTAAGCCTTAATTTGCTGTTTTGATGCCTTTGGGAATAATGGTGAAGTTGTAGTTGGGTTTTCTTGGGTGAAAGTTGTTACAGAGAGTGTAAGTAAGTGTTTTGGATAGGGCTTCTTGATTTTTATGTATGCTCTTGCCAGACTGTTCTCTTCTCCTGTCCCTCTCTCCCCTTCTGGTTTAAAGTAAAGTGTGTTTCTTCAAATCCTCTATAATTTTACCTCATAGGGGTTTGGGCTTATTCACATAACAGGATTCAATTAACAGATTATTATGATTTCATTAAGGGTCGACTTGGTTCTTTAAGTTTTGTTTCTCTTCCCCTCTCATACTTTATGCAACTAAGGTAGGATGGTGCATCAGCTCCCTGGTGGGGATAAGCTGCCTTGTTACTTGAATCAATCAAGTTATATCTAAGGTCTAGGGCAGGCATTCTTAAACCCCTACCTGCGGGTCATCTCTGGCCCACAGCAAAATGTCATCCTGCCCGCCGAATACATTTTACCTCAAAAATATTTTTTGCCAACATTTTCAAAATTTGGAATTCAATTTATCTTTGGTTTTCCTTTGTCCCCTCTGATATATTTTTTTTCTCTTTAATCAATTCTAAATGTATTCCATAGACAGTTTTTAGTCCAAAAGAGAATAACAAAATAGGAAATGTCTTGTTTCCTTTTTAATATCAACAGATAAAACTATGGAACCTAGTCAAGAAAATGCCTTGAATTTTCTCCCGTTAATATCTATTTGAGGTGTTGTTTCTGGCCATTCCTAGATTAATATAGCCTAAAATTTTTCTTGCTGCCAACCATGGTGGTGGCCTTGACTAAATACATCAACAAACATAAGATTTTATCCTTTCTTTAAAATAAGCTGTGCAGTCCCTTGACCTGACTTCAGGCACTTCAAATCGACCCAACAAGAGACTAACGATGATGAACGTTCTAGCCTAAAAATAGCATAGAACGATTTTCTGACTCAGTCTGGTACAAGAAACATAAAGTTACAGACCTTTGTAAAAACTATTTTTTGGATTTATGTGAAGGTAGATAAGATAGGCAGCCACAAAATAAAAGGCCTGTCTATTTTAACACTAACTTAGCCTGGTAAAAATGAGATCTGAGTTTCATTTTGAGCAGCCTACACAAGGTATGTAAAAGTTGAAACCAACTGGCCCCCGAAGAAATTCTTTATGTTTTTCTGGCCCGGCATTTAAAATCATTAAGAATCCCTGGTCTAGGGCTTTATATGTGATTATTGATCGATTTTTACCAAGGCACCAACAGCCAAATGCGGAAGTGAAGGCTCAACACCCGATTTGAAAGATGGCAAAAATCGATTAAGAACCTAAGATAACAAAGTGATAGATAAAAATAAACTTCCACTAAAAAATAGCCCTTCTTGTTGCTTAAAGTCTATTCAACACTCTACAACACGCAAAACAAAATGATTCTAAACGCCACAAACAACAGACAAGAACAAACACAAAACATCACTGAACATAAAAGTGTGACATGCCAATGGAAGTGTCTTCTGAAGTAAATAATATTTTTAAATTTAAAGAATTCCCTTTTTATTGTTTTCCTCCCTGAGAAATTAATCTCTTTACGAGTTTTTTACTCAAAAGAGATTTAATAATTTTAAACAAATCTGAGAGATTGCAAGAGCCCTATTATACGACACAGCGATCAATATTTGCCACTCTCTAGAGAATGGCAACTTAGTTTGGTGACTTCATGGCATAGCACCCACGAACAACATCTTATGAAATAATCCTAATTCTCTTTTTCTCTAGTTATTGCATGCAATGTAATTTTAGAACATAACTTACAGAAAAGACGGCGCTAAAAACACCACAGGGCTTGATCAGAAGCTGGCCTAACATCATATGGCGTTTATAAAATAACAGTAGCAACAAAGACATACCTTCGGCCTTTAACTGTTCAACATTACAATATATTTATCTAACATCTTGTTGCATAGTAAATATAAATTTTCTTGGAATAACTATAACACGTGAGCCGCTTATGACGAAAACAACTTTCTTCGAAGCCATGTTTTTAATCACACGAAAGG
>NW_027020129.1:0-11646 GCF_013076305.1 Rhopilema esculentum
CACTCGATTAGTTGGTAACCGTCCAGGATAGTTCTGAACCATCCACGGATAGTTGGTAACCGTCCACGGATAGTTTGGTAACTGCCAACTGATAGTTTGCAACGTCCACGGATAGTTTCTAACCGTCCACGGATATTTGGTAACCGTCCACTGATACGTTTGTAACCGTCACGGATAGTTTGTAACCGTCCACGGATAGTTTTCAACCGTCCACGGATAGTTGGCAACCCTTCACGGATAGTTGGTAACCGTCCACGGATAGTTGGTAACCGTCCACGGATAGTTCTGAACCATCCACGGATAGTTGGTAACCGTCCACGGATAGTTTGGCAAACGTCCACGGATAGTTTGGTAACCGTCCACGGATAGTTTCCAACTGTCCACGGATAGTTGGCAACCTTCCACGGATAGTTTGCAACCGTCACTGATAGTTTGTAACCGTCCACGGTTATGTTGGTAACCGTCCAGGGATAGTTCTGAACCATCCACAGATAGTTGGTAACCGTCCACGGATAGTTGGTAACCGCCACTGATAGTTTGCAAGCGTCCACGGATAGTTTCTAACCGTCCACGGATAGTTGGTAACCGTCCACTGATAGTTTGTAACCGTCCACGGATAGTTTGTAACTGTCCTCGGATAGTTTTCATTGTCACGGATAGTTGGAACCCTTCAAACGGATAGTTGGTAACCGTCCACGGATAGTTGGCAAACGTCCACGGATAGTTGGTAACCGTCCACGGATAGTTTCCAACTTTCCACGGATAGTTGGCAACCTCCACGGATAGTTTGCAACCGTCCACTGATAGTTTGTAACCGTCCACGGTTAGTTGGTAACGTCCAGGGATGGTTCTGAACCATCCACGGATAGTTGTAACCGTCCACGGATAGTGGTAACCGCCAACTAATAGTTTGCAACCGTCCACGGATAGTTTCTAACCGTACGGATAGTTGGTAACCGTCCACGATAGTTTTGTAACCGTCCACGGATAGTTTTAACCGTCCACGGATAGTTTTCAACCGTCCACGGATAGTTTGTAACCGTCCACGGATAGTTTGCAACCATCCACAGATTGTTGGCACCGTCCACTGATAGTTTGTTAACCGTCCACGGATAGTTGGTAACCGTCCACGGATAGTTCTGAACCATCCAGGATAGTTTGGTAACCGTCCACGATAATTGGTAACGTCCAACAGATAGTTTGTAACCATCCACGGATAGTTTGCAACCGTCCAGGGATAGTTGGCAACCGTCCGCGGATAGTTTGCAACCGTCCAGTGATAGTTTGTAACCGTCCACGGATAGATGGTAACCGTCCAGGGATAGTTCTGAACAATCCACAGATAGTTGGTAACCGTCCACGGATAGTTGGTAACCGCCCACTGATAGTTTGCAACCGTCCACGGATAGTTTGTAACCGTCCACGGATAGTTTGCAACCGTCCACGGATAGTTGGCAACCGTCCACGGATAGTTTGCAACCGTCCACCGATAGTTTGTAACCATCCATGGATAGTTTGTAACCGTCCACGGATAGTTTGCAACCGTCCGCGGATAGTTTGCAACCGTCTACTGATAGTTTGTAACCGTCCACGGATAGTTGGTAACCGTCCACGGATAGTTCTGAACCATCCACGGATAGTTCGGAAACCGTCACGGATATTGTAACCGTCCACGGATAGTTGTAACCGTCCACGGATAGTTTGCAACCGTCCAGGGATAGTTGGCAACTGTCCACAGATAGTTGGTAACCGTCCACGGATAGTTTGTAACCGTCCACGGATAGTTTTCAACCGTCCACGGATAGTTGGCAACCATTCACGGATAGTTGGTAACCGTCCACGGATAGTTTGTAACCGTCCACGGATAGTTTGTAACCGTCCACGGATAGTTTGCAACCGTCCACGGATAGTTGGCAAACGTCCACGGATAGTTGGTAACCGTCCACGGATAGTTTCCAACTGTCCACGGATAGTTTCCAACTGTCCACGGATAGTTGGCAACCTTCCACGGATAGTTTGCAACCGTCCACTGATAGTTTGTAACCGTCCACGGTTAGTTGGTAACCGTCCAGGGATAGTTCTGAACAATCCACGGATAGTTGGTAACCGTCCACGGATAGTTGGTAACCGCCAACTGATAGTTTGCAACCGTCCACGGATAGTTTCTAACCGTCCACGGATAGTTGGTAACCGTCCACTGATAGTTGGTAACCGTCCACGGATAGTTGGTAACCGCCCACTAATAGTTTGTAACCGTCCACGGATAGTTTGTAACCGTCCACGGATAGTTGGCAACCGTCCCCGGATAGCTTGTAACCGTCCACGGATAGTTTGCAACCGTCCACGGATAGTTGGCAACCGTCCCGGATAGTTTGCAACCGTCCACCAATAGTACGTAACCGTCCACGAATAGATTGTAACCGTCCAGCGATCCACGATATAGCGTTTTTCATAGAAACCGTCCACGATAGTTGGTAACCGTCCACTGATAGTTTGTAACCGTCCACGGATAGTTGTAACTGTCCTCGGGATAGTTTCTCAATTCGTCCACGGATAGTGGCAACCCTCACGAAATATTGGAACCGTCCACGGATAGTTGCGCAAACGTCCACGCGATAGTTGCGTAACCGTCCACGGATAGTTTTCCAACTTTCCACGATAGTTTGGCAACCTTCCACGGATAGTTTGCAACCGTCCACATGATAGTTTGTAACCGTCCACGGTTAGTTGGTAACCGTCCAGGGATGTTCTGAACCATCCACGGATAGTTGGTAACCGTCCACGGATAGTTGGTAACCGCCAACTGATATTTGCAACCGTCCACGGATAGTTTCTAACCGTCCACGGATAGGTTGGTAACCCGTCCACTGATAGTTTGTAAACCGTCCACGGATAGTTTTTAACACGTCCACGGATAGTTTTCAACCGGTCACGGATAGTTTGTAACCGATCCACGGATAGTTTGCAACCATCCACAGATTGTGGCAACCGTCCACTGATAGTTTGTAACCGTCCACGATAAGTATGTTAACCGTCACGGATAGTTCTGAAACCATCCACGGATAAGTTGGGTAACCGTCCACGGATAATTGGTAACCGTCCACAGATAGTTTGTAACCGTCCACGGTATTTGCAACCGTCCACGCATAGTTTGCAACCGTCCACGGATAGTAGTTTTCAACCGTCCACGGATAGTTTGAAACCAGTCACTAATAGTTTGTAACCGTCGACGGATAGTTGGTTAAACCGTCACACGGATAGATGGAACCGTCCAGGATAGTTCTTGAACCATCCACGATAGTTGGTAACCGTCACGCATAGTTGCAACCGTCCACAGATAAGTTGTACGTCCACGGATAGTTTGTAACCGTCCACGGATATTTGCAACCGTCCACAGATAGTTGGCAACCATCACCGATAGTTTAAACTTCCACGCGATCGTTTGTAAACCATCCACGTGATTAGTTTGTAACCGTCCACGTGCATAAGTTGGTAACCGTCCACGGATAGTTTGTAACCGTCCACGGATAGTTTGCAACCGTCCACGATAGTTGGCAACCGTCCCCGGATAGTTTGCAACCGTCACCGATAGTTTAAACCGTCCACAGATATTGGTCAACCGTCCCATGGATAGTTCTGAACCATCCACGGATAGTTGGTAACCGTCCACGGATAGTTGAACCGTCCACGGATAGTTTGTAACCGTCCACGGATAGTTTGCAACCGTCACGGATAGTTGTGCAAACCGTCCACGGATAGTTTGTAACCGTCCACGGATATGTAACCGTCACGGATAGTTTGCAACTATCCACGGATATTTGCAACCGTCCACGGATTTTTTGCAACCGTCCACAGATAGTTTTAACGTCCAGCGATAGTTGGTAACCGTCCACGATAGTTTGTAACGTCCACGGATAGTTTGTAACCGTCCACGGATAGTTTTCAACTGTCCACGGATAGTGGCAACCGTCCCCGATAGTTGGAAACCGTCCACAGATAGTTTGTAACCGTCCACGGATAATTGCAACCGTCCACGGATAGTGTGGCAACCGTCCTTCGGATAGTTGCAACCGTCCACGATAGTGTTGTAAACCTCCACGGATAGTTTGTAACCGTCCACGGATAGTTTGCAACCGTCCACGGATAGTCTAACCCTCCACCGATAGTTTGGTAACCGTCCACTGATAGTTTGTAACCGTCCACGGATAGTTTGAACCGTCACGGATAGTTGGTAAACCGTCCACGGATAGTTTGCAACCGTCCCACGGATAGTTCTAACCCTCCACGGATAGTTGGTAACCGTCCACTGATAGTTTGTAAACCGTCCACGGATAGTTTGTAACCTCCACGGATAGTTTGTAACCGTCCCACGGATAGTTTGAACACGTCCACGGATAGTTGCAAACCGTCCACGGATAGTTTGTAACCGTCCACGGATAGTTTGTAACCGTCCACGGATAGTTTGACCGTCCACGGATAGTTGGCAAACGTACCACGGATAGTTTAAACCGTCCACGGATAGTTCCACTGTGTACGGATAGTTGGCAACCTTCCACGATAGTTTGCAAACCGTCCACTGATAGTTTGTAACCGTCCACGGTTAGTTGGTAACCGTCCAGGGATAGTTCTGAACCATCCACGGATATGTGGTAAACCGTCCACGGATAGTTGGTAACTGCCAACTGATAGTTTGCAACCGTCCACGGATAGTTTCTAACCGTCCACGGATATTGGTAACCGTCCACTGATAGTTTGTAACCGTCACGGATAGTTTGTAACCGTCCACGGATAGTTTTCCAACCGTCCACGGATAGTTGGCAACCCTTCACGGATAGTTGGTAACCGTCCACGGATAGTTGGCTAACCGTCCACGGATAGTTCTGGAAACCATCCACGGATAGTTGGTAACCGTCCACGGATAGTTGGCAAACGTCACGGATAGTTGGTAACCGTCCACGATAGTTTCAACTGTCCACGGATAGTTGGCAACCTTCCACGGATAGTTTGCAACCTTCACTGATAGTTTTGTAACCGTCCACGGTTAGTTGGTAACCGTCCAGGATAGTTCTGAACCATCCACAGATAGTTGGTAACCGTCCACGGATAGTTGGTAACCGCCAACTGATAGTTTTTCAAGCGTCCTACGGATAGTTTCTAACCGTCCACGGATAGTTGGTAACCGTCCACTGATAGTTTGTAACCGTCCACGGATTAGTTTGTAACTGTCCTCGGATAGTTTTCAATGTGTCCAGGATAGTTGGCAACCCTTCACGGATAGTTGGTAACCGTCCACGGATAGTTGCAACGTCACGGATAGTTGTAACCGTCCACGGATAGTTTCCAACTTCCACGGATAGTGCAACCTTCACGGTAGTTTGCAACCGTCCACTGATAGTTTGTAACCGTCCACGGTTAGTTTGTAACCGTCCAGGGATGGTTCTGAACCATCCACGGATAGTTGTAACCGTCCACGGATAGTTGGTAACCCCAACTAATAGTTTGCAACCGTCCACGGATAGTTTCTAACCGTCCACGGATAGTTGGTAACCGTCCACTGATAGTTTGTAACCGTCCACGGATAGTTTTTAACCGTCCACGGATAGTTTTCACCGTCCACGGATAGTTTGTAAACGTCCACGGATATTGCAACCATCCACAATTGTTGGCAACCGTCCACTGATAGTTTGTAACCGTCCACGGATAGTTGGTAAACCGTCCACGGATATTCTGAACCATCCACGGATAGTTGGTAAACCGTCCACGGATAATTTGTAACCGTCCACAGATAGTTTGTAACCGTCCACGGATAGTTTGCAACCGTCCACGGATAGTTGGCAACCGTCCGCGATAGTTTGCAAACCGCCAGTGATAGTTTGTAACCGTCCACGGATAGATGGAACCGTCCAGGATAGTTTTAACCATCCACAGATAGTTGTAACGTCCACGGATAGTTGGTAACCGCCCACTGATAGTTGCACCGTCCACGATAGTTTGTAACCGTCCACGGATAGTTTGCAACGTCCACGGATAGTTGGCAACCATCCGTCCCGGATAGTTTGCAACCGTCCACCGATAGTTTGTAACCATCCATGGATAGTTTGTAACCGTCCACGGATAGTTTGCAACCGTCCGCGGATTAGTTTGAACCGTCTACGATAGTTTGTAACCGTCCACGGATAGTTGTAACCATCCACGGATAGTTCGAACCATCCACGGATAGTTGGTAACCGTCCACGGATAGTTTGGTTAACCGTCCACGGATAGTTTGTAACCGTCCACGGATAGTTTGCAACCGTCCAGGGATAGTTGGCAACTGTCCACAGATAGTTGGAACCGTCCACGGATAGTTTGTAACCGTCCACGGAGTTTTCAACCTCACGGATAGTTTGGCAACCATCACGGATAGTTGGTAACCGTCCACGGATAGGTTTGTAACCGTCCACGGATAGTTTGTAACCGTCCACGGATAGTTTGCAACCGTCCACGGATAGTTGGCAAACGTCCACGGATAGTTGGTAACCTCCACGGATAGTTTCCAACTGTCCACGGATAGTTGGCAACCTTCCACGGAGAGTTTGCAACCGTCCACTGATAGTTGTAACCGTCCACGGATAGTTGTAACCGTCCAGGGAAGTTCTGAACCATCCACGGATAGTTGGTAACCGTCCACGGATAGTTGGTAACCGCAACTGATAGTTTGCAACCGTCCACGGATAGTTTCTAACCGTCCACGGATAGTTGGTAACCGTCCACTGATAGTTGGTAACCGTCCACGGATAGTTGGTAACCGCCCACTAATAGTTTTAACCGTCCACGGATAGTTTGTAACCTCCACGGATAGTTGGCAACCGTCCCCGGATAGCTTGTAACCGTCCACGGATAGTTTTGCAACCGTCCACGGATAGTTGGCAACCGTCCCCGGATAGTTTGCAACCGCCACCGATAGTTTGTAACCGTCCACGGATAGATTGTAACCGTCCACGGATAGTTTTGCAACCGTCCACGGATAGTTGGCAAACGTGCACGGATAGTTGGTGACCGTCCACGGATAGTTTGTAACCGTTCTCGGATAGTTGCAACTGTCCACGATAGTTGGCAACCTTCCACGATAGTTTGAACCGTCCCACTGATAGTTTGTAACCGTCCCCGGATAGTTGGTAACTCCAGGGATAGTTCTGAACCATCCACGGATAGTTGTAACCGTCCACGGATAGTTGAGTAACCGCCAACTGATAGTTTGCAACCGTCACGGATAGTTTCTAAACCGTCCACGGATAGTTGTAACCGTCCACTGGATAGTTTGTAACCGTCCACGGATAGTTTGTAACCGTCCACGGATAGTTTTCAACCGTCCACGGATAGTTGGCAACTCCACGGATAGTTGGTACCTCAACGGATAGTTTGTAACCGTCCACGGATAGTTGCACGGTCACGATAGTTTGTAACCGTCCACGGATAGTTGCAACCGTCCACGATAGTTGCAACCGTCACGGATAGTTGGTAACCGTCACGATTGTTTCCGAACTGTCCACGGATAGTTGGCAACCTTCCCACGGATAGTTTGCAACCGTCCATGATAGTTTGTAACCGTCCACGGTAGTTGTGTAAACCGTCCAGGATAGTTTGAACCATCCACGGATAGTTGTAACCGTCCACGGATAGTTTGGTAACCGCCACTATAGTTTGAACGTCCACGGATAGTTTCTAACCGTCCACGGATAGTTTGGAACCGTCCACGATAGTTTGTAACCGTCCACGGATAGTTTGTAACCGTCCACTGATAGTTTAACCGTCCACACGGATTAGTTTTGTAACCGTCCACGGTAGTTTAACCCATCCACAGATTGTTGGCAACCGTCCACGATAGTTTGTACCGTCACGATATTGGTAACCGTCCACGGATAGTTTGAACCCCATCCACGGATGTTGGTAACGTCCACGGTAATTGTAACCGGTCCACAATAGTTTGTAACCGTCCACGGATAGTTTGCAACGTCCACGGATAGTGGCAAACTTCCACGCGATATTGGTAACCGTCCACAGATAGTTTGTAACCATCCACGGATAGTTTGCAACCGTCCACGGATAGTTGCAACCGTCCGCGGATAGTTTGCAACCGTCCAGTGATAGTTTGTAACCGTCCACGGATAGATGGTAACCGTCCAGGGATAGTCTGAACCATGTCCACCAGGATATTTGTAACCGTCCACGGATAGTTGTAACCGCCAACGATAGTTTGCAACCGTCACGGATAGTTTGTAACCGTCCACGATAGTTTGCAACCGTCCACGGATAGTTTTGGCAACCGTCCCCTCATAGTTTGCAACCGTCCACGGATAGTTGTAACCTCCACGGATAGTTTGTAACCGTCCATGGATAGTTTGCAACCGTCCGCGATAGTTGCAACGTCTACTGATAGTTTGTAACCGTCCACGGATAGTTGGTAACCTCCACGGATAGTTCTGAACCATCCACGGATAGTTGGTAACCTTCCACGGATAGTTGGTTTAACCGTGCCACGATAGTTTAACCGTCCACGGATAGTTTGCAACCGTCCAGGATAGTGGCAAAGTCCACGATAGTTGGGAACCGTCCACGGATAGTTTGTAACGTCAAGGATAGTTTAACCGTCCACGGATAGTTGGCAACACTCTCGGATATGGTTACTCAGACTAGATGAGTTGGAACGTCTTAACAGTCCGCCGATAGTTGTAACCGTCCACGTAGTTGGTAACCGTCCAGGGATAGTTCTGAACCATCCACGGATATTTGGCAAACCGTTCACGGATAGTTGGTAACCATCCCACGGATTAGTGTTTGTAACCGTCCACGGATAGTTTTGCAACCGTCCACGGATAGTGCAACGCTCCACCGGATAGTTTGAACCGTCCACCATTAGTTTGTAACCGTCCACGGATAGTTTGTAACCGTCCACGGATAGTTTGCAACCATTCCACGGATAGTTGGTGTTCGGGTTTTCACGTAAATTTTCATTGCGTAGTCGATTAAGGTTTTGGTTTAGTGTAATTAAGCCTTAAAATGTATCTTGTGACTTGGTGACGCAGCTTTTCTGTTTACCATATTTTCTAATTGCTTCGATTATAATAATTACACTTTCGTTTGAGCCAACTGACGTTAATTGAATAAAGCATCGTCATTGGTAGTTTATTTTGGATTAATTAGTTTACAGTATATATATAGAACGTTGAAGTTTTGTTATTGCGTGCGTGCAACTGGGGGTGGTTGTGCGAACCCAGCTGTGATTTGCTGAATGATATGAAATGTGAAAAGCTCAAATGACTTTTTCTTCAGTGTTTTCTCTGGAATACAAAGTTTAAAAAGAATCAGCAAGATAGATCCTGAGAGGTCTAAAAATCTGGTCCACCGAACCTAGATGCATTTGTGTTCCAGTGAATGAACTATGGATGAACTGAAGAAGAAGAGAAACATCAGAGGAGGACATAGAGCTTTTGCAACGCAGTTGATCAGACAGATTGAAGATAGTCTGGAAGATCAATTGAAGTTGAAGCAGCTTGAGATACAGCTAGATGAGAAATTTGAAGTCTTAGGAAAATTGGATGACGAAATTTTGGGTCTTGTAAGCGAAATTGATGAAGATGGTTTGGGATGCTTACAAGAAATTTCTGAGGCTGGAGAGATGAAGGAAAAAATAAATCTAGCGCTGCTCAAGTTGAAGAGTTTAGTGAAGAATGAGAAGCAGTTGGAATCGCAAAAGCCTAATTTAACAAGACATGGCTCAGAAGAATCAGTTTATTCTGTAGAAAGTTCAGCGTCGTCAGCAACTCGTAAAGTTCGTGCGAAGCTACCGAAGTTGGAACTGAAAAAATTTAGTGGCCGCCCCCAAGATTGGCAGGAGTTCTGGGATAGTTATAAAAGTGCGGTTTACGAAAACGAAGAGATTTCAAAGATTGACAAGTTTTCGTATTTGAAGCACTATTTGGAAGAGCCTGCCAAAAAAGTAATTGCTGGACTTGCTTTGACTGAAAAAAATTATGCCGTAGCTGTCGATTTGCTTGAACAGAGATTCGCGCGACCAACGACGATAAAAAGGGCACATATCAACGAGCTTCTGAATTTAGATGCGGTTTTTAATGAAAAACATGTTAAGAAGATGCGAGAACTTTATGATACTATTGAGACACACCATCGTGGATTGAAAGCCTTAGGGGTCGACGAAATATCATACTCGAACATAGTTGTACCTGTTTTAATGGACAAGGTTCCAGAGGCTGTTCGCCTGAACATGATTCGAGGAAGTAAGAATCACCAAGAATGGGATATGGAAGAAATGCTTGTGGCTTTTCGAGAAGAATTGGAGATTCGTGAACAGCATGTTTCGATTTCAATGGCTTTGGGAAATGGGACCGTTTCTGGTAGGACGTCACCAGAACGGCGAAGTGAGATGAAACCGAGGTTTCCTGGTCGAACAACAACAGCGAGTGCGTTGTTTACGAAACAAGATGGTGGATTTGCGAGAAGAAAGTTCTGTGTATTTTGTAAAGAAGATCATGAAGAAGCCGATTGTCACAACGTCAGGAACAAGGAAGAAAGGAAGGATCTTGTTTTCAAATATGGACGTTGTCTTTTGTGTTTAAAAAAGGGACACAGAGCTTATCAGTGTCATTCGAAGGAAAAATGTAAGTTGTGTAACAAACGACACCATGTTGCAATTTGTAATGTTGTTGGTAGTCAGCCTAGTGCTAACCAAGCTCGTGTCAAGACTGTTGATACTACTGTTACCACTTCTTGTGTAAGTAATATAGATTCTGGGGGGAGAGCAGTCTTGCAAACCGCCAAGGCCGTAGTTACAGGTAGCATAAGGAATGTTAAGGCACGTGTTCTTTTTGACTCAGGTAGTCAGAGGAGTTTTGTAACACGAAGTATGGTAGAAAAACTTGGTTTGAACCCCATTAAGCAAGTGCGCTTAGGTATAAAGACATTTGGATCTCAAAATATGGACGAGAAGATAAGAGATGTGGTCGAGTTAGAGTTGAAAGGAGTTGAAAGTGGAGGGAAAGTGAAAATACAGGCCTTTGTTGTTAATGAAGTTTCAGAAATACGCAATGAACATGTTGAAATATTGAAGTATGATTATAAGCATCTTACTAACTTGTGGTTTTCAGATGTTTGTAGGCACGAAGATTCCCTTATTATAGACATTTTAGTTGGAAGCGATTGGCTTTGGACGCTTCAAGATGGTCGTATAATACGAGGGGAGCCAGGAGAGCCTGTTGCCATTCATACTAAGATTGGATGGGTTGTGTCAGGGCCAATAAAGGGTAAGTTAACTGATTTGGCAGAATCTTGCTCTTCAAATTTGGTTGTAAATGGTAATGGTATAACAGTTAATTTGATGCACCAGAATAAGGAACAGGAATTAGAACAAGACATTAAAAAACTGTGGGATCTTGAGACTTTAGGAATTAAAAGGCAAGATAAGGTGCATGAAGAATTTTTGGATAATATAGAGTTTAAAGGAGATAGATACTCGGTTTGTTTGCCTTGGAAAATGGGGCACAAGCCCCTTTCTACTAATTATACTCTTAGTCTCAACAGATTGAAGGGGCAGTTGAAAAAGCTCAAGGAGAAGCCTGCAATAATGGAAACTTATGATGGTATTATAAA
>NW_027020139.1:0-34345 GCF_013076305.1 Rhopilema esculentum
GATTGATTACAGGCTAGTACATTACACCTTCCCCTCCCTTACAATGTTGAGTGTAGCAAAGGTTGGTCTGTGTTAATGTGCAACAACCTCTCCGTAACGTTGGGGGGGATTAATGACCTGACGAAGGTGAGGTGGTCTGGCAGTACCCCTTTGAACAACTCCTTGCATCTCTTCATGCTGGACAACTGGAAAACCCTCCCTAGGAATTATCCCTGGAGTTTCAGGGACTGGATGGAATGGTTGACCCTGGCCCAGGGGCAAAGGGCAAGCCTTGAGTTGATTGTGATGGGCTACAAGAAATTTGCCATTGCTTGACCTGATGTTATAGTTAACCCCACGTCGAGTGCAGATTTGGTATGGCCCAACCCATTTCCTACCAAACTTCCAGCTTTTGGGGCGCCATAGCCAAACCGTTTGTCCAATATCAAAAGGTTGCCATTCTTTGAGGGTCTTGTTGTTATAATGCATACTTTGTCTAGATCTAGCTATTTCTAAGTTTTTCTGAGCTATCTGATTGGCATTCTGAATAGCCTTGCGTAAGGACTGACTATAATCAGATTGGCTTGATGGATTCTGCAGAGGTACACTTAACTCAATTTCAATGGGCATGCGTGCTGGGTGCCCAAAAACTAACTCATAAGGAGAGAAACCTGTTGATTCATGTATACTTGTGTTATAGGCAAAGACGGCCTGGTCTAACCATTGGTCCCAGTCACCACTATGGTCTGATACAAAATTACTAAGTATGTCCTGCAGGGTGTGATTTTGCCTTTCAACCAACCCATCACCCTGCGGATGATAGGCTGTTGTTCGTGACTTCTTAACCCCCATGATATTATAAATTTCATGCATTAATGTACTGTCAAAATTCCGTCCTTGGTCTGAGTGGATGACCGTCGGTGGACCAAACCTGGAGAAAACGCGAGAGACAAGTGTATTGGCTACAGTGGCGGCTTTTTGATCCTTTGTTGGGAATGCCTCACACCATTTGGTGAAGTGGTCCATCATGACAAGAATATGTTTGTTACCCCTAGCAGTTTCAGAGATAGGTCCCATATAATCTATTGCCCAAAAAACAAATGGCTCACTGACTTGAATGGGTTGCAAAGGAGCTCGTGTCTGTTTGCAATCATGTTTTCCTTGGCTACAAGCTGGACAATTTTGAACAAAGTTGGTAATAGAATCAATCATTTTAGGCCAGAAAAATCGTTCCTTACACCGCATTATAGTGCGCCTAATGCCCATATGTCCACCAGATGGGCCACAATGAAGACTTTGGAGAATATTAGGGATTAAACTATCAGGTATAACCACAAGTTCCCTAGAAAACCCATGCTTAGATACCAAGGCCCTTACCAGCAGCCCATTACTGACATACAGTTGATCCCAGCAACTCCAAAAAGATGAAAGATTGGGGTTCCTTTTCCACACAAATGAAGGGGGTTTTGGAAAACCTTGTTCCTTAATTTCAATAACCTTCAATATATGCGGGTCAGCATGCTGAGCTTGATGCAGATTTGCATCTGGTAATAAATTCACTAAACAACTTACAGCAGGGTTGGTTTGACTATTTTGGTAATGATTTAAACGAGAGAGAGCATCTGCATTTTGGTTGGAGCTACCAGGTCTGTGGTTTATTGTAAAATCAAATTCTTGGAGATCCATGAGCCATCTGGCGATACGACCCTTAGGTTCTACAGTATGCAACCATTTAAGGGCCTGATTGTCAGTGATAATCTGGAATGCATGGCCTACAAGATAAACACGAAAGTGTTGAGTGGCAAAGACAATAGCCAGGGCTTCCTTTTCCATGGTGGAATAATTTTGGTCAAGAGGGGACAGGGTCCGACTGGCATAAGATACAACCCTTTCATGGCCATTATCATCTAATTGCGCTAATACAGCACCAAGGCCAACATTTGATGCATCAGTTTGCAAAATAAAAGGTCGATCAAACTGAGGGTACGCCAAGATGGGAGCAGAACATAAGAGTGCTCTTAGTGTTTCAAAAGCAGTCTGGTGCTGTTCTGTCCACTTAAACGGGATACCTTTCTTGGTAAGTTCAGTCAAAGGGGCTGCCATGGTTGCAAATTGAGGGATGAAACGCCTATAATACCCTGCTAGTCCTAAGAATGATCTAAGCTTGTCCAGGTCAGTTGGTGGGGGTAAATCCTGCACAGCCTTAATTTTAGATGGATCAGTATGAACCCCTTTACTTGAGACACAGTGACCTAAATAAATGACCTGATTGCCACCAAAAGAGCATTTAGAAGCCTTGACACGCAGCCCATTTTCACGAAAGCGTTGCAAAACAGATGTTAAACGTTCACAGTGTTGTTCAATGGTATCAGAAAAAATGATTACGTCATCAAAATAACAAAGGCATATATCATAGGTTAAACCTGATAAGATAATGCCAACGGCCCTAGAAAATGTTGCTGGAGCTGTTGATAATCCATATGGCATACGAAGGAATTCAAATAGGCCACCAGGGGTAATAAAAGCTGTTTTTTCTCTATCTTCTGAGGTCATACTTACATGCCAGTAACCGCTGCGGAGATCAAGAGTACTAAAGAGCTTGTTGTTATTTAGAGAATCAAGAAGGTCATCTACTCTAGGCAAGGGGTGAGCATCTTGCTTGGTGACAAGGTTTAGCTTGCGGTAATCAACACAAAATCTATAGGACCCATCCTTCTTTTTAACAAGGACGACCGGAGACGCCCAAGGGCTAGTGCTTGGTTGTATAACCCCTTTTTCTAACATTTCATTAACCTGTTTATGAATTTCTCCTCTATAATGATAAGGCAACCGTCGTGGATGCTGCTTTATTGGCAAAGAGTCACCAGTATTTATACTATGAGATAATACCGAGGTATGGCCTAAACCATCATTAAAAACATCTGGAAAAGAAAGCAATGTCTCAAGAATCTGTTTCTGATCTGACTTACTAAGATTAGGACTAATAGCTGCATGTAACTCAGATAAGGTAACTGAATCAAACTTATTGTTTTGAACACTAGCACACATGTTGTGTATAGGTGGACTAGATGAGGCTGAGGGTATAACTGGCCAAAACCTAGCTATTTTTTGTCCTGCATGAAGTTCAACAGAAGATTTGGACGGATTGAGAATTCTCACTGGTATCATCCGCTCAGAGGCTTGACTAATACTGTATGCAGTAATATAAGATAATTCAGAATCTCCACTGAGGCTACAGACCATGCCTATTTGTTCTTTACAACTCTTGGGGATTTGAGCTTGTATAACACTTTCTGTTCTACCTGGGATGGATATATCAGTGCTTAAGGTCACAAAGACAGGCCCATAGTCTGATGATTGGACAAAAACAGGTATATCTTCCTTACAAGATGAATAGACAGGGGCAGAAAGACCTGGGGGTGGAGGTTGGACAGGAAGAGACAAAGGGGTCAAAGGTGTGCTGCCATGGGGCCCAACAAGGCAATAGGAATCCCCTATAACAGTCAACTGCAAAGAATAAAAGGTTAAAAAATCCCAACCAATTACACATTGCAGAGGGGCAAGCACATTATCACATACCAAGAACTCTCCTACATACAAAAATTGGCTTCCCGGAAAAGACAAAGAAATATCTGCTGAACCTGAAGAATTTAGCGGCTGTCCTGTAATAGAAACACAACTGTTGGATATGCTTCGAAGTGGAGGAGGGGCTTTGTTTTGGTGTGCACAGCGTGCAGAAATACGCTGAAAGACACTTGAACTAAGCAGGGATTTCATGGAACCAGTATCAATTAAAACTGGAACCTGCACACCTTCAAGCTCACAAAATAGCAGGGGTTGGCGAGGGGCTAAGGGTTTCAAACGAAAGTTCGAAGCAGAACCAACAGCAAAAACAGAGGGGTGCTCGTCGTCCCAGCCCCTTAACGAGGCACCCCCTGGAAGTTTAAAGACGCCTTACTACCATTTATATAATGAGGCCTAGCTGAATTAACAAATTGTTGATTGTCCGGAAATGGAGAGGGCCTAGGCCCGTTACCTTCCTGGGTGAATCGGCTCTTGTTGTTTGCACAGATACTTTCGTTGTGTCCCCATCCAGAACAAAGTGAGCATTGGCGATTTCCCTTTCCAGAACGTCTTCGGCGTGGACAGTGCCGTCTCATGTGGCCCACTTCATGGCACTCGAAACAACGAATTTCTGGCCGACTGCTACTCCTTGATTCACCGATAGCTGCGATCAATTGGTTCTGGCCTTCCACAACTTGGGTCAACAACATTTGTAGGTCATCGCGTGACTTGCATTGCGGCGCATCGCAAGGAAACTGTGGAGGCACGGCATGGGTGGTAGTAGCATATGCAGGATTGCCGGAGGGCAAAACTTGAAGCGATCGAAACCGTTTCGAAAACGCCAACATTTCGTCCAACCCTGGGGTAGGATGGGATTCCAAGAGCTTCAGCTGGACAACATTAGGTAGGCCTTTGAAGAACTGGCGTCGCAAAAGGGCATCAAAGGCATCTTCGGATAAATCCGGTTCAGCGAGGTGGAGGGCATCTTTAAGCCGCCACAAGTAAAGGGTGGGGTCCTCTGTTGGTCGCAAACGGTGTTCCTCAAACTCTCGATAATACTGTTCCCGGTTTACTGCAGGGGCAAACAGTTCTTCAGGCCGTCGACCAAATCTTGGTACGTGGTGCGATCACCAGCGTCCAGTGACTCGAAATAGGATGCGGCCGGTCCTTGTAGAAAAGCGGGCAGTTTGCACAAGCGGGTTTCCTCATTCCACGAGTTGGCTTGAGCACAGCGCTCAAAATGGCGAAACCACGAAAGGAAATCGCCAGAGCTGAATCGTTCCGGAATAATGTTGGTCGCCATTCCTGTCACCAAAATGTAGCGTTAACGCTAATAAAAGACACTGGTTTATACGCCTGTATTCATCATATTCTGAATCACGACTAACTTACATTGTTAATTACAATTACTTATAATACACGAATCTGGTTACAATCAATCAACAACAACAGAGTACAAAGCATAGTGACAGCAGTACATTACAAACATGATACAGAGATGATGACATATAGATTGATTACAGGCTAGTACATTACATAGTGTTTACAGACTTTTCGTGCCGCACAAATATGTGAAAGCTTGAATTTTGATTGGCGAGATTTGGTAAAAGATTTGCATTGAAATCACCACCATTTCCAATTAAAGCAATTTCAAATCCAAAAAGCAAGTGAACAAATTATAACTATCTCTGTCGCAACAAACAGCTAAATTTCGCGGCACGGCGTTTCTGCCCTCAGGTCCCCAGGTGCTGTAGGTGAAAACGTGAAAGGTTCGAAAATCATCGCATCAGTCAATATTGAAAACTTTATAACGGTTTCCATTCGAAAAAGCAACTCAAGTAGAAAGTATAACTACCCATGGGTGTAGCGGATGCTACGAAACTACCTAAAAAGCATCAAAAGAGTACCGGTGTAATACTTTTTTTTGCGTGGTTACCAGAATCTGCGTGGGCTACTGCATCAGGGCAAGATGCATTATGCCAAACGCTGCGTCACATGACGACAACATCAAATCATTCTCACATCGACTTTTAAGATGAATAAAACTTTGAGGAGGATCAGCTGGGATTATACCCACGCATGCGCAAATATAAAAGTAACATGAAATGTTTCAGGTAGTCTACAATCTTTTTGTGTTCCTCTTCCGTTCAGACGTTCCTCTTCCGTTTTTATTGAAGGAAACCATTTTATTTTGGACAAGAATCGAAAATAATGAGCCCACGCAGAAAAATTGGAAATGTGAAGTTTCAATTTATCTGCGTGGCCTACCTTATCTGCCCCCTGTCTAAGTCTACAACTTGTCACTGTTCTTAATGCTTCAAATCGATGAGAACTATCGTATTATCAACGTTTTTGATAAAAAGTTGCTATATTTTGGACAAGAATCGAAAATAATGAGCCCACGCAGAAAAATTGGAAATGTGAAGTTTCAATTTATCTGCGTGGCCTACCTGATCTGCCCCCTTTCTAAGTCTACAACTTGTCACTGTTCTTAATGCTTCAAATCGATGAGAACTATCATATTATCAACGTTTTTGGTAAAAAGTTGCTATATTTTGGACAAGAATCGAAAATAATGAGCCCACGCAGAAAAATTGGAAATGTGAAGTTTCAATTTATCTGCGTGGCCTACCTGATCTGCCCCCCTTTCTAAGTCTACAACTTGTCACTGTTCTTAATGCTTCAAATCGATGAGAACTATGATATTATCAGCGTTTTTGATAAAAAGTTGCTATATTTTCGACAAGAATCGAAAATAATAAGCCCACGCAGAAAAATTGGAAATGTGAAGTTTCAATTTATCTGCGTGGCCTATCTTATCTGTAGTGATTGGGGCTCTTTAATTTCAGTAGGCAGCTTTTGCCATATTTATTGGTCAATAAATCTAATGGTCTCAGTACCATGTGTTGTTGCACTTCTCTGTACCTCTCTGTACCAGTGCTGTTCTTCCACTGGGAAAAATAACGTTGCTGTTTGCTCGAAATTCATATTTTAGGTTTCTAGTAACAAAGACATCCACCATAAATGCCGGATTCAGGTTATTGACAGTTTTATGTATCCCAGCCAAGAATAGCTGTAAATCTATCTGGTGAAGAGACACTGATTCTGTTTTATTAAATAAGGACTCTTTCTGTTATAGTAAGTAATTGATCAAAATTGGAAGTGCTATCTTTGCATATGATTCGAAGAGCACATTCATGAATCTTGTTTACCGTAAAAGCTCTATTAAGCCCCCTCTCTATTTAGCCCCCCTTTCTAATAAACCAATCTTTTAGGCAGAAATTTGAAATAAGCCCCCACTCTCTATTAAGCCCCCCCCCCAATTTTTATACAAGAAAGACTACAGAGTAAAGTGCAATGATTTAGTGATAGCTTATGATGTATTTCGTCGTAATATTGCCAATTTTTTAATTTCATGTGTTTGAGAGTGATATTGATTCTTTTAAAGCAATACCAGATGATGATGTTTTGCAGCAAAATATTGCTGATTTGATTATTTATTCAGACGAAGATGAGGAAAGACTCAAAATTTCATTGAATTCCATGATCTAAGGATTAGATTTCTGCCACTGTTCTGTTATACATTTTCGTTTTTAGACATAAACCAGAAAGCTACAGAAAAATAAAATTCATTATTGTATCCTTGATCTTGTTTTTTGATATTAGCCCCCCTCCCTCTCCAATAAGCCCCACTCTCTATTAAGCCCCCCTCTAGGACCCCGAAAATTAAATAAGCCCCCGGGGGCTTAATAGAGCTTTTACGGTATTTCATTATTTGAATTACTACCATAGAACATCCACAGAAGTAGGCAATAACTAAAATTAGACATTATGAGGGAGTTCATTGCTAGAACTAAATGAGGTGCAGCCATTAATGTTGATATGCGATTTACAGCAAGAAGTTTTTGACTGGCCTTTTTGCAGAGGTTTGCAGGGATTGGAAGCTTAACATTTTGTCGAAGGTTATTCTAAGAAGTGTCTCTTTGGTACTCTCTTTTATCAGATTTATACAGAGACCCCTTTATCTTTTTTCCGAATATTAGAAGATGTCATTTTTCTTCGTTCATTTTCATGTAACTATCCTCAAACCATTGTGATAACAAGCAAGCGTTTCTTTCGAGTGATTCTAATATTACGTGCAGATCGGATCCACAAAGAAAGATAGTAGTATCATCCACATAATTACATAGAAAGTAGAAAGTAGGACAAAGAACTACAAAGTATATGGTTGCAAATCCCTATTCTAAGCGTAGAAAGGTGTAAAGGTTTTCGAGATTGGGATTTGTTAACTCACATTGTATTCTTTGTTGTACCTTTTAGTGCAAATCGTCTCCATTCCACACCCTTACTTACCCTGGGTACCAGACTCACTATATAAAATAATAGAGAGTCTGGTCTAGTGCGCCCCATTCTCGTTCGGGTGAACTTACTTGAAAGAACTGAAGTCTATTTAACAGACTAGGCCTGTGAAACAAGACTGTCGGATAAATAACAAAGATACTCAGTAGTCGGAGGAGTTTTGGGAAATCTTAAAGCCAATGTATTTTATATAGTTCTGTAAAGTTGACATTATTAATACAGTGATAACAGACTTTTCTGCCTCAAGATTCCAATCAAATCAGGTGTAAAACGCCTTGCCAGCAAAAAGCATATGCGAAGCATGAAATTAAAGTTAGCACAATGCAGTTACTAAATGTTAATCATTGTTAAATTTCGCATACAACTTAAAATAAGACTTTTGTAATTTTCCACATAAATTAAGTGTACTTTCAGTCTACTTCCTCACTGTGAAGGCAGCGCGCTTGGACACTGCGGCGGTTAGAATCATCACGTTGGAAGTTCGCCACAGCAAATATGGCCAATATGACAAGCGAAGCCCCGTATGCCGGGGAAAATATTAGCCATAACTAATTTACTTGTGTTTGTTGTTGTTTGTTCTCGGCGCCTTGCGGTGTTTCTTATTTACTGCATTTCACTACAAGGCCTAATTTCTTTGCAATGAGAGGCACTGCCTGAAATATCAGAGACTTTCCAAAGTCAGTTGGCAATATGGCGAAGGTATCTCTTCTCTCTACAAACAAGGCTTTCAATGTTGTTCTGTGTTAAGTTCCACAACATGCGGAAAATATTCTTTGAGTACAGTTTTAACAGCATCTTCAAACTAAATCGTTACAGTCGCTAGCATTTATTTATGTTGTGTTCTGTTCAATGTTTTACACCAGAGCTAAGTTTATTGTTTCGCTGTGACCTTTGAACGTACAGAAATCTGTACACTCGCTCCTGATTGGTTAATATAAGCACACCAGAACGAGAATGGGGCGCACTAGACCAGACTCTCTATTTTATTTCATATATAGTGAGTCTGGTACCCAGGGTAACCCTTACTATACATCATGGGCACATGCTCTGCACTTTGTTTCCCCATTTTTGCTGCTATATGCATAACCAAAAATTACACTTGAAATGCTTAGGTGCCTTACGAACTGAGCAAAGAGAGCAGGGAATGACTTTTTGAAGCCATGTTCTAAAATTTCTCCATGCAACCTGCTTTTAGAAACACCAAAACAACCAACTCGCAACCAGGGCCACCAAGTAGGGAAACAGGGGAAATCGCCTTTGAGGGTTTCGGGGGCCTCAAAAAGTAAAACATTTCATTTCCAAAATGCAATAAATCAAATACTAATTACAAAAGAAGCGATAAAAAAAGGTACGCCAGAAAAGAACAACGTTTTAATCGATGGCAAGAAAATGACTGCAATAAATGTTCGGAAATGTATTTTAAGACAATCGAAAGCTCACAACAATTCCAAAACATATCTATGAAATTATTGCTCTATATCAGGGCTTGTAAAAACAATCTTTTCAATATCTTTGGCATTTTATAGAAACTTTGCTAGGATGCCCCCACTCTAGTGATGGTTTCTTCGTCCTTGTATGCACAAAAAGATATGAAACAATACACTTTTTTAAAAATACCTTATTTTTTTATGAGCTTCAATATTCTTTAATTTTTTTATTATGAGCCTAAGATTATTCTTAAATTAATTTTAAGCGAAATAAGGTATTACCGGATTGCATTATAGTTTTAAGGACTTCAAGACCAGATACGTCTATTTCAAGACATAAATACGTCTATTTCAAGACAGCGTGAAACACAGACTTGTTTTGCTTTCCAAAAGACTCAAAAAAACAAAAAATTTAATTTTTGGTGAAGTTTGAGCCTTGTGCTCTTCTTAGATTATTCTTAAATTTCAGAGATTTTTAGCCTCAATGTTCTTATAGACTTTATTCTTATAACAAAAAGTGTATACACCATATCTGTACTGAGACCTGTTCCTGCTCTTTTGACGCATTACTATAATGACAAACATGATCCAAGCTGTATCACTGCGTAAGACTGTGTGGTGGTGCCAAGTGCAATAAGGCTGCGTTTGACATTACGCTGATGTAAAGTGGCCCACTAAGACTAAAAACAGTTTTAATCATTGCACAAAACCGTCTCAATGCTGCTACCCTGGGTACCAAAGCCACAAAATTTGAGCGCTTAACTAGAGACCCATTTTAAGGAACGTCCTCCGCTTATACACTCGTATCTTCTAATTTCCGCGCTCGAATTTATGTTGCTCTTGTACCAGTGTACAATACTGCACAAAGTGGTAATTACTACACCTTAATATTACCATTTTTTAATGATAGTTGGAAGGTAATTTTTTTGAGCAACTTCTACCTAGTAGTATTTTTTTAATTTTATTATGTAAATCTTTAAATTGGCCCCTCCCTCTTTTGGTAGTTTGTTAATTATAGTAAGAGCAAATTGAAGAGAAGGGCTTAAACAAGGGTGGGAAAAAAAAGAATCATCTGAAAATTGAAATAAATTAGCCCATTATCAAAGGCTCTTTTAGTTTTTCAATTCACTATGAGAATTGAACATTTCTAAAAAATTGATGTTTACATCAATGTCAAAAGCATTTTGGAATTTCTTTTTATTTATTTACCTTCATTTCTCCAAATATGTTCAATTTATCATGGATAAGAATCCGCATAATACGATTAGGGGCTTATTCAATGGCATGGGCCATCGCTACCACGCCTTTAAGCTTAGCTTGCATTTATTTATTTATTTTAAACCTTTTAAATTTTCAGGCGTAATTTTGTTTCTTTTAACAAATCCTGATTTAAATTGAAATTTATTACTTAATAAGACACCAGTCTTTAGTTTAGCTTAGGATACATTTCAGAATTTTTCTTACAGTAATTTTCTTGCAATTGTTTAAAAAATTTACCTTTGCATTTGTTATGTTTGTTGATTCCTTTCTTAAAAAAGAATTACATTATGAAACATTACAAACAGGGACGCCGGAGAATGGGGCGTGAGGGTCAACCGCCCCTGTTGCCTTTTGATAGGAGGGGTAAGAGGGGCCAGCGTGCCCATTTGATTAAAGTACCCTTGGAACCGCCCCATTGTAAAAATCAGAGAGATTCCGTTGAAATTCTGATTGCAGTGCTCAATTCATGACGACATTTCTCAAAACTTGTAAAATAAATCCTTATGCCAAAGTTAGCCAAATTTCAAGATACGAACAGAAGATTGAAATAAAATGTCAGTTAGTAGTTAGTAGGCGGAATGAGTAGAAGCTGAAAATTATTTTCAAAGGCCCTTTACTCAAGCTTGTCCCCTTGCTTTTAAGTCGTTCCACTTCCAGTGTCCATGATAACAGACCTTGAGAACCTGGGACAAAACTGCTCCTGCTCCCCCTTGCAGCCATTTTAGAAGTCGGAATCAAATTTGAGGACCTTAGATATGCCTTTTATAAATTTCTTGAAATAAAATTATAATTTAGAAAAAGTGTATATCAGCATTTTTCTCCGTGAGGTCTTATACTTAATTACTCTCCCTAAGAAATCAAATCAAATCATAGTATTTACAACGCACAAAGAGATGTTATTTTCCAAAATATTGATTTCCAAAATTATTTTATCTGGTTAGCTTATTTTACTAATTTGTGGCCGAATGTATGTGCTATCAATCTTGGACTAAAATGTTGTATCTTTCTTTTCTTTCTCGATTAAAAACCTTTGGGGGATTGAAAAAAAATTTAATCCAGGGCGAGAGCTTTTTTGAAGAGAACCTCTGTTGTAAGATTTTATGACATTATGCAAGGTACAGGCGCCAAAATAGCTTTCGCATGGGCTGCATGCAGAGCGGCCTCTGTTATGCAAATTAGATGATCTAGACGCAAAAAAAGATTTGGAGTGGGCCCACGCAGATTTGGTTGCCACGCAGATTTTAGTATCACACCGGCATTCTTCGTACACAGCGACAGGATACCTATGTTTGTTGTTGTGAGGTGATAGGCAATGTTGATCTTGAAGTGGAACGCAGCAGAGTGGCGTGTATTCGA
The DNA here is from genome assembly GCF_013076305.1 of Rhopilema esculentum. Next base: position 11,946 of record NW_027020139.1, read on the forward strand.
TGACTCACATTTTCAGTTTTAAAACTTTGAAATAAAGCGTACAAGTTAGATCTTTATCAGAATTAATTTTGCCAATCTTGAAATAAGCTCATAATGGAAAGGCTAGGCCGCAGGCCTTCTAATGGCATAAAGCATATTTCCAATGCAGGCTTCAACCGGAACAATTTTTGCTTCACGGCCTATGAAAATTAATCAATTAACAGTTTGAACTTTTTGTTCTTTTAAAAAATTTTTAATTGCCATGATATGCGATGCATAGGATATCGTCTACGGGTTGGCCATATTCAAGTTGTCTATGTTTTTATGGACATCCCCCACGAACTCCCCACTTTTGTGAAGAAGACTTGTGAAGAGGTCCAGCGGACTTGAATAAATAAAATTGAGCACACCAACATTTCACATAGTTTATTACTTTGCTTATTAAAAATTATACATGATTAATAGTGGCACTTGTTTATTTTTCAATCGAAACTTTCAAAATGATGACAGCCTTGTTGATTAGAAGTAGTAAAAAATGGAAAGGTTTTTTATTATCCTTGGCGTTCCGTGTCTATGGCTTTAGATTTCGAATATTACGTCATCAGCCCAACCAAAAATTTACCCCACGAGCCGCCACTGCTTTTTATTATGTAAAGATATGTATTATCTGTAAGGAGGAAAATAAAAGATTATGGTAAACATGATTGCCTTATTTCAATGACTGAAGACTAAACTGAATTCTGAAAATCTGACAGTCTTCCGTGCGACCTGTGCGACACCCTGAATCCGCCCCTGATGGCATCATATTGCTCCACAACGATATTCCCAGTGATTTGCGGTATTGTCAAAGAAGCGCATGCTGTTTGATTTACGACGCTCTGAAGGAGGTCTACCGAGGTCTACCGAGGTCTACCGATATCTGTGGATCCTACGTTTAACTTTGGGAAATTTGAGGTAACACCATTTACATAGAGACATCGACTTATTGAATCCAAATCTAAAAACCTCCCTGATTATTGGCACAGTGCTGTATTTATTGAACCAACGATCATACGACATGACAAATCACCGGAAACGTATGACAAAGTTGTCTGTGAAATTGCACGCCATTCTACACTCAGCAAAAAGTCAATAGGAATTGTCACCGACGGAGAGCAGGCTTTACATAATGCATGCAAAAATAATTTCAGCAAAGCAGTAATGTTGAGATGTACAAGACACATTTACACAAATTGCAAAGAATTTCTATTTTCAATTGGCGTGAAAGGTGTAGGCATAAACCTTATGCTGAATGTTGTTTTTGGAAAGGATGGTCTTGTAGAAGCAAAAGACAAAAAGATAATTAAAAGTAAAGCTAACAGAAGCAATGGGAAAACTATCACAGCTGGAAGGAGAAATTTCGAAAGTTGAAGATTTGTCAGTATACAAATCGAAATTCTATGCATATCTAAAAGAGCGGGAAAAGCCAGTCCTACGCAAAGTTATCCAAGATGCTCGCGAGAAAGGTGGAGTGCCAAGAGACATCGATGGTAAAACAGAAAGGGTCAACACAGATCAATCTGAATGTGTCAATTCCATGCTAGCAGCAAAGAAAGCTTCTTCGGGTTTTCGATAAAAGATGATTTGTCAAAGACACAGTTTATCAAAGATGTGTGGAAATCTGTGGTCAGCTATCAAGACAACGAGATAACTAAAGCTATCACTGGTACAAGTTCATGCTATAGATTAAATGAAGATGCAATATACTTATCTGTCAGTTTAGAACAATGGTACCAGTGGACAGCATAGAAACGAAAAGCTTACTTGACAGCCTTCAATAACCTATCGCTGGATGAAGTTAGAAATGGAAAAAGAATCAGCATTCCAGAAACATGCTTATGTAACTTTTGGTATTTATGGGTATTATTACCCCATGCGCAGGTTCGGTACACAATCATAGAAAACCCTCGAAATGTGCAAAGCTCATCTTTACTTCAATTGAAAACATCAAACTTGAACAAACGTGTGTTATCTTAACAACGAAACTTGACTATGTATGTCAATGTAATATAGTCTAAACATGGACATCCTATGTCGTAATCCTTGTGATATTTCAATATGTTGTTGTTGTTAATCCTAACCATTGTTGAGTTGAGTTGTTATTATTTGACCGATGTGTGCAGTTGTTTCTCTCTGACTAAAATCTATATTTGATAAAAACAAGAATATAACAGTCAACAACTTCTGTTTATTTATTATTAACACGATAGGCATTAAGCATCTTTTATTGTTTATACAAAAGGTTAAAAGGTCATGTCCTTACACTTACAAGGAACACATAATCGAATACATTCATTGCCGATAAAGTTAAGCATCGCACTTCCATTAATCATATATGCAAATGTCATCGAAAGAAAGGCAATCGAACTGCTAAACAGCAGGAGTACAATCGCTCCAGTGCCAAGTTTAGGCAATGATAAAGGGGCAAAGAAGTATATGGTCGCAGGAAGCAAGGCGTCTCTTTACAAGGTCTTTAAAACGGAAAAAGGGAAGGTCACTTGCAACTGCAAAGGGTTCAAGTTTGCGAGTATATGCAAACATTCTGTTGCTGTTGCTGAGAAGGAAGGGACACTGGCAACAGTAATTAAAAATGCAAAGTTGGCTCGAATATTCGCTAGATATTTCGCTAGAATATTCGCAAGTTTGCGAGTTTTGCATCTACAAGAGGTTTCCTTATTTTAGACAAGAGCTGATACAGGTTCCTGATGACCTTGACTTGAAGGAAAGTCACAAAAAACTGCTTAGGGAACAATTAAATGTTTTAATGTAACTATAAATATCAAAATATACAAGGAACTGCTGACGTTTTATTGTCTTACAATTGGAATGACTTGCTTGACAAGACGTTTGATTGTTAATTTTCTGCTATTTAGGATCTGCTGCTAGACAATTACCGTTTGGCTACTTAAGATATGATATTTAGAATTTTACGCCCTTGCTATTTTATATATGCTGTTAAAATGTTACTGTTTTGCTAGTTAGGATCTGCAGTTAGATAATTAATGTTTTGTCGTTAAGATTTGTTATTGAGAATGCTTCTCTCTTGCTATTTTAAATACGCTGATAAAATGATACTGTTTCGATCTCTTCTCGAGGACAATACTGTTCTGTCATTTTAGATACCCTATTGAAATGCTACTGTTCTGCCATTTTAGATACATTATTAAAGTGATACTGTTTTGCTACTTCAATACATGCTGATAAAATGTTACTGTTTTGTGATTCAAGTTATGTTTATGTGAATGTTACCATTTTACTATTCTACATATGCTGTTAAAGGGATACTTTTTACACTGCTATTATTCGATCTCTTCTGGAGAACAATATTGTTCTGCCATTTTAGATATCTATTAAAGTGTCGCTGTTTTCCTATATTTTATACGCTGTTAAAATGTCACTTTTTGTTATTTTTAGATCTTTTATTAAGAATGTTACTGTTTTGCAACATACATGCACTGCAAAAACAATCTTGATAATCGAGCCCTTTAAGTGTTTTTCGTTTTATAAACTACATATTTTAAAGGGCCTCTCCAGCCAAAAAAGAAAAAATTTTTTATTGACTAAAAAGTTAGCATCTGGTGCGTGTATTTTGGCAAAGTTGTTGTTTTTGCAAAGTTTCAATTAGTTTAGAAGTTATAAGGCTTTAAAGTTGCACCTTTCCGAGAAAAAAACGACAAAAGCCGAATCAGTTTTGTGACATTCTGACGTCACAGTGTGCGGCTCTCGTTCGTCATGAATTTCGTATATCTACCACCGAATCGTGAAGGAGTCATGGTCACGCGTTGATAACTGCATCTAAATCTACAACAGGTGCTTTTTAGGATCGACAAATATTAAATGTTTACAATTATTCTAAGTTTGCGGGTCGGAATGTGTCCATGCTGTGTCACGACTTTGTTTTGTTTTGATCACCTGGGTAGGCCCACAAAGCTACGGCTTCCTGTTCCAGCTCTTCCCTCGCGTATAATTAATCGAAATTGACACTTCAGTTGTTTTCCAGAAACGATGAACAACTAAAGGCTTCAGAATTGATATCTGAAATGCTCAAACTAAAAGCCGGTGGAACAGAACTGAGAGTACAATTGAGTGTTCAATTTGCGAATTCGCCCCGACGTTAGATTCGTGTTTGAGGCGAGACTAACGAAATATTGCGTCACAGTGTCACCAAACCGAAAAATTTTTGTCGGTTAATTCAATTCAATTATCGAAATGCATATCGAAAAACAAATAACGAATTCGTGATCAGCAGGTTCAACTCCTTTAGATTAGCCAATAAAATGCAATTGCAAATTTTGGCTGGAGAGGCCCTTTAAGATAACTGCCATCTTCACAAAATCTGTGTTAAACTTTATCAAAGGCTTAACAACTCATTATATACCTCTCTTGTCATCAATAACCCATTTTATACCTCTTTTGTCATCAAATTAGCAAGTATGATTGATTTTTAAAGGTTTCCGAGTTTTCCGCGTTTTCGATTTTCACCAACGTTCGAAATCGAAAACGCGGAATTCGCGGATATCGGTCCCAGCTGATTTCCCAATGGATTTTCCTACACAATCTTATCTGTGCTTGATAAGAAAACAAATCGGGGACATTTCATCATTACCTTACTGGTCTAACCGGTAAAAATGGTGGAAGATTTGTGCCAACGTACGAGATGTTGAAGACAAACTGCGTTGTATTCATAAAACAGGTTTGAATGGCGTTAGTTGCTCTTGCAGCCACAATATCTGTGGTAAACTTTATCAAAAGCTTAATAACTCACTATGTACCTCTCTTGTCATCAAATTAGCAAATATAATTTAAAGGTTTCCGCGTTTTCGGCGTTTTCGATTTTCACCCTCGCTCAGAATCGAAAACGCCGTAATTAATGTAACTAAAATCATTGGATTAATGTAACTAAAACCAACCAAATACAATCGTGTGGCTGTAGATATTATCTAGGGTAGGCAAACTCGAGCAAGAACCATAACTGAGGGGCGGGGGGGGGAGGGCAGGCTTTAAAACAAGAAAACAGATATATAACAAACAGGTTTATTTGGACTAAATCAAGCTCACAGAAAAATAATTATGCCAACTTTTCAAAATATCACTTGGAAAAACTGTAGCTAGAGGGGACAAGTTGTTGTCAAAATTCTCATTTTGGGGGGCAAGCCCCCTTGGCCCCTGCAGCTACGTGGCTGACGCAATAACAATAATTTGAAATAGGAAAGGGCAAAATGTTTCAGTTTTGAATAAATTTTTCATTCATCGACTTGCAAAGGTGACTCTGATAGGGAGAAAACTGATGGGAGCACAGATCATAGACTAGAGTATCAGAGCAGTAGTAAAGAGAAAGAAGATTATGATGTGGAATACGACTTCTGGGAAGAAAAAGCAAATTTTGATTCTGACACTGAAAGTGAAGCAGAATGTGATGCAGAACAGGATAATCAAAAGTCACCAGACAAAGATGAATATGAGAGAAGGAGTGGACACACAATTATGAAGTAAGTGAAGCCACCAATATTATACAAAGTTACCACTTTTTCAGGCAATTTTCTCAGAAGAAAGATTATCATAATTTACAAATTGAATTCAAGTACATTTTCACTGTATAACAGCCCTTCAATGCAACTTTTAATTTTACAGCACTGAGGAGACCAAGTCAGTCAAAGTTGAACCAAAATATATTGTTTTCCAGTCAATGTTGCTACCACTTTTTTGATGTTCTGTTTTCAATGTGGAACAAAAAAGCCATCTATTGAAACAGCAAAGTTGGGAACTATGGTCAAGGTCAAACAATCTTGTGCCAATTGTCCAGACCCATTTATATGGAGCAGCCAACAACTGGTTCATGGTCGGTATCCTGCTGGTAATATTCTTCTGAGCTTCGCTACACTTGCTGCTGGGGCTTCAATTAGCAAAATCATTTTGGTGTTGAGGCATATGGGAGTTAGTTACTTTGCAGCCAGATCATTTTTCAAACATCAAAGGAAGTTTCTGTTCCCAACTATTCCCCAGTACTGGGATAACTATCAGAATGAATTGTTTCAGCATTTTAGAACAGTCAGGGGCATTGTTTGGGGAGGTGATGGACGGTTTGATTCGATGGGTCACAGTGCCAAGTATGGTGTTTACTCTATGTTCTGTGCTTCAAATTCAAAGATTGTTCACTTTGAGCTTTTGCAGGTCATTAAAAATTTTAATTTTTGGAATTTTATTAAAAAACTAAAAGGATATTTTTATTCTGTACACAGGTGGCATACAATTCTGATAATCACCCCTTCTCAAAGAAATGTTTGTTGGTATACTGTATTAACAACAAATTATAACTGGCCTCTGCACCATGTAATCCCAGTGCTGAGGAGAGGGGGGTCAGGGAGGTCACTGATCCGGGGGCCTTTGGCTATAGGGGCCCATAAATAACTCAATTTTAAGCATTTCTAAGTATAGGGCCGCATTTACGTCTGGTTGGGTTCTGGGCCTAAAGTTGATTGGGGCCCCTTAAAATATACAAAAAAATTGTGTCACGTGCACAGTACTTGGCTAAGCATAATCAAACATAATCAACCAACTGTAAGACACAAATAAACTTGTATCCATTTCGCGTTTCAGTACATTCCCAATAAATTCATTTGCATTTCAGTACATTCCTAAATCTGCTGCCATTAAACATAAGGAAACAACGCGCTACTGTGACATTGTGGACCTTAGTTCACACTCTTTTTACTTACCCTTTTCAGCATGGTGAAACATTTTTCACCGGAGAAACATCTGTATGGCAAATTGAGCAACAAACTAAATGCAGTCGTTGCATTGGGGGAAGCTCCAACCAGGACGTTGCTAAAACGAAGCAAAAGTTTTAACGACGTTGCTAAAACGAGGAACAAGCGGAACAACCCAGTAACAACCCAGTAACAAGCGGAACAACCCAGGAACAAGCAGAACAACCCAGTAACAAGCGGAAATGTGAATTAATTGTTTAATGAAAAAACACGAGGGCGTTTCTAACTCTCTGAAGTTCGTGTGGGCTAGAACTACGTTTGACACTTTGCCAATGTTCTCCACTTGGGTTAGAACTAAATTGATTGACAGATCCAAGAGCTTGTGCAATGTCTGGTCTTGTTGCTGTAACTGCATAAGTAAGACTTCCAATAAGTGCTTGATATCTCTGCTTATCAACAGGATCGCCTTCATTTGCAAGTAGTGTTGAACCTGTCACTTGTGGTGTTGATACTTCTTTACAATTTTGCATTCCATATTTCCGTAGCAAATTTGAAAGATATGTGCTTTGATGCAGCAACATCCTTTTTTTCAGCTCTGTTACGTTCAATCTGAATTCCAAGACAATAACGAGCTTCACCCAGACCTTTCATGCAAAACCGTTTTTGCAATGCTTCTTTCTCATTTTGCAATAGCTGCTTACTGCTACAAGCTAACAGCATATCATCGACATATAAAGCAATGATTATAAATTCTGCTCCCACACGCTTGACATACAAACAAGAATCAGCTTGACATTGCTTGACGCTGTTTGGACATCTATTTGATGCAGCTCTAAATCCAACTGCTTTGCAATAGCAAGTACTGAGCGAATTGATGTGTATCTTGCTACAGGAGAGAATGTCTCTTCATAATCAATACCTTCTTCCTGAGAATAGCCTTTAGCAACGAGGCGTGCTTTATATCTCTCAACTGCTCCATTAGCATCATGTTAAATCTTGAAGACCCAACGACATCCAACTGGTTTACGTCCCTTTGGGAGTTCAACAAGATTCCAAGCTCTGTTCTTGATAAATGATGTGTATTCACTATCAAGGGCTTCTTTCCACTTTACTTTTGCAGATGAATTCAATGCTTCTTGAATTGTTGTAGGTTCTTCAGTATTCTCATAAGTATCAGCATTTAAAGACTCTTCAAATTCCCACCAATCATCAGTAATGAAACCGTCTCTTTCTGGAGGCTTTCTTGTACGGTTTGAGCGTCTAGGCTCTTGCAAGTCTTCAGCATCTTGACTTTCGGCATTTCCATTGTTTTCATTATCTGTCTCAAGGTCTGCACCTCTTTCATCATACTCAGTTTCTAGTTGTTCTTCATCAGATTTTAAAACTGGTTTAACAGTAGAATCTATCTTCTTTGTTTCCACTGTTTGATGTTGAATACGACCTCTGAACTCATTTTCAACAAAAACAACATCTCTAGATTCATAAAGTTTCTTTGTTCTTGGATCAAATAGACGATACGCCTTTCTGTAAAGGCTGCACCCAACAAAGATGCACTTTCTAGATCTTGAATCAAATTTCTTTGTGAGCTCTTTTGGAATGTGCATGTAAGCATCACATCCAAATACTTTCAAATGTGCAACATCAGGTTTTCTTCCATAAAAACTTTCATATGGAGTCATATCCTTCACTGCTTTAGTGGGACTACGATTCCTCAAAATGACTGCTGCTGCAACTGCTTCTCCCCAAAAATCATTTGGTAATTTAGCAGCATGCAGCATTGACCTTGCAGTCTCTTGAATGGTTCTGTTCATTCTCTCTGCAACCCCATTCTGTTCTGGTGTTCTTGGGACACTTCTCTGCTTTGAAATACCTTTGAGTGTCAAGAAATCATTAAATTCCTTGGAACTATACTCCCCACCATTATCTGATCGTAGATTTTTGATTCTCTGTCCAGTGATATTTGTTGCCATGGCTTCAAACTCTTTGAACTTTTGAAGAACTTCATCTTTGTTTTTTACAAAGTATATTGCAGTAAATCTTGATTTATCATCGATGAAGGTAACAAAATATCGATGTCCACCCAGACTGGTTGTTTGCATTGGCCCACATACATCACTGTGCACAATCTCTAGTAGCTCAGTAGCATGTGTAGCTTGACCTTTAGGAAATGAGTTTCGTGTTTGTTTTCCCTCGACACAGGCCTCACAAATTTGCATATCTTTTGAATCATTGAACTTTAGTCCCTCAACTAGTTCCTCATCTTGCAACGTTTTCAAATTCTTCACTCCTAAATGGCCAAACCTCTGATGCCAATGTTGTTAGGAATCATCTGCACTGTTAGCTTCATGTGCTAATTCATTCATTGGTAGACAGTCAAGAATAAACAACTTTCTGTCTTTTCTTCCTAAACCCAAGGTTTCTCCATCGCTATTTAGGATTAGACATTTGTCCTCGTTAAAAACCACTGACAAATTCCTTTTGACAATTGCACTGATTGAGAGCAAATTCTTTGCCAAATCTGGAACAAACAGCACTTCGGCCAATTCAACAGGCTTCCATTTCCCTTCGACTTTGACCTTAACCCAAACTGACCCTGTACCTTGTGCCAATACAACTCTGTTGTCACCCAAGCGTACTTTCTCTGGTACAGCAAATTCACGAAAATTCACCATCCTTTCTTTGCACCATGACATGTGCTGAGATGCACCAGAGTCAATAATCCAGGTATTCGCTTTTTTCTTGTCTGTGTTGGCTGTTGCCCAAAAGAGAGCATGCGTGGCTTCCATTTCTGTAACATTAGCTTGCTGTCTCGGCCTTTCGCTTAACTTCTTAGGTTTCTTACAGTCTCTTGCCCAATGTCCTTTTGAACCGCAGTTGTAGCATTTCCCTTTCTTGTTGATGGATTTCACTTGGTGTCCAGCAACTCTAGACATCTCCTTCGTGGTAACAAGTGACTTTTCCATGGCAATTCCAAGGTTAGATGAAACTTCAGATCGTTTTCTTTCTTCATGTAGCAATCTGGCAATAATGAATTCTAGGGTAAGTTGATCTGCCCGTGATTCAAGTGCAACAATAAGGTTATTATAGGAATCTGGCAAACTGCACAAAAGAGTCGCCACTTGATCCTCTTCAGAGACTTGCGCTCCCACTGAAGCCATTTGCTCTGCCAAACTTCTCATTTTGTTTATGTGTTCCATCATTGTATCATTTTCTGACATTGTCGCAGTAAAATACCTCTTTCGTAAAAACAACTTGTTAGCCAGTGATTTGACTTCATAGTGATTTTCTAATTTTGACCACGCTTCTCCAGCTGTATTCGCTGATCGAACCAAAGATAACTGACTGTCACTTATCGATAAACAAATGGTCGCCAGTGCTTTCCTCGCACGCTTTCGAAATTTCTGCACAGAAGCTTCCGTGGCTCCTTCCCCTGCAGGTTCCACTTCTTCGCCAGAAACTATACCCCAAAGATCCTTATCTTCGAGAACCATTTGCATTTTGAATTTCCATAAATGAAAATTCGTTCCATCGAACTTATCAATGTGCTGTGACATAAACTCCATCGGTCTCGCAGCCATAATTCGCACTGAATTTAAAATCGTCGAAAGTCAGCTTCGTGGCAAATTTCTATTCGAATTTATCAAAACTCCTGGGCCCATAACCTGTTAAAATCAGGAGTTTTACGCACAGAAACAAGCGATTGAAGATAAATTCATCCATAACATAACGGCGATTACAACTTGAACGAAAACTTAGACAAAGTAAATTCTTACAGCTCACAGCATGACAGCGTGCAATAAAAGCGGAAGTAAACGTCATTGTTCGTAACTAAACAATAGCTCTATTTTTTGTATATTCTAACACGTTTGTAGTGACAGGACATCCATATGATCGCTTTGATTTAATGACATTGCGCCACGCAGTGACAGGGGAAGCTTCATCATGTCCCGTCATCCTAGAGAAGATAGATATGGTCCCTGAACCTAAAACCCACAATCTACGCATCCCTGACGCAGCTGTTATACAATCAACCTCTTCTCCACAACAAGACACTGCGCATCCTAATCAAGTTGTTAATCCAGACTTAGCTAGAGTAGCGTTTGAACTTGGCTTGTATCTAGATTCCCAGCCAACTAAGTCTGCAGTCTCTTTTCAGGTGTGCAAGTACGTTTATGAACATCACCTGCAATCTAGGGAAATCTTAGCGCGTCATGGGAAACTTAAAGGTCTCGTTAAGTCCTGCACCTTCCTTCACTTGAAAGGAGGCTCACACGGAGGAACCTATATTATGTCTTTAAACCTCGAAGTATTTTCTAGATTTTGTCGTTCGTAAAAAAAATGTAATCTATCGCTTCCATTTTTTTGTTAAGGAGGAGTGGACTGTAACAGGAGTGGACTAATTGCACAAGGATTTGAAACCTCAACCTTAATGAAAACAATAACGTACAGATCTCGTTGTTGGGATAGCACTTTTACTAAAAAGACGGACAACTGCTATAAAACATGGTAGTTAATTCGGTGATTTCAGTTAAAAAGCCATTTAGGTTACCCCTTACCATTCATTAACTGTTGTCCTTCCTTCGACTCTTGACACGATTGCTTCCAGAGGAATGCCATCGATAGCTTCCTCATCGTCATCTATGGTTTCATCCTCATTCCCATATTGCTCTTCTACACTGCCACTTTCTCCATCCCTTCGATAGTGTTAGTGTTAGAAGAGGAATCTGTGGGAAAAAGTGGCCGCTAGCTCCTGACCCTTGCTTTCTTCTTGACCTTTCCTTTCTATTTACAAGCTATCTTTTATTGAGTTGAATTTTTTGTATGATTTTGATTGACGCTGATTGCTGCATGGCTTTTTAAATCGAACGTGATCCAAGAGTGGAAGTATAATGAAATTTGAACGCATTCAAGAAATCGAAGCAAGATAAGAAAGAACTCTCAGGTGAAATTATGAACTCCTATTTACTAAACGATGAACACACCTATGAACCCTCAAGAGCGAACAAAGAAGAAATTATGAATTTTATGCTTTAAATTACTTTATCTTTTTGAGTTAATATATACAGTCCTCTTATATTTAATCTTTCCTTTTGTTTTATTGAATCTTTGGAACATTTTGAACCCATTGGTAATTCTAATCCTTCAGCCAGAGGGGCTTATCTAGTACCTCTGGCCCCGAAATTGAACCTTAGAAGGATAATTTCTACAGAATCATCGGAACCATCGATGTCCGACATTTCTCAATGTTGCTTTGTACTACTAACGTTACCACGCGTCTCGGGTATACATCAGAATGCGTCACTCGCCCTCCGAATAAACCTCCAAAACAGGTTTTTCCTAGCACCAAAATGAAAAACTAACCGAATCAATGGATTCAACGATAATTTCTACAGCAGAATGCATAAAATATCGTAAAATTGATTTTTTTCACCGAATCGGTTCAGTGGGACTTTAGAGTAATTAGCGCTTATATATAATCAACAACTCAGCGTAATTAGTGCAAATGTATTTTGGACCAGTCGGGTCGGCACTAGATCATAGTCAGCTAACGTACATGACGTCATACCTCTTTGAAACCGCGGACTAAGTGAAATAAGACGGAAGCTGCAAGCAATGGCGGAACTCACCTCCTGTGGTTTGCAGTGGCTTTAACAGGGCCCATGCATCCCTACAGAACAGTTAAATGTTTTAGGCGAATGCAAGAAAATGACTGCAGGAAATCATTCTGTAGTTTGTTAAATCTACAGGGGCGTGTTTGCCAGATTTTCTGCTTACTTCGTTCAGGGAATTTTCTGCTAAAGCTGGAATTTAACTTTTTTTCCAAGGGTTTCAATTCATAGCACATGCAAAAAAAGAAAAACGGAAAAAATGTCTATTCTACTCTAAAGCATTAAAGAGGCCCCATTTTGAAACACTTTCTTCTAGTTGAATCTAGAGAATTCGTTTTAGTGCAAGTGCAGCTGCGAAAACTCTCTCTTACGTTTTTGCTTGAGTTAGAGTAACTACCATTGATAATTATGAATGAAGCCGTTGCTAAAATTTCAGATAACTGGTTTTGGCGCATAAGAACATTATCAAGTATTTTATCTGTCTCTGTGTGCTTAGTCGCATAGAAGCACACAGAGACAGATAAAATAAAACTCACGAAAACAAGATTTTAACATGAAATGGGAGCAAAAGTGCCCCTAATACGCCCTTTTGATATTGATTAAGAATCAGTTCCCAAAATTATCTAAATTCGATGAATTTTAGATACTTCCCGGCTAGGTGGACCCTTACAATGCAACTGCGTCTATTTTGGTTGAAAACGAGATTTTTAGATGAAAAAGAGGCTTTCAGGATCAACACCCCGAAACTACCCAAAATCATCCAAAATTATCATCTAGCCCCCATTCTTCGCCTGGTCTACAAAATATTTTCAGAAGAGAGCACGTGGTAATAGAGTACGCAAAGAACCATCTTTTTGTATTTTAGCCATTTGATTTAAAGTTTAGCCTTATAATTTTAGAAAATGGGAGTGAAAGAAAGACTAGTCGCTCTTCGGTGCATTTTACCATTCTAATCGTCCATTTTACATTGGCGACAGGAGTGGGATGGATTGGTACTCTAAAAAGACCACGAACTATCGGAGAAGCCCCGCGAAGATGACAACAATCTGAATTCTCTCGTGCGATGTTGAAGGCGAAGGTCAGTGAATTCTGGGAGCCCTCTATTCTATCTCTTTTTATACCCAATAAGAGTTTTTCTTTGATTATATGCAAAGCAAGCAAACAAGCAATGCATTACATAATTGTGTAAAAGACCCCAAGCATCGTAATCTGTGAAGTCTTTACATTCTAAATACAAGTTCCTGAATATAGTTCAAGTTTGGAAATGATATTTAAAATTTTTTTATGACATAAATTCAATTGTAATAACTCCTCAAAGATATTTTTTATTTTTTTGTTTACTTCCATTAGTCAATGGTATTTAATCTTCATTTCAGAGAAGGTTATCCGTTTCTCACAGTTTGTAGCATCATACCAACTGGAGTATTTATGTCTTGTTCTATCAAATAGGTTGGTACAATCAAAGGGCTTCTCGCTCATAAGTCCATTAAGGTGAGACAGGCAACATGAACTGAACCACCAACCCCCTGTATATTCTAAGGCGCAATTTTTGTAAGAATCTTTATCATTATCCTTGTCTTTGGTTGAAAACATCTTTCCATTGTGTGACTTGAGTATGTCACCGTGGTTTAGAGAGTCGGGTAACGTACTTGATTTGTTATACTCGCTTACGGTCAGTCGATAATTCATGGTTTCATCATCTACTGCAAATCTGTTATATATTGCATATAGTATATCTGATCGACTATCACTCAACCCAATATCAATACGCAGCATTGCATCGAGGCCAGGCCCAGCAATTAAGTTCAGCTTGTCAAGTCCAATCCAGTAATTCCCCTGTAAGTCACCAAACCCCTGTTGGTACTCTTGCCACAAACGATCAAAGCTTGTGCTACCGTTAACGCGTCTTTGAATAACTATCCAGCCATCATTAGCATTTTCGAAGCTGCAAAATACTTGGAGCTTCTTTGATGAAAAGCTGTTTGGTTGTATTAAGAAAACGCCATCCTTTGGAGTTTCGTTAAAAACAAAACCGGCACAATCTTTAGCAACTAAAAAGCAAACGTAATCTAAATTATAGAAATTTAGAAAAGCAAAAATGATTTTTGCTTTTCTCCTAACAAAGGAATTAAAAAGTTTTGCTAGAGATATTCACTTCATCTTATTTTGTGACTATTAGCTTGAAAGTATGCATTTTCTTATGTTACATGCAAACAAACAGAACAAGAGATAACCACACATATACTTCGTTACATTGTTGTGGTGGTCCTTTCTAAGCAAATCATTTTCAAAAAACTGCCAAATAAATTAAGATTCTAACCTTTATCAAGGACAATTTGTCTCTTATTAGATTAGCTAGGAATTAAATTTAATCTGATAGGGGACAATGTCTAGATTTTGGCTCACTAGAAATTGTTGACAATCCTCATTGTTCGAATCAAGCTCAAATCTGTCGTTCTGCTTGTTCTTAATTAGTTTGAGATGAGCCAATAACAAACATCCGGGTAAGTGCACGACCAGACTCTTCTGTTTTACCTTTTTGAGACACTCCCCAACTAACTTAAACCACTCACGTGCAAGAATAGAATGCAAGATTTTCAATAGAAAATTATAAGCTAATCAAACCAACAAATTTTCAAACGTATTAACTTGTCAATGACTAAGAAATATTAAAGATTAGTTTAATATACATCTTGGGCAATAACATTTCAAAAGCCGAGTTAGATACGAAACAAAATAAACAGTCTAATTACAACTTTCTAATTACAAACGAATTTTGTATCCAGCAACAATAATTAAAAAAACTGTTATCCTGTAAAGAGAACAATGATAGAAAGGAAGTGAATATTACAATGCATTTGCGGAAGGGCAAACGAGGCGCATTTTCGAACACCACTGCTCAATGAATGCTTTGTTGTTTTGCAACCAGACAATTTATGATATTTTTATCACTGAAAAAAGAACAAAAAGCTAAATGCTTCGCTGAATGACAAATTCTATCTGGGAAAATTGTAGCAGAGTGAAATTCGGGAACATGAGTGAAAAAACTGGATCCTAAAAACTGGAACAGAACTAAACTGGATCCAATAAACTTTTGGTAGGAATAGGACCTTGGTTTTGACATCTGGTAAGACCAGAATTTTTTGCTTTACATTTCAATTTTGGAACCAGTTTGATCTGTTCCTTTTTCGCTGGTCTGTTCCAGATAACTGCAAACAACAAAGCTGCATGGAGAACTGCTATCAGACGCAGGCCTGAGCCATAAAGAGGCCTAGTCGGATAAACCAAACACTTTCTTCTTCTCTGCTCCTCAGCCTTTATGCTCCTCTCTTCTACTTTTGCCCGCAAATTATCACCGCACAAAATTGTTATCACTGCACGTTAAAGATATTTGACATGCATAAGTACAGCGAATCCAAAAATAACTTAGGCCAAATTGATCAGAGCACGCGCACATAAAAGGAATAGGAAACTGCTCATGTGAAACCACTGAGCGCTGCTAGAGGATTTCGCCGATTTGCAGAAAGGCGGAAACTGTTCACATGTTCTTTTCTATGCGGAATTTGATTTGTCAACCGCTGGTGGTCGAGTGGCTGTTAGCCACTTTTACCTGTGTCAAATGCCTTTAAAATAAACGCTGTCTAGAAGACTCAAACGGATTTCAAAGGCAATGGAAAATTGCAGAGAAAGAACAGAACGCCAAAGTAAAAGCGACCTAATCCACGAGGGCAGCGATAGCTGGTTTGAGTGCGCTTTGTTGTTATTCTCCTTTTTGGTTCAAATTGTTAAAACTGCGCAATTGTTAATGCTAAAGTGATCAAGCGACATCTGCCACGTGAAGCTGAATTCACACTGGACGCGTCACTGAGCGTCATCGAGCGGCGCGTTTTCTGTTTTCCAATGCTGTTCACAGCAAACTTGCAAAATTCTCGACAAGTTGTACCGTATTCCTTGCATTGCAAAATCAAGCCGGACATTCAAGTTTGCTACAGAAACGGATGAAACGGTAATCTGAAGCTAATATATCAAAAACAGCATCTTGGCCAAAAAATTAGGTATTCCATGTACTTCAATTAGTCTCGTGCGGTTTCTTCGACATTTCGGTTGGAGAGGTTGGCCAATGTTTTGACAGAAAAATGATTCTCTTCAAGCATTCATTAGAGAACCGAAATTTTTATTGATATTAAAGATGTGGAAGGTCTACTACAATTAGCAAAATGTTTGGCTTTACGGATTCATGGGGTTTCCCTTCCTGCCAAAATGTGCCGATTTGGACATTTTAGTTTAGCCTCGTTTAGGTTTTAGAGCACGTTTTTGTTAGGTTTTGAATCGTGAGCAATAAACAACCGTGAATAATCAAAAGTGAGTTTATATATCACACAAACTGGTATATAAGTGGCGACCTGAGCCAGGACACGTCTGGTAAGCCTGGATTAACCGCTATTTTTCGTTTGTGAAAACCTTTTCGTTTGTAAAAAATTTATGGCCTAGTCATAGCAAGGTTAGGCCAAAGAATTACAATGTAACGCTGCAAGTAACAAACTTAGCGGACCAAAAAAGTACGGAAATCGCGGAAGTTGTCCCATTTGTCGAAGAAAATGAGCCTCGCGTTGAAGATGCTCAAACATAGGAGATGAACATTGATCCGAACGTTTCTAAGAATATTTTGTCAGAAGCAGACCTTAAAATTAATCATTTAAAAAAAGAAGAGAAAGATCGCTTGCTATCATTTCGTAGAGAACTTAAAATCGTTCAATGTCCTGATTTGGGACAGGTTGAAATGGTTAAGCATAAAATCAACGTTGGTGACGCAACACCAATTAAACAGCCACCCTACAGAGTTCCATTGGCAAAACAGCGTCTGATTGACGAGGAAATGGAGAAACTACTCGTAAAGGAAATAATTAGGCTGTCTTGTAGCCCTTGGTCGTCTCCAATCGTATTAGTTTCAAAACCTGATGGTTCCACTCGCTTTTGCATTGATTACAGGAAGGTTAACTCTGTCACAGAAAAGGACGCTTATCCTTCACCCCCTATAGATGACACGTTGAATGCACTAGGTGGGGCTAAATATTTTACAACTTTAGATCTACAAAGTGGTTATTGGCAGGTGGCGCTAGATAATGCATCTAAGGAAATTACTGCGTTTTCAACTACTAAGGGGCATTGGGAATTTAACGTCATGCCCTTTGGCTTAACGAATGCCCCGGCAACTTTTCAACGATTGATGGACTTTGTATTGACAGGATTACATTGGAGCCATTGTCTAGTTTACTCAGATGACGTCAGCATTTTCGGGAAAACATCTGATGAACACCTAGAGCGCTTGCAAGTGGTACTTAATCGATTAAATCAGACTGGTTTAACCTTAAAGCCATCAAAATGCCAGTGGGCCGAATTGGAGGTTAGGTACTTGGGTCATCTTATCAGTGGTGATGGAATAAAGCCTGATCCAGGGAAAAGAGCTGCTGTTGCAAAAAATTTCCTAAACCTAAAGACAAAACTGAAGTTCGCGCTTTTCTGGGGTTAGCCTCATATTATAGAAGATTTATCGAAAGTTTTGCAAGCATTGCTAAACATTTAACAGAAACCTTTAAGAAAAACTATAGGAAATTGTGGCTTTGAATGGACCAGGAAAGCAGAAGAAGCGTTTGATCAACTAAAAGATCTCCTAACTTCGGCGCCCATTCTAGGATGCCCGAATTATCAAAGCCATTTCATTTTGCGAACAGACGCAAGGAACAGTGGAATAGGCGTCGTGCTTGCACAAAAACAATAACAAAGAGGTAGTAATCGCGTATGCAAGTCGCCAGTTGAGGCCAAGTGAAACGAAATATCCAACAATTCAAAAGGAATGCCTAGCTATCGTTTGGGGTATTAAACACTTTCATCACTATCTTTATGGGCAGCCAAGCTTTTCCGTTATAACCGACCATTGTCCTTTACAGTGGATCAAACGAATGCAAGCCAAAAATCAAATGATCCAGCGTTGGTTTTGTGAGTTACAGGGGTACTCTTTTAATGTGCTTCATAGGTCGGGTAAATGCAACGGAAATGCTGATGCATTGTCCAGGTGCCCCATCACGTCTTCTCTAGAGGGCACACAGTCTTGTATCAAAAGCTGGGATGTAGCAGTGTTAGATGCGGTGGACGTAAGTGGCCTGCAGGACGAGGACCAAGAGATGAAGGAGATGAAAGATTACTATTCAAATGGAAGGTTTCAAATTAACGACGATCTTAGGAAAAAGATCGATTCGTTTAGTGCCAATTACTTTCTAGAAGACGATGTTCTTTATCACCGATGGACACCAAAAATTTATGGTAATGTGTGTAGAACAAGGAAGCAATTGGCTGTACCCTCGAAAGAAAGGGGAAAGATCTTGATGCATTGACACATAATGAACAAGGCCACCCTGGATTTATGCGAACATATTCAAAAATTAAGGAGAACTATTTTTGGATCACTGTGAAAAAAAGACATTGCAAGACACTGCAAAAATTGTAAAGGGTGTGCAAAGCGGAATCTCCTAAAAACAGAAAAGGGTACCGCTAAATCCAATTTTGAGCATTTTAACAGAAACCAAGCCTCGGGGGGAGGGGGGTACCTTAACATGTTTGAAGGTACGGGGACGTGCCATTATTTAGGGCTACCTTTTTTCTGAAAAGTGCGGAATTATGTGCGGAACTATGGGTACCATTTGAAGAAACATGCAGAATTATGGGTCCCATTTTGGGAAAATATTGCAAAATTATTAGGAGGGATATTTAGCATTAACAAAATGAATGACCACTTAGAAATAAAACTATGAAATCTGTGTAATATTGAGATTTTGGGGCAAAGGACATGCAAAATTTGTTTAATGATTTTTATATGCTTTAAAAATTTTGTTTGCTTTACGGAATTATGGGTATAGTTTTCATCTTGTTTGTTGAATTATTGGCAGTGGCGGCTCTTGCTAATGGGCATCTGGGGCAATGCCCCCTCAAGAAGATTCAAAGGAAATCTATGATATTCATATTTAGTTTTGAAGATAGTCTTACTGTGGTTAATTATATAAGTTTGTATCTCTTCTAGAAAAAGCTCCTTGCTATCCCGTCTCGTCCTTAGCCTCGCTTCTGGCCCGCTAGTGCCTTGAGCGATGATGTCATTTTACGGGCAAAGTTTTTTTGCCCCTAGCCGACATGCGCACAAGCTAATTTTCCACCTCGAGCATTGCGAAACGCGGCCTGTGATTGGCTTATTTGGAGGAATTCGGGGAAGAAAAATTTTGCCCATTAAATGACATCATCGCTAAACAACAACCACATCTATATATGCTTCTTCTTCTGCGCTCCATGACGATCAACATCGAACCATGAATACAGTGAATAATTTGCAAACTCGACCTTTCTATCGATTATGGCAATATTGATGTTCTGCCCTCCCAACTGTGAAAGTCACGAGCCGCCACTGTAATAATTTTATAACGTCTTCTGCTACCTATCCAACCTATATCTCCGCTTCAGCTTCCGTTTCTTCTCTGTCGCTTGCTATTCACAACAACAATAACTCTCGTTCCAGTCTCTCATTACTCACATCTTAACAAAATATTTTTATGGCGTCATCGCTTTGCCAATCTGTTCAGTTGACATCCGCTATCTCGAACTCTGAAATTTGTTCGAGATAGCTATTGTTCGAGTTCATGTAGTCACTAATTCAAAATTACAAGTCAATCTAAATCATTAAGAAGGATAGCATCTAATATCATTTGTTTTCTCCTTCTAACCAGTTCCTTGTCTATAACACCATTCATTTTAACAAAATGCTCACGGAGCACTTCTCCATTCTCTGAGAATAGGCAATATCTTGATATTATCTCCATCGCATCTCTTATTTCGTCCGTTGGTTTTGTCAAAGGATTGTCGTTGCTTTCTTGGCTGTCCTCTTGGCTGTCCTCTTGGCTGTCTTCTTGGCTGTCTTCTTGGCTGTCTTCTTGGCTGTCCTCTTGGCTGTCTTCTTGGCTGTCAACCTTTCGTTTTATACCAGTTTGTGTGATATATAGACTCACTTTTGATTATTCACGATTGTTTATTGCTCACGATTTGATAGCGATTCACTCTTCTCTCAGAAACCTAACAAAACGTGCTCTAAAACCTATAACGAGGCTAAACTAAAATGTCCAAATCGGCACAGTTTCTGTTGTCCAGTTCTTCTACCCATTCTTGAAACAACTCACCACTCATCCAGCTTTTTTCTGATGTCTATAATTATCACTTACTTAATAAAACATTTAAATTGTATTATAACACTGTCTTTTTAATCTGTCATCTGCCGTTTAACAGATTTTTTACTCCTAATTTTAATTTTCTCAAAGTTGGAAGGGACGTGCTGATGGTTTTTAGAGAGAGGAATTGCGCTTGAAGAGTTGGAGTTGTCAAGGACGTTTTCAAGTCGTTTTAAAGTTGTCAAGATCGTTCGTTGTCAAGAGTTAAATTAATTGTAATAACTTGTAAATAGTATATATATACATACACATATATATATATTTATATATATCGTGTTATATATATATAAATATATCGTGTTTATTTCATTGTGAATTTTGCTACCATACACCGACCAGCCTTAAAAAGCACAACACTTCAGTGGGAAACATTCGTTAATATCCTCATTATTTTGGGAGGGTTTTGTCCTCGAGCAGTTGCCTAGTTGATATTCATAAGAACCATTTACACTTGAAACTTGCATACATAATTGCATACTTAACTGTCGTCAATTAGAAGTACTCTTGAAATGCAAAGTATTGGCACTACATACCAGGGATTGATTTAAGGGTTTTTTGACGAGCACGAGCACGAGCTAAAGGTGGTTTATAACCCTACATAATAGACAGGGAATTTCGCATAACCATCTATCAAACTTCCTAACCGAAATTCTTAAAGTTTAAATCATGAAAGTAAAGGCCACTGATTATTTTAGGTCTTCCAGCATTCCAGCAAATGACCGGAAGTAATGTTTCCTTAAGCGTGAGAAATGCACGGTCAGCAAAATTTTTACCTTCAAATTTTTCAAATCTGATGATTTTATCAAAAATATCTTGCAAAACTGAGTAAAATAAATTAAAACGTCATTGTTTCCTTGCGTAATTTGACATACTGAATAGAATAAGATACAACGCCAACTTTAGAAAACATTAGAAAAAGCTATCTTTAGACTTAACCTGTTGGGTATCGCAGTATAACCTTACAACTATGCACGTTGTACAACTGAAACTTTGTTTTTGAAGGACAGTTTGTATATTTGAGATTTGTCTTTCTTTTTTTCTGTTTTTTTTTGCCGTTTCTGCAACAGGATGGAATATATCAACGATCATAACCATGAAACATTTAGTGTTCAAGCTGCATGAAAAGTCGAGGCACGCCATTCAAAACAAAGAGGACGTACTTTGGTCGATGAGGCACATCCGTGCCCGTAGGCACGTTAAAATAATGCCTGCTATATACGACATAGCCTAATTTCCATTAAAGCGAAACTCAGCGAAAGCCAGCGAACAGAAAGCATGCGCACATGGTCGCTACTTTTCGCTCAGTAGTTCAATTTGGTTGAACTTGTCAGCGATCGCCAGCGAAAAGTTACGTAATTTTATGTAGATTACAAGACGGCAAGCTTTGAACAGTTGTTTTCTCAGGCAGATCAAGGCCGATTTGTGGACAGCATAGAGCAAATGTGAAAAGATGGAAATTTTGGATCTCATATTTTAAATTATAGGCGAAAATGTCGAAAGAGTTACTCATGATTGCAAATTCGTATTTCTTTAAACGTTCACAAAATAA
This sequence comes from Rhopilema esculentum, assembly GCF_013076305.1. The sequence goes on from NW_027020139.1 coordinate 34,093, forward strand.
CTTTCTCGGTTTCTGGACTCTATATTTACTACTTTCTATATGCCTTAAAGCTCAAAGAAACTCAAACTGCTGTCAATCCTCCATGTATCTTGCCAATTAAGTGCACCTGGAGGCGCCAGAAGTGAAAAAGGAAACAATTGAATCCTTCCTTTCGCTAGCGATCAGGGGAAAGAATGGGGGATTCAACTGCCAGCTGTTCGCTGGCGGCCGCCCGAAGCGATTGCTGAGTTTCGCTTTAATGGAGATTGGCCTT
>NW_027020140.1:0-11631 GCF_013076305.1 Rhopilema esculentum
TAATAACTTGGCGCCAGCATAAATTGACGGAGTTTCGCTTTTTCCATTGCCTAAACTTGGCACACAGGGTCTATTTGTCAACGAAAACTTTCTCAGAAACATTACAAAAAGAGAAAAATCAGCTGTTGAAGGAAATAAAACAGCTGGAAAGAACTTTTTTGAGGATATGAGAAATAAAGTATGGGCAGATTTGTTTTTAAAAAGTATTTTCAAGATTCAAGAAAACTTCAGAGTTTGATCGTTTGGAAATCCATTCCTACTAAGAAAGAGAAAATATCGACACAAAATGGTGGACTCTATTTAAACTCATTTTGACAAGCCCAGTTTGAAGGTTTCTCAAATTTTTGTTAAAGCACTTAATTTCCGAAAAGTTAAGATCAGATGTTACAAAAATTTATCTCATCTGTACAAAATTGCAATTATTGCTTCTTATTTTTAGTTGATAGTTCTTCTGTTGATATTTCAACGTTATTGTTTTATATTAATTCTTATTTTTTTTGTGAGGGGCTTCGTATATTTGGCTAGAATGATTTTTCCGAGCGGTAGAAAATGCTAAATAAAACACAAGAATTGCTTCTCACGAATACAAATCATAAAAACGTTAACTTTTAAAAGTTTAATAGCAGTTGCCTTTGGCAAGCACCACGCTTTTCTCTAACTAACTCTGTTTCACCTTACTCTACTTTATACACATTTATTTGTTTCCCTCATGTTATTTCGGGTAATTTTAAAATTTAAAAATGGTTTCATCACGAGCTATATGATAGTGGTTTTTTTAAAGCTTTGCAAAACATATCTATTTCATGTCAACATCACAATAGACGCGACTATGCGACACCTTCAGTCAAAATTCATTTTAGATACAGTTTCTGGCGGTTAGAATGTGGAGAATGCAAGATATAGAGAGACGACAAGATCTAAGTTTATGACTCCTTTTTACCAAAACGTAACGAAAAACTCCTATTTACACGAGTAACTCCGAACTACCACAACCTAAGCTAATTAACATAAGATATAAGACTTAATTAAGATGTTTATCACCGGTCATTTCATTTAATAAGAAAACATAATAATGTTGTTTCAAGCAATTTGCAGCATCTTTTTTCCTGACCAACAATTTGAGACACCTTATATTGATTGAGTTCCGATGCAATATTATTGTTATTATTATTATTATTATTATTATTATGTTCAATTCCATATTTCTCGAATTAGTTGTTGAATTCGGTAAATTCCTTGAAAGCAGGTAGCACCAAGCTATCAACGGTTTCAAGGCTTCATTCTTCGTGTCCTACATAGACAGTACTCTCCTTAAGATTCGAGCAGAACCTAACAAAGTCGTTTTTTGTATTACTTCAATCCTGATATTGTCATCACATTCCTTGATGTATCCCTCAAACTTCTTAGTAATCATTCCCAGAGCACCAATCACCACGGGAACCACTTTGACCTTTTTCAGATCCCAAAGTCTTGCCATTTCGTCCTTTAAAGGCTGGCATTTTTCAATTTTCTCTACTTCTTTTTCTTGTACCCTTTTGTCACCCGGAATGGCGATGTCTATTATTGTAGCCTCTTTAGTTCTTTTGTCCAGCAATACAATGTCTGGTTTTCTAGCTTGTATGCGTTGGTCGCATTGTATCATCATATCCCATAACAACTTGTACTCTTCATTTTCAGCACAGCTATTTGGCTGCTGGTTATACCACTCATTCGCTCTTTTTATATTTGCCTTTTTACACATTGCCCAATGCACATACCTTGCCACATTGTCGTGTCTTCTTTTGTACTCTCTTTGCGCCAACTTGGAACATTCACTAACAATATGATTGACACTTTCTCCTTTTTCATGGCACATCCTACACAACGGAGATTCCACTGATTTTTCAATATGGTATATCAAATAGTTTGTTCTCAGTGATTGCTCCTGTGCACTACATATCAATGCTTCAGTTGTGCATTTAAGGTCGCCTTTGCTCAACCATCCCCAAGTTTTATCACAATCAACTGCTTCGTTTTTATTTCAGTATTGTCCGTGCAATTTCTTTTCCTTCCACTCTCTCATAGTTTTCTCCTTACCTTCTTTCCTGAAGACTTTTGGATCTTTACATTCCTCAGTATTCAAATGGCCGTGGATTCTTACCATTTGTAACATTTCCTCCGTGGTATTTTTTAATTCCTGGTGTCATTTTTCTCAATACATCAGATAATGGCATCATACAAATAACAAACAACAGTGGTGACAAGCTATCTCCTTGGAAAATCCATCTCTTTATATCAACCTCCCCTAAAGACTCACCACAAGCTGTCAACTCTGTCTTCCACTTTGACATGGACCATTGGATGAACTTAATAACACTTTCCGAAATGTTTATCAGCTTCATACTTTCTAAAATCCAGGAATGCGGCACCATGTCGTAGGCCTTTTTGTAATCGACCCAAGCCATAGCAAGGTTCTTATGCTTCTTTTTTATCAATCAAAAGCTGATCTTTTGTTCCTTTGCTTTTCTTTCTACATCCCTTTTTTCGTTAGGGAGAATATTGTTTACTTCAAGGTAACTGTATATCTTCTCCGACACAATCCCAGCCATGAGTTTCCACATCAGTGGTAGACATGAGATTGGGCGAAAGTTTCCTACTTCGTTACCCTTTGCTGTGTCTTTCTGGCATAGTACAGTTCTACCTTTCGTCATCCATTCAGGTATACTTATGTTGTTGTTAATGATATCGTTCATCTGAGTTGCTATCCGGTTATGTAGACTATGCATCTTTTTGAGCCAGAATCCTTGGACCCCATCAGGTCCTGGTGCTTTCCAATTAGGGAGCTTTTTGCATTGTTGTGTAACCATCTCTACTGTAATTTCAAATTTTTCTTGCTGACATTCTACCTTGTTATTTCTCAGCTCTGTTAGCCATTCTGCGTTGTCTCTGTGAGTTTCCTGTTTTGAACAAATATTTGACCAGAACTCTCTACTTTCTTCCGAGTTTGGCACCGCATTTCCGGTTTTCGCTTTACCATTCAGCTCCTGATACACCTTTTTCTGATCTTGTTGAAAAAGTTTATTAATTCTGAACTGGTCTATTCTCTGCTCATATCTCTTAAGTTTAAATGCTTTTGCTTTTAATCTTTGTTTTAGCTCTTCTAAGACACAACGCAATCCTTTGGTCCTGACCTTGTATTTCCTTTCAACCCCTACGCAATTTCTCTTCGACACTTTCTCTCCTCTTTGCTTTCTTTCAAGTTTATTTATATGGTTACGGATTTCATCAATACATGCATTCAATCTTCCTTTCCACCATGGATCTTTATTCTTCGTTTTACTACTTGAGGGTTTCTTAAACCCTACTTTCCTAGCACAGTAGATCGAAATGGAATTTAACAAATTGTTGGTTTCAGTGATTGTTTCGGTTCGAATATCACTCACAATCTCGTTCACCTTATTACATAAATTTACTAGCTTCCACCTCTCTACTTTTTTGGATCCAGAGATGAACTCTTTTTCCTCGCTCCTCATGATATCTATAATATTCTGTATAATTTCACGATCTTCTTCCGATCTTATATCATTGTTTGCTACTGTAATCTCGCTAGTCGTAATCTCAGCTTTAAAATTCTTTCTATTCTCATCGTTTTCTACCTCAGCGTTTTCATTCACTCGCTGCCCAATCTCCATGACTCCTTCACCTTCATTTGTGCTTTCTTCAGCATCTTCATTGAGTACATATCTCTTAACCATTTCAATCTCGACATCAGTAAGCCATCCATTTTTCCTTACCATTCATGCTTGGTCACACAAATTCTGTTCACTTATCTCAAACAAACCCTTTTCTTTCCATGCTCTATACATCCTTTGCCTATATCCCCTGATAGGTTTACCGTTTACATCTAAAGGATTACTTAGGAAGTAACACTCCATAACAACCACATTCAACTCCTTCGTCCACTTTCTTTTTGCAGTCACTTGATGACGACCGGGTCTCCGCTGCTGTGCCGGAGAACACCTGCCGGGCGAGGTGCCTTCACGATCAGTTCCAGTACCATTCACGCCGTTATTTTCGATTGTTTGATCCGACATTTCACACTCATAAGAGGATTAGTGAATTTAAGGTTGCACAACCACCAGTATTTTTATCGTGACACCATCACTAGAAGAGTTGCCAACCAAGACTAAAGAGTCCCTCCTACCCATGAGACAGACTAGCCCCCGCCGGACGCCAATCATGGTCTCGGGGAGATTATTATTATTATTATTATTATTATTTTTATGAAAAGTTTCCACTATTATTATTATTATTACTACGTACTACATATTTTGTTGCAAAAATAAGCCATGGACAAATCCGGAATTACATCCTTTTTAACTTTAGTTGTTTTATTTTATTTTATTTTTCTCAGTTTTTCCTTTTACCTTACGAGGGTTATAGTTTTTTCTTGTAAAACCAGGCTAGCCAATTGCAAATTACCTTGTAATAGTGAAATTTGTAATTGTAGTTTTAATTGAATTGAAAATGAAAAGTTTCCATTATTATTATTATTATTATGACAAACCAAGAACATAAATCGGACCTTTTATCAACACTGTCCAACATGCTCAAACGATTCCGAGCCTCTTCATGCAAAAAATAAGCTGCGTCTTTATCACAACTTTGTTCTTTCTAAAATTTCCTGGAACCTTACTGTAGCAGATCTTTCAAAGACGTGGGTTGTCGAGAATCTTGACAACCTTGTATCCAAATACATCCGCCAGTGGCTCGACCTCCCAATAAGTGCTACCTTGAGTAGCATTATTCTTTCTAAAAACCAGCCTAACTTTGCCATCCACCAAATTCCTACAGTTTCAAACAGTTTTACGAAACGCATTGAAATCTTCACCAAACGATAACATTCGCTCTTTATGGAAAAATACCAGCATTGGCACAAATATACAATATGATATATATAGGAACACCAAAGAAGCATTAAAGGCTGTCCAGCATGAGCATAAAGATCGTCTGCAAAACATCCTAACCTCCCAAGGATCTTTATTATCACATCTCTTTAACCAGAATCTTCCACAAATAAACAAACTTTGGTCCAAGGTGCAAAGTAGCATGCCTCAGAATATTTTCAATTTCACCATAAGGTACCTGACTGAACAATACCCTTGCCACACAGAAAAACCTGAAAAAATGGAACTTGAGCCAGACCTCTGAATGCTCTTTCTGTTTTCTGCCAGAAACCCTCCTTCACGTTGTTGCTGGCTGCAAAACGTATCTGGAACAAGGCCGATACACCTGGAGACATAACTCTATCCTAAACTTTCTAGCTACGTCACTAAAAGCTGTTAATGAATCTACCATCTACGCTGATATACCTGGCTTTCTTTCACCATCAATCATAACTGGAGAAAACCTTCGCCCTAATCTTCTCTTGAGGACTAACAACAATTACCTCTACATTTTAGAGCTAACTGTTGGCTTCGAATCCAATCTTGACACTAATGCAACAAGAAAACACAGCAAGTATGCTCCTCTCTCATCTGGTTTACAGCGGCAGTTCAAATGTGTCTCCTTTGTTAATCTTTCTATGAGCTCTCTTGGCATCTTCGGCAATTCCATTCTTCAAAATGTGTGACTCTCTCTCCATCGATCAGCAACAAAAACGGTATCTCATTTCTAAACTTTCCAACATTGCCATCCGTACTACGTACTACATATTTTGTTGCAAAAATAAGCCATGGACAAATCCGGAATTACATCCTTTTTAACTTTCGTTCTTTAATTTTTTTTTCTCAGTTTTTTCCTTTAACCTTACGATTGTTATCAATGTTGTTGACGTCAAAATTGCGTCACAGTGTGACCAAACCGTACAATTTTTGTCGGTTAATTCAATTCAATTATCGAAGTGCAAGAGCTTATATCTCACAAACTGTAAAAAATATCGAAAAACAAATGACGAATTCATGATCAGCAGGTTCAACTTCTTTAGATTAGCCAATAAAATGCAAGTACAATATTTGTCTAGAGAGGCCCTTTAAATGAGACGGAACAATGCATGTTCTGTGCTGTAGCCGTCACGGAAGCCACGCAGTAAACTAGAAAATCTGGTATTTGCAAACGGTTTCATTTGTTTGACCATGATGCGTTTAAAGACTTTTGAAAGGGCCGGAAGGACACTTGTAGGCCTAAAGTTAAGTTTCAACGTAGAATCGTTCGCTTTGAAGATAGGTGATACATCAGCAAGTTCTAGTTGGTCAGGAAATTCGCTATAATCGAACATATAATTTACATACGATGTAATTTGATCAATACACAAATCTGAGAGTAATATCAAAATGTCCGTAGGAATCTCCCCACTAGATTTTTTGAACTACTAAGCTGGTTGATTTCATTCCAAACATCAAAAGGTGCAACAAAATCAAATTCAAATTCGTCAATAATACCAACATTCTCCTTAATTCTGATAATACTAGGGTGGCTCCTGTATTTCTGAATCGAATACAGCACATGATCAGTTGACGAATTGATTACAACGTCAGACTCTGGTGGTGCTGTGATAGGTAGTGTGTCGGTTATGTTTACAAAATAAGAATTGAAAATTTCACAAATCTTCTTGTCGTCATTTATTATGTTAGATATACAGGAACAAACTAATACGACGACGAGAATCCAATGTCACGAAATAAATTTTCAAAATAAATTAAATTTAAAGAGTATACTATTATTTCGCCCCGGCAGACAGGGCTTCATCAGAGTAAATGAAACGAACGAGTGAATGGATTTGAAATGTGATAAGGTGGTGCCGGATTGGTGGATGTTGAATGGTGTGAATGCAGCGCAGTGGAGAAAAAATGGGATGATGGAAGTAGGGGAGGGAAAGGTGGTGGGTGATATAGGGATGTGGGTGGTGCTATGGAGATTGATGCAATGGGATGATAATGATGACTATAAATATGAATAAAAAAAATAGTAATAATAATAATAATAATAATAATAATAATAATAATTGTGATGGAACTGAGGATAATGGAATGTTGATGATGGTAATGGTGGTGATGATGATTATAGTGGTAGGGAAAATATGGTGTGGGTTGTGAGGGCGGTGTGATAGGTGATAGGTTGTTTTGTAAAGTTAACGGTCGGTGGTTCTCTTCATGCCGTTGGGGGTGAGGGTGTTCGCCAGGCCAATGAGATATTGCTCCTTAGCTCGACGAACACTCTCTCGTTTGTCATTAAGTCTAAGTAGTGGTGTGATGGCAAGGTCGTTGATGGTGTGTGCTGGGCTGCAGAAATGTTCTGCAACACCAGACTTGTCTTCTTTTTTGTTGATAATGTCTCGTTGGTGTTCGTTAAATCTGTCTTTAAGTCGTCTGCTAGTTTGTCCGATGTATTGGCAGTTTTTGTTTCCGTTATGTAGACAGCGTTTGCATTGTAAAGCGCCGTTCAAACGCTCTCGACTTTTCACTCGACTACTCTAGATTTTTGTCGAGAGTAAAAGTCGGGAGCGTTTGAACACCTTGTTGAGAGCAGTCGAGCGAAGTCGAGAGCAGTCGAGAGCAGTTGTCGTAAAATATCCTAATCAACACATTCGGAGAATATCTTTACGATACAGAAAAACATTTGTGCGAGTGCAAGCTATATCGATCAACAAAACTATCAACTTTCACAAAAAAAACGTGGTCTCTAATCAAAACGAGGCTATAACAAAATGGAGTCAGGGGGTCTAAGCTATAATTCAGTACACTCCCCCAAATCAAGTGTCTTTACTCTTGATTTAATGACTGTGCATGTACTTTCAATAATTCGTCAGCTGCAAAAGCTGCTACTCTTCTTGGCTTGACTTCTTTTGCCTGAACTTGCTTTTCCTGAGTATATTGCTCTTCTACTTGTGCTTTTATCTCTAAGGGGCATATTCCTTGAAGTGGTCTTTCCTTCCATTACAATCTTCCGCCCTTGAGATACCGCATCTAATCTTACTGCTCGAACTACATCATCTCTTCCTTTTATGTAACTGGAGATTTTGGCTAACTTCCAGAAACGTCGTTCAATGGTAGTATCTATGATCAATACCAAAGTTCCAAGCTCTGGTAATACTTCTCCTCCTTTAGTCGTGCGATGATATTCACGAAGACCTAAAAGATACTCCTTTGACCATCTATTCCATACATGCTCTAGCTTAGCTCTCAAGAACTTCATTCTCTTGTTCACGTTCTTGTCATCAAAATCTGCATCGTTGTCATGCTTGACATCTCCTATCATTGCTAGTCGATGACCATGAATCATATGATTTGGAGTGAGGGGCTCTTCCTCTAAATCTGATGTTTGATAGGTAAGTGGTCGATTATTTGTCATTCCTTCAACTTCTATCAAGATGTTTTCCAGCTCTCTAAAGGTTAGTTTTGCCTTTCCCATGGTCTTGAATAATGCTGTCTTGGTTATTCCAACTAATCTTTCAAAGAAGCCGCCTTGCCACGGTGCCTTAGCTACATTGAAATGCCAATCAATGCGGTTGGCCAACAAAAAATCCTGCAATTCTTGCTCTACACATATCTTCTTCAAGTGCTTTGCAGTGGCAAGGAATGTTTTTGCATTGTCACTTATTACTGTAGCAGGTGCTCCACGTCTGCTGATGAATCTTCGAAACATTCCTCTAAATTCATTGGCTGTCATATCTTCTGTGAGCTCTAAGTGTACTGCACGGGTTATGCCGCATGTGAATAGTGCAACATATGCCTTCTCTTCATTCTTCAAATATATAGGTCCTGCAAAGTCAACTCCAGTTGTACTAAACGGGTTGTCTCGAACCACCCTCTCTGCTGGTAGCTGTCCAGATTGAGGTGGTGCACATGGCTTTGCATTTCGCTTATTGCAAACCATACATTGACGTAATTGTTGCTTCACAGCCTGGCGTCCCTTTAAGACCCAAAACTTGCTTCTGACTTCCGCTAATGTTGTATTTACTCCCCCGTGTCGTGTACGCTTGTGACACTCTGAAATTAGCAAACTTGTAAATCTGCTATCCTGGGGTAACAGTATTGGAAACTTGCTTTCAACTGGTAGTGTTGTGTTTTGAAGACGTCCTTGGCAGTGTAAGATTCCATTGATTTCTATCACTGCAAGCTGTGTCTTTATTTGTGAGTAACTATTTCTTCCTTTCACCATCACTTGTGTATCTTTTATCCACAATTCTTCTGCCTCTTGGATCTCTTCTACACGCAACATTTGAGTATCTGGCCTTTTCTTCTCCTTGAGGCAACTTATAAACCTAAGCACAAGAGCTGTAACTCTCAACAGTTAGCCATATGAGCCATAGTTTTCCGCAGGCACTAAATTGTTGATTGACAGACTTGGTTCTTCTTCAGCAATTGGAAGTGTACACTGTCTTTCTTCAGCCTTGCTTTCAACTGTTTCGATCAGGTGAGGCTGGTGGGGATAATTTCCATCCACTATGAACTCTGGTCCATTCAACCAAATCTTGCTTTGCTCTAATTGCTGGGGAGACAATCCTCTTGTGCCCAAATCTGCAGGATTCTCAGCTGTGGGCACATATTTTAAATTTACATCCGTTGTTAATGCTTGTTGCTCATCTACTCTTCGCTGGACAAACTGTCTGTATTGACCTCGATTCTCTAGCCAATGTAGAACTGTGCTGCTGTCAGACCACAAAACTGACTCTTCTGGCTCCCAGTTCTTTAGAGTTTCTCTGACTGTTTTCAACAAACGTGCTGCGATCCTTGCTGCTGTTAGTTCCAACCTGGGTATTGTCATCTCTTTCCTTATTGGAGGTAACCTTGTCTTTGCAGTAACAAGGTGTGCACCTGACTCGTTTTCATGGTGCCATACAAGGTTTACAGCAGTGCAATATGCAGCCTTGCTTGCATCACCGAAAACATGAATTGAAATCTTCCTTGGTCCACCGATTGCTGGCATAATGCATCGGGGAATCTTGAGTTCAGTCAACCTTGAAACAGCTTGCATCCATTTCTTCCATCTCATTTCAATCTCTGGGCTTACTGGCTCATTCCAATCCTTGTTTTCCTTGCAGATATCTTGGAATATCAGCTTTGCAGTAACTGCAACTGGGCCCACAATACCCAGTGGGTCATATACCTTTGACAGTCTGCTTAGGACTTCTCTCTTCGTCACTTTACCATTCTTCACATCTAGCACTGCTTCCATACTAATTCCTAGTGTGTCCTCTTCTGGATTCCATTTTAATCCTAAAATTTTACTTTGTGAATCTTTGGTACCTAGGCTTTCCTTTGCATACGTCACTGTAGTTGAATCTTTTTGATCACTTTTCTCCTCTATGTGCTTTCTGACCTCCACATGGTCGGTCTTCCACTTATGGAGTTGAAAACCTCCTTTTCTCATAATCTCTGTAATTTTGTCTTTCAACTCTATGGCTTGCGTACTGTCAGCAGCTCCACTCACAAGGTCATCACAATACATGTTTGGTAAGACATTTTGGACAACTGCTGGTTCTTCTTCTTCGTACTTCTTGAGGTGCCTTTGCAATGTTGCATTTAACAAATATGGACTTGGTCCACTTCCAAAAATGACTCTAGTAAACCTGTATTCTTTAACCACAGGTTTCTCATTTGTGACATCTTCCACCCACAGGAATCTCATACTGTCTCTGTCCTTCTCATCAACTAAGATCTGATGGAATGCACTCTTGATGTCACCAACAAGCGCCACTGGAAACATCCGGAACCTCAACAGCACATCATGTAGCATAGGTAGCAATGATGGTCCTGTGTATAAACACTCATTCAAACTCTTGTCTCCTTTTCTTTCTTTTGCTGACCCGTTGTACACAACTCGGACTTTTGTGCTCTCCGCATTCTCACGTATTACTGGATGGTGTGGTAGGAAATGGATTCTTTCTCCTGTAGGATGATCTGGTACTTCCTCAATTATACCCTGTTCTATCTGATCTTTAATGACATCATCATATTTCTTTAATATTTCCGGTTCCTTCTTTAATCTTCTGAGTTGCGCAATTAGCAGCCTTTCACAAAAATTTCTGTTTGTTTGCAAATTGACTCTATCTGATTTCCATGGCAACTGCACACTGTATCTCTCTCCATTGAAAGTTACTGTATCTTCAAATTTCTCTTCCACTGAGTTTTTTTCCCTGATCCCTACTGTCTCCAAATCCCACAGTTTGGCTATCTGATTGCTCAGATTTTCCTTATCAGTTGTCAACAGCAGTGAACTTGAACAACTTTGATCCTCTGCTGAGTTTGTTGGTCCCATTAGAGTCCAATCCAGTGTTGTTTCTTCTGCAACAGGATCACCAGCATTTCCCCATTTCATGTTTCCTGTTTTCAGCTTGCAAAGGTCTTCCAATCCAATGATGACATCAATTTCAAGTTCTCTTTCACTTGAAATATCTGAAAATTCCAGGTTCTTCAAATGGTTGAATTTCTTCTTTAAAATCTGGGGCTTCACATTCTTGACAGATGTCAGCTTGCTGAGTGTGGACACCTCAGTTTCAAATTTCAGCTTTTCTGTCATGTCTTTTACTTCTATCTTGTACACTGAGCAGATATGTTGCCTTTCTCCATGCACAGTGTCCAGAACTTTTCTTTCCTGTCTTAATGGCTTGGATTTCAGCAAATTAGCAGTTTTCTGCAACATGTATGTCTT
>NW_027020141.1:0-11081 GCF_013076305.1 Rhopilema esculentum
GCATCATCACTGATACCTTGGCAATACTGCTTCCACTCAAAAATACAGCTGCTGATGCAAGTAGATTACCAATGGGCAGTTGTTGGTGGTATTTTTGGCTGTGCCAGGTAGTTTCATGTCCAGCTGCACAACTCACTGAAATCTTCACCATTGTCCCAATAATTGAAACTATTTTAGCCGTTGCAGATTTCAAACAACCAGGTACAAGGCATAACTGGAATAACGTGAGCAAAATGGTCTGTGGTATGAGAAAATATCTATCCTTGTGGGCAGGCAAGGGTATTTGTGAAACATCTACTATTTCTTCATATTCAATATCACTTTCCTCACTTTCCTCTATATCACTTTCATCTGTTTCATAATCAGATTCTTCAATTTCTTTTGTGCTCTCGATGGTACTCTCCTGAGACAGTACATCATCTTCTTTAAAGCAAAAACAGCGGCAATTGCATGAATCTGTTTGAACAGAGACATCAACAAATTTTTTTGCATCATCATCATTATCACCTGTTACAACAGAATCTGTTATGTCCGCAGTAACCATAGCATCCATCCGATCAGTGGTCTCCTCAACAATAAGCTCATTTTCAGCATTTGAACTCGATTGATGGGATGCAAGTGCTGATTCAATAACCTGGTTGAAAATATTTTTTCTCTCAATAAATTGTGAGTCAATTTTGAATTAATATACATCTTTTTTTTTATAGGTCAATAATTTATATTTAACAGAAATTTGAAATAACGCCCCGAAATTTGACATAACCCCCTTTTTCATACAAGAGAAACTACAGTGTAGACTGCAATGATTTAGTCATATTTCATGTTGTATTTCGTCGTAATATTGCCAATTTCTCATTTCATGTGTTTGCAGAGGTGGTGCCAGAAATCTTCCGACAGAGGGGTTTGAGCTTCCGACAAGGGGGCTAAAATGACTAAAATATGCAATTTTTGTATGTTACTTTGTCAAATTCGCTCCAACAATAACCCAAAATTTCCTCCGATGGGGGGGCTAGATGCTTCCGACGGAGGGGCTGTAGCCCCCCTAGTCCTCCCCTGGCGCCACCACTGTGTGTTTGAGAGTCAAAAATTTCTTGTCCAATTCTGTCTTCAGCGTCTCTATAATTCCTTGAAAATCACGCAGCCCAGTGATTTTTGTATAAGCCCCCCTTCTCTAATAAGCCCCGATTTCTATTAAGCCCCCTGTCTCTAAAACCTCGAATATTAAAAAAACCCGGGGGATTTTAATATAGCTTTACGGTAACTTAGTGACGACAAGGTATAAGAAAATTGTCTTGTACGTAGCAAGGTGTAGTATATTTTTTTACGGAATATACTTCCGCCCCTATGCCCCCGTTACAAAAGGTCGTTTGCCCCCGCACCCCTCCACGGTTTTCCCGATTGAATTAACAGTTGTAGTAAAAAATAAGACTTACTTCTGAATGAATTCTCTTTTTGCGGGCACCAGATATACGCCTTTGAACTTTGTTATATACAAATAACAAATAACGTGGGGACGGCATCTGGCAAAAGTTGTGCCTTCATCGTCACTTCCAAAGAGTTGTTCACAACAGGCGATCTCAGAAACGATTCATTTGTAAAATGAAGGGAGCAGACTCTGGAGTGTCGACTTGGTACAAAGTTTTCTCGTTTTATTTTGACAAGCCAGGCTTTCCTAACTGCTTTGTCCTCTGGAAATTTATGGAATGATATGTTCTTCCCATCGGCGGTGGCCGCAGCTCTTACTTTTGGTGTGCATCCGTAAGCAATACAGTGGCGCATTTTATTGCTATTTATACATATTTACAAGAATTACTTAATGTCGAAAACAATTTGCAAATAAATGACCCGATAACTAACTCTGATTTCGTTTAGAAGCGTGTTGTAAACGTTGATATTGCACTGTATACCAGTAGCAGCAAAAACAAACTATCACAATCTACGTCACGGTGTCACGTGATTCATTTCCCGCCATAATTTGAAAAGGGTTTTTAAGTAGGTAAATGAAATCAGAAAGGAAAAATATTTCAACAGCACTCTCATACAGCATTTTACTTTAAGTTAAAAGAAAAAAAAAATTTGGTGCCAAAAGCGTGTCACTTGTCCTTTAAGTAAGTTAAAAGCTATAAGATACCTTTTTCAAACATTGCAAGATTTTTCCGTGAACTTCCTAGTGATGTCTGAAAGAAAGAGGCCAGGTAAACATTTAAAATTCAATCACTTTACATCATCAGAAAAAGTCAAATAATGTAAATGTTCAAAAATATATTTTTTTGCTCGAAACAACTTGAAATGACTTAAATGATGTCCGCAGTACTATTTGAAAAGTTTCGTGAAGATATCACGACCGTATTTGTGGAAAAAGGACTAAGCCATTTTTCGAAAAAATCCATGACCCCGGGTATGCAAAAAAAGTCAAAAATGAAAGTGTTTAAAATAAATTTTTTTTTGCTCGAAACAACTTAAAACAACTTGAATTATGTCCGCAATACTATTTGAAAGGTTTTGTGAAGATATCACGACCGTATTTGTCGAAAAAGGACCAAGCCATTTTTCTAAAAAATCCATGACCCCGGGTATGCAAAAAAAGTAAAAAAATGTAAACGTTCAAAAAATTTTTTTTTTTTGCTCGAAACAACTTGAAATTACTTAAATTATGTCTGCAATACTATTTGATAAGTTTTGTGAAGATACCACGACCGTATTTGTGGAAAAAGAACCAAGCCATTTTTCTAAAAAATCCATGACCCCAGGTATGCAAAAAAAGTCAAAAATGAAAATGTTTAAAATAAATTTTTTTTGCTCGAAACAACTTGAAATGACTTAAACTATGTCCGCAATACTATTTGAAAAGTTTCGTGAAGATATCACGACCATATTTGTCGAAAAAGGACTAAGCCATTTTTCTAAAAAATCCATGACCCCGGGTATGCAAAAAAAGTCAAAAAAAGGAAACGTTCAGAAAAAAATTTTTTTTGCTCGAAACAACTTGAAATTACTTAAATTATGTCCGCAATACTATTTGAAAAGTTTCGTGAAGATATCACGACCATATTTGTCGAAAAATGACTAAGTCATTTTTCTAAAAAATCCATGACCCCGGGTATGCAAAAAAAGTCAAAAATGAAAATGTTTAAAATAAATTTTTTTGCTCGAAACAACTTAAAACAACTTGAATTATGTCGGCAATACTATTTGAAAGTTTGTGAAGATATCACGACCAGATTTGTCGAAAAAGGACTAAGACATTTTTCTAAAAAATCCATGACCCCGGGTATGCAAAAAAAGTCAAAAAATGTAAAGGTTCAAAAAAAAATTTTTTTGCTCGAAACAACTTGAAACAACTTAAATTATGTCGGCAATACTATTCGATAAATTTTGTGAAGATATCACGACCGTATTTGTCGAAAAAGGACCAAGCCATTTTTCTAAAAAATCCATGACCACGGGTATGCAAAAAAAGTCAAAAAATGTAAAGGTTCAAAAAAAATTTTTTTTTGCTCGAAACAACTTGAAATGACTTAAACTATGTCCGCAATACTATTTGAAAAGTTTTGTGAAGATATCACGACCGTATTTGTCGAAAAAGGACTAAGCCATTTTTCTAAAAAACCCCCGGTATGCAAAAAAAGTAAAAAAAATCGTCAGTATTCCCCAAAAAAATTTCAGCATTAAGTAAGTTAAAAGCTATAAGATACCTTTTTCAAACATTGCAAGATTTTTCCGTGAACTTCCTAGTGATGTCTGAAAGAAAGAGGCCAGGTAAACATTTAAAATTCAATCACTTTACATAATCAGAAAAAGTCAAATAATGTAAATGTTCAAAAATATATTTTTTTGCTCGAAACAACTTGAAATGACTTGAATTATGTCGCCAATACTATTTGAAAAGTTTCGTGAAGATATCACAACCATATTTGTGAAAAAGAACTAAGCCATTTTTCTAAAAAATCCATGACCCCGGGTATGCAAAAAAAGTCAAAAATGAAAATGTTTAAAATAAATTTTTTTTGCTCGAAACAACTTAAAACAACTTGAATTATGTCGGCAATACTATTTGAAAGGTCTTGTGAAGATATCACGACCGTATTTGTCGAAAAAGGACCAAGCCATTTTTCTGAAAAATCCATGACCCCGGGTATGCAAAAAAAGTCAAAAAATGTAAATGTTCAAAAAAAATTTTTTTTTGCTCGAAACAACTTGAAATTACTTAAATTATGTCCGCAATACTATTCGATAAGTTTTGTGAAGATATCACGACCGTATTTGTCGAAAAAGGACCAAGCCATTTTTCTAAAAGATCCATGACCCCGGGTATAAAAAAGAAGTCAAAAAATGTAAAGGTTCAAAAAAAATTTGTTTTTGCTCGAAACAACTTGAAATGACTTAAATTATGTCCGCAATACTATTTGAAAAGTTTCGAGAAAATATCACGACCGTATTTGTCGAAAAAGAACCAAGCCATTTTTCTAAAAAATCCATGACCCCGGGTATGCAAAAAAGTCAAAAAATGTAAACGTTCAAAAAATTTTTTTTTTGCTCGAAACCATTTGAAATGACTTAAACTATGTCCGCAATACTATTTGAAAAGTTTCGTGAAGATATCACGACCATATTTGTCGAAAAAGGACTAAGCAATTTTTCTAAAAAATCCATGACCCCGGGTATGCAAAAAAAGTCAAAAAAAGGAAACGTTCAAAAAAAAATTTTTTTTGCTCGAAACAACTTGAAATTACTTAAATTATGTCCGCAATACTATTTGAAAAGTTTCGTGAAGATATCACGACCAGATTTGTCGAAAAAGGACTAAGCCATTTTTCTAAAAAATCCATGACCCCGTGTATGCAAAAAAGGTCAAAAAAGGTAAAGGTTGAAAAAAAAATTTTTTTTGCTCGAAACAACTTGAAATTACTTAAATTATGTCGGCAATACTATTCGATAAGTTTTGTGAAGATATCACGACCGTATTTGTCGAAAAAGGAGCAAGCCATTTTTCTAAAAAATCCATGACCCCGGGTATGCAAAAAAAGTCAAAAAATGTAAACGTTCAAAATAAATTTTTTTTGTTTGAAACAACTTGAAATTACTTCAATTATGTCCGCAATACTATTTGAAAAGCTTCGTGAAGATATCACGACCATATTTGTCGAAAAAGGACTAAGCAATTTTTCTAAAAAATCCATGACCCCGGGTAGGCAAAAAAAGTCAAAAAAAGGAAACGTTCAAAAAAAAATTTTTTTTGCTCGAAACAACTTGAAATTACTTAAATTATGTCCGCAATACTATTTGAAAAGTTTCGTGAAGATATCACGACCAGATTTGTCGAAAAAGGACTAAGCCATTTTTCTAAAAAATCCATGACCCCGGGTATGCAAAAAAAGTCAAAAAATGTAAAGGTTCAAAAAAAAATTTTTTTGCTCGAAACAACTTGAAACAACTTAAATTATGTCGGCAATACTATTCAATAAATTTTGTGAAGATATCACGACCGTATTTGTCGAAAAAGGACCAAGCCATTTTTCTAAAAAATCCATGACCACGGGTATGCAAAAAAAGTCAAAAAAGGTAAACGTTAAAAAAAAATTTTTTTTGTTTGAAACAACTTGAAATTACTTCAATTATGTCCGCAATTCTATTTGAAAAGCTTCGTGAAGATATCACGACCATATTTTTCGAAAAAGGACTAAGCCATTTTTCTAAAAAATCCATGACCCCGGGTATGCAAAAAAAGTCAAAAATGAAAATGTTTAAAATAAATTTTTTTTTGCTCGAAACAACTTAAAACAACTTGAATTATGTCCGCAATACTATTTGAAAGGTCTTGTGAACATATCACGACCGGAATTGTCGAAAAAGGACCAAGCCATTTTTTTAAAAAATCCATGACCCCGGGTATGCAAAAAAAGTCAAAAAATGTAAACGTTCAAAAAAAATGTTTTTTTGCTCCAAACAACTTGAAATTACTTAAATTATGTCTGCAATACTATTTGATAAGTTTTGTGAAGATACCACGACCGTATTTGTGGAAAAAGAACCAAGCCATTTTTCTAAAAAATCCATGACCCCAGGTATGCAAAAAAAGTCAAAAATGAAAATGTTTAAAATGAATTTTTTTTGCTCGAAACAACTTGAAATGACTTAAACTATGTCCGCAATACTATTTGAAAAGTTTCGTGAAGATATCACGACCCGTATTTGTCGAAAAAGGACCAAGCCATTTTTCTAAAAAATCCATGACCCCGGGTATGCAAAAAAAGTCACAAAATGTAAACGTTCAAAAAAAAATTTTTTTTGCTCGAAACAATTTGGAAATACTTAAATTATGTCCGCAATACTATTTGAAAAGTTTCGTGAAGATATCACGACCATATTTGTCGAAAAAGGACTAAGCCATTTTTCTAAAAATTCCATGACCACGGGTATGCAAAAAAAGTCAAAAAATGTAAATGTTCAAAATAAAATTTTTTTTTCCTCGAAACAACTTAAAACAACTTGAATTATGTCCGCAATACTATTTGAAAAGTTTCGTGAAGATATCACGACCGTATTTGTCGAAAAAGGACCAAGCCATTTTTCTAAAAAATCCATGACCCCGGGTATGCAAAAAAAGTCAAAAAATGTAAATGTTCAAAATAAAATTTTTTTTCCTCGAAACAACTTAAAACAACTTGAATTAGGTCCGCAATACTATTTGAAAAGTTTTGTGATGATATCACGACCGTATTTTTCGAAAAAGGACCAAGCCATTTTTCTAAAAAATCCATGATCCCGGGTATGCAAAAAAATAAAAAAAATGTAAAGGTTCAAAAAAAAATTTTTTTTGCTCGAAACAACTTAAAACAACTTGAATTATGTCCGCAATACTATTTGAAAAGTTTCGTGAAGATATCACTACCGTATTTATCGAAAAAGGACTAAGCCATTTTTCTAAAAAATCCATCATCCCGGGTATGCAAAAAAAGTCAAAAAATGTAAATGTTCAAAAGGAAATTTTTTTTGCTCGAAACAACTTGAAACAACTTGAATTATGTCGGCGATACTATTCGATAAGTTTTGTGAAGATATCACGACCGTATTTGTCGAAAAAGGACCAAGCCATTTTCCTATAAAATCCATGACCCCGGGTATGCAAAAAAAGTCAAAAAATGGAAACGTTCAAAAAAAATTTTGTTTTGCTCGAAAGAACTTGAAATTACCTAAATGATGTCCGCAATACTATCTGAAAAGTTTCGTGAAGATATCACGACCGTATTTGTGGAAAAAGGACTAAGCCATTTTTCTAAAAAATCCATGACACCGGGTATGCAAAAAAAGTAAAAAAAATCGTCAGTATTCCCCAAAAAAAAATTCAGCATTAAGTAAGTTAAAAGCTATAAGATACCTTTTTTAAACATTGCAAGATTTTTCCGTGAACTTCCAAGTGTGTCTGAAAGAAAGAGGCCAGGTAAATATTTAAAATTCAATCACTTTACATAATCAAAAAAAGTCAAATAATGTAAATGTTCAAAAATAATTTTTTTTGATCGAAACAACTTGAAATGACTTAAATTATGTCGCCAATACTATTTGAAAAGTTTTGTGAAGATATCACGACCGTATTTGTCGAAAAAGGACCAAGCCATTTTTCTATCAAAATCCATGACCCCGGGTATGCAAAAAAAATCAAAAAATGTAAACGTTCAAAAAAAATTTTTTTTTGCTCGAAACAACTTGAAATTACCTAAATTATGTCCGCCATACTATTTGAAAAGTTTTGTGAAGATATCACGACCATATTTGTCGAAAAAGGACCAAGCCATTTTTCTATAAAATCTATGACCCCGTGTATGCAAAAAAAGTCAAAAAATGTAAATGTTCAAAATAAAATTTTTTTCCCTCGAAACAACTTAAAACAACTTGAATTATGTCCGCAATACTATTTGAAACATTTCGTGAAGATATCGCGACCGTATTTTTCGAAAAAGGACCAAGCCATTTTTCTAAAAAATCCATGATCCCGGGTATGCAAAAAAATAAAAAAATGTAAAGGTTCAAAAAAAAATTTTTTTTGCTCGAAACAACTTGAAACAACTTAAATTATGTCCGCAATACTATTTGAAAAGTTTCGTGAAGATATCACGACCGTATTTGTCGAAAAAGGACCAAGCCATTTTTCTAAAAAATCCATGATCCCGGGTATGCAAAAAAAGTCAAAAAATGTAAACGTTCAAAAATAATTTTTTTTGCTCAAAACAACTTGAAACTACTTAAATTATGTCCGCAATAATATTTGAAAAGTTTTGTGAAGATATCACGACCGTATTTGTGGAAAAAGGACTAAGCCATTTTTCTAAAAAATCCATGACCCCGGGTATGCAAAAAAAGTAAAAAAAATCGTCACTATTCCCCAAAAAAAATTTCAGCGTAAGTAAGTTTAAAGCTATAACATACCTTTTTTAAACATTGCAAGATTTTTCCGTGAACTTCCAAGTGATGTCTGAAAGAAAGAGGCCAGGTAAATATTTAAAATTCAATCACTTTACATAATAAAAAAAGTCAAATGATGTAAATGTTCAAAAATAATTTTTTTTGATCGAAACAACTTGAAATGACTTAAATTATGTCGCCAATACTATTTGAAAAGTTTTGTGAAGATATCACGACCGTATTTGTCAAAAAAGGACCAAGCCATTTTTCTATCAAATCCATGACCCCGGGTATGCAAAAAAAGTCAAAAAATGGAAACGTGCAAAAAAAATTTTTTTTTGCTCGAAACAACTTGAAACTACTTAAATTATGTCCGCAATACTATTTGAAAAGTTTCGTGAAGATATCACGCCCGTATTTGTCGAAAAAGGACCAAGCCATTTTTCTAAAAAATCCATGACCCCGGGTATGCAAAAAAAATCAAAAAATGTAAACGTTCAAAAAAAATTTTTTTTTGCTCGAAACAACTTGAAATTACCTAAATTATGTCCGCAATACTATTTGAAAAGTTTCGTGAAGATATCACGACCGTATTTGCCGAAAAAGGACCAAGCCATTTTTCTAAAAAATCCATGATCCCGGGTATGCAAAAAAAGTCAAAAAATGTAAACGTTCAAACAAAATTTTTTTTTGCTCGAAACAACTTGAAACGAAACTTAAAACAACTTAAATTATGTCCGCAATACTATTTGAAAAGTTTTGTGAAGATATCACGACCGTATTTGTCGAAAAAGGACCAAGCCATTTTTCTAAAAAATCCATGACCCCGGGTATGCAAAAAAAGTCAAAAAATGTAAATGTTCAAAATAAAAATTTTTTTCCTCGAAACAACTTAAAACAACTTGAATTATGTCCGCAATACTATTTGAAAAGTTTCGTGAAAATATCACGACCATATTTGTCGAAAAAGGACCAAGCCATTTTTCTAAAAAATCCATGACCCCGGGTATGCAAAAAAAGTCAAAAAATGTAAAGGTTGAAAAAAAATTTTTTTTTGCTCGAAACAACTTGAAACAACTTAAATTATGTCCGCAATACTATTTGAAAAGTTTCGTGAAGATATCACGACCGTATTTGTCGAAAAAGGACCAATTCATTTTTCTAAAAAATCCATGACCCCGGGTATGCAAAAAAAGTCAAAAATAAAAACGTAAAAAAAATTTTTTTTTTGCTCGAAACAACTTGAAATGACTTAAATTATGTCCGCAATACTATTTGAAAAGTTTCGTGAAGATATCACAACCGTATTTGTCGAAAAAGGACCAAGCCATTTTTCTAAAAAATCCATGACCCCGGGTATGCAAAAAAAGTCAAAAAATGTAAAGGTTCAAAAAAAATTTTTTTTTCCTCGAAACAACTTGAAATTACTTAAATTATGTCCGCAATACTATTCGATAAGTTTTGGGTAGATATCACGACCATATTTGTCGAAAAAGGACTAAGCCATTTTTCTAAAAAATCCATGACCCCGGGTATGCAAAAAAAGTCAAAAAATATAAACGTAAAAAAAATTTTTTTTTTTGCTCGAAACAACTTGAAATGACTTAAATTATGTCCGCAATACTATTTGAAAAGTTTCGTGAAGATATCACGACCATATTCGTCAAAAAAGGACCAAGCCATTTTTCTAAAAAATCCATGACCCCGGGTATGCAAAAAAAGTCAAAAAATATAAACATTCAAAGAAAAATTTTTTTGCTCGAAACAACTTGAAATGACTTAAATTATGTCCGAAATACTATTTGAAAAGTTTCATGAAGATATCACGACCATATTGGTCGAAAAAGGACTAAGCCATTTTTCCAAAAAATCCATAACCCCGGGTATGCAAAGAAAGTAAAAAAAATCGTCAGTATTCCCAAAAAAAATTTCAGCAGTAAGTAAGTTAAAAGCTATAAGATACCTGTTTTAAACATTGCAAGATTTTTCCGTGAACTTCCAAGTGATGTCTGAAAGAAAGAGGCCAGGTAAACATTTAAAATTCAATCACTTAAGATAATCAGAAAAAGTCAAATAATGTAAATGTTCAAAAAAAATATTTTTTTTGCTCGAAACTACTTAAAATGACTTAAATTATGTCTGCAATACTATTTGAAAAGTTTCGTAAAGATATCACGACCGTATTTGTCGAAAAAAAGATTAAGCCATTTTTCTAAAAAATCCATGACCACCCTGGGTATGCAAAAAAGTAAAAAAATGAAAATGTTCAAAAAAATTTTTTTTTTGCTCGAAACAACTTGAAACAACTTAAATTATGTCCGCAATACTATTCGATCAGTTTCGTGAAGATATCACGACCGTATTTGTAGAAAAGGATTAAGCCATTTTTCTAAAAAATCCATGACCCCCGGTATGCAAAAAAAGTCAAAAAATGAAAATGTTCAAAAAAAATTTTTTTTTGCTCGAAACAACTTAACTTATGTCCGCAATACTATTTGAAAAGTTTCGTGAAGATATCACGACGGTATTTCTCGAAAAAGAAATTAGTCATTTTTCCAAAAAATCGAGGGTATGCAAAAAAAGTCAAAAAATGTAAACGTTCAAAAAAATTTTTTTTTGATCGAACAACTTAAAACAACTTGAATTATGTCGCCAATACTATTTGAAAAGTTTTGGAA
>NW_027020142.1:0-18145 GCF_013076305.1 Rhopilema esculentum
CACTCTCTACCTGCGCTGGTATCCTCGTATTCCCCGCCAATTCTCTTCTGTTCCGTTCGTCGTATACTCTTTTTACCTTGTGTGCCTCCTTTCCCTCTAACACAGCTCGACTTCAGTCCAAAGAGCGCAATCAAACTCAAGCCCCTATCAGCTACTAAGTTACAAAAGAAAAAGTAAAGAGTTTAATTTACATATAACGCATGGCTTCCTAGGGATCGTTGTTTCGGACAATGATGCTAATTTGCAGGGAATTCCTTTTAATTTCTTTTGAACGTGGGTAATCGTGCCAGCTCATTCTTATGCTGTACCTGGATTTCGTTCACGTCTGTGCACGCACAATAGAAAAAACTGCTTTTGATTAGAATTCGTAGGTTATCCATTGAAAGTCTTGAGACTGGGACGAACACCTATCCGACACCCGAGATTAATCAAAGCGTAGAGTTATATGCTCACCCACGATATATCGATATCTAAATGAGCCCTAATCCGCTACATCTCTCTCTCCACCATGCTATCATCGAAACTCGATCCGAAAAAAATTACTTTTTGCCTGGGAAGTAATATATTGTGGATTGCGTAAAGATAGAGCTGTAAACACTCCTTGCGTGTAATAGCACAGGACGGTTCTAAATTGCAGCCAAGCCATTAGAAACACTTGTTGACCAATCCCCCATGATACAATCCTCAAAAGTACCAACGTCATATGAACGCACATTAGCATATGAAATGTCCGCAGACGAATCTAGCGTCAATCCCGACTCAAGACCCGACGATAAGCAGCGGCTCATTAAGAAACATGATTGATAGCCTTACCTTATGGTTGCGATCCTAACCATCGTGCCGCCTAGTAGAGAGCACATCGTATACATCCATGACCATTTCAGAGTGAGCTTATGCCTGATGACACGCGTACACTGCATAGTCCTGAATCTAACGTATCTACCGCGCCGACCACACTAATCGCGCTAGAGTGTGCATATAGCTTCGACCACCAAGGGCTGCCCACATCGGCACTCATACCTAAGCCGTATTGATCTTCTCCTCCAGCGTCTCATTTTCTCCCTAACTGGATGACCAAATGTCAACCCCTGTCTATACCTAATCATACCTTTCTGTCCCACTAGCTATAGCGACAATCCCACCTCAGTACCAAACGACCAAATCATCATATCTCTACTTGCAACTTCCTCAGCAGTCGCCATGCTGTCTCCTTGACCTGACTCTATTCTCCTTCGTTTACCGCTGCAAGAGTAATACAGGCCGATCATCTCCCCGCTGTCGCCCACGTCGCTTCACAGCGACTAGTTTACCACCCTGATGACGAAAGATATACCACACATCTTTGAGACATCGCTATTGAGCACAAGATCCTGCTCCGCTTCTATATCTTTCTCGCTATTAACGTAGCTAATCTTGGTGACACGACGCCCCTTCCTCATCGCGCACCCATATCCGAGCCTGATGAAGTTGCTAAAAGTTTACGAAAGTGTTAAACGTTTCTAGAAATAATTATAAATTTTTTGGGCTTTGCAAACACTGTTTTTCCTGTCACGGGGAACTCATACAAAATTGGTGTTCAGATGAATTACCACAGCTTTGTGTCGAAAGTTTAGCTTGCATGCCCTGTTATAGTGAAAACTTTTATATCTGTGACTTTTTCAAAGAAATCCAATAGCCCATAATGAAAAAAAGGTCAATTAGTATCGTAAATTTTCTAAATTTCACCTTTCAATTTTTATGCTGCAACCCAAGCGGGACTTTTTGAAATTCCTTGTCGAATTCCGGTACAAGCTCATAAGATTTTTTACCTTGACATTACTTTTGATCATATGGATTTCATCCGTTTTCGGAGATTCAAAAATAATCTAAATTTCAAATTTGTAATTTTTACGATATATTGACTAGCCTCGTCGCTACAACACTTAAAAGTGGCTTAGAGCAAACAGTCAATCCTTTGAAATTACCTGACATGCTTTAGGTCAAACTGCGCAGAGACATGTTTGTCGCCACAAATGTATATTCGAACATTTTACGGCCCTGTTTTTCTTTTGAAAGTTGGCGGGAACATTTGTGTGATTGGGAGGGAGGGCGTGAGGCTTGCTTGGTCTTGGAGAATAAGCCCTTACAATAGAGAGCTTTATAGCCTTTTTTTAACGACTTCGTCACCACTAGTGTTTTTCGGAGGGTCCGTAGCGGGGTCCTGTTAGAGGGGGTTCTTAGGTAGATTCTGAAATTGAGAGTAGAAAATAGTGTTGTCAAGAACAGGCGTGACTGTTACATTTATTTACAGAGTTGCATACTTTAATGCTATACAGGCAAAGTACAAGATGCAACAGGTAGTGAAGATCTTGAACCAATAGGCTACACAGTATTGTTCAAAAACTTTTGACCGATCTTACGATGCTGACAAATTTGCCCTGGAATTACAAAAAAGGGGATAGATATGGTAAGCTTTCTGGTGCATTAATTTGCCAATGTGATAATCTTTTGTCGTTCATTTGTTCATGAAAGTACGCATTAGAACTAGAACATTCTTTGTGGATCTGATGCTAGCTGTCGATAGCTAACAAGATTGTTGATCAGATAAAATTTTTGATTAGTGTTGAAACGTTTCCGTTTTAGTATAGATTTTAGACCCTACCTATTTTGTTTACTTATTGATAAATTAAAACTTTTGCCTCTACCATATTAGAGTAGCAGGCTATTTTACTACTTTATATACTTCACCTTATTTAACGCCTATATCCACTAATATTATCGATGCTCCACCACACTAAGTACCTTCCTATGTCCAGGCATCTATATATATCCTTTACTTTTTTGCCGGGATACTCCGAACAGCTTTGAAAAACCGTGAAGTGATCCATAATATGCACTTTAAACCCTGCATAAAAAAACAAAAAAAAACAAAAGCATATACGTACGTCTGCTCATGGTGATGAAAACTGCACACCATCGATGGTGAACCACCTGAGCTTCCCCCGCCTACTTAACAGTACATTCACCTCTTGGAAACGTGTGTGCATTCCATTCTCACTATACTGTATTTTTCTATCTAAGTATCGCGCTGCGAAATTTACTATCCTGATCTATTCCACGCCCATCGCTCCCTGTGTTGACTCATCATCAACTCTTAGCGTACTACAGTGTGTTATTACGTGACGTGGCAGACCACTCTAATCCATGACCACCCACACTATGGAGGCTAGCTTAGGTACGTCAATATCACCATCATCCTAATGCACGGAAAGCTACTAGTATAGTCCAGGTGTGTGTATATACGCATCACGTGATTGACGCACCCAGACAATCCCATATTTCGCGATACAATGACTACATGTGCCTAGCTGCTTAGCTGCCGCACTTACCCGTGCTCGTGTGTGTGCTATCACCAAGCCATTCCCCATTATTCTAGATAATCCTATCCACCTGCTCTCTACTTTTACCTCTCTAATTCATGGCGCTAGTGTCACCTCGCCTGGACCTTTCCTCTCCCTCACGATCACCTGAATTAACGCTAAGTTTTACAATCTATCACGTGCTATATATAGTATGTGTGTTCTGATGTGACCGCACACACTGCTCGTCTCCTACCAACACACCTCCCCGACACCTTTTTCCGCTGTCGGTATGGAAGATATTCTATATCATCCAGTCAGCATTCGCTAACTTTGCATCATCTAATCTATCTCATACCTAAGTGCAATTCCTGCTCATGAGATCTCCCCTGCGTGCTCTATAAACGCACAGCTCTCGCAGTGCACTCTCTACGCTAACATATATATTAACATGTATCACTAGTCTCTCATGCTCGAATACTATACGCTAATATTCTCACTCCTTCGTATGCACGTCCTCCGTCCAACATCGTATACTACAGCTATCCGATCCGTTTCTTCTCTACCAGATGAATATTTACTGTAACAAAATCGCTAAAAATGATACATTTAGGAAATTTTCAATTTGCGTTTTCCGTGTTCAGTTTAAAAATGAAGAAATTATCAAGGTTAATATCATTTGCCTTTGGCGAGATATATGCATTTTTATTGTTGTGATTTAACAAATTTCTCTGCAAGTCTGAACATTTTCTTGCAGGCCTTGTTACATTTTCAATTTTTATCTCATAGACAGATGACGGCACTGAATTTTTCAAATTTCAAGTGCATTTGAGATGAACATCGGTTGTGTGAAGCTTTTAAGCTGGTGGAAATTCAGGGCTCTTTGAAAGGAGAAGGTTTTCACTATGAAACGCAGATCAATATCCTCTTATATCAAATCCAAACCGCATTTCAAAAGAAATTTATTTTACGATATATGTCCCAGATTTATACTTCATTGTTCTATTGTATACACAAAAGAAAATTTTAATTTTAAGTCTTAACCCACGAACAGCCTGTGCCGCATTGTCAGAGATTTCACCGAGTGTAATTGGTTAGCATGTCCTTAAAGGGAGGAAATGCTCGTAAGTTTGTTTCATTTCGTTTATATTGCCTGTTAAAAACTCTTCTGACTGCAGCAAATTTTTGAATGATTCAAAGTCTCAATTTCTGTCAACAAAGCTGTGACGAATGTACGTCCCAGACTCTCTTACCTCTCTCTTTAAACTCGCTTGATGGGCTTGTGGCTAGATCCTAGTATATTGATTTATTTATACTTATATACAGTGGCATACTTTAATTTATCGCGAAAATTGTTCCTTATGCCCATCCTCAGAATTCATTTCATCTCCCCGCCCATTTCTTCAAACGTGGGTTGAGCACTTCCGTTTGGCAGTTCTGTCTTATATTCATAATCTTTCACGCTTAACAGCTTAACTTAGAAAACAATTATTTACTGCTTAGGATAAATCATTGCAGCAATCAAAATACTCCTTCATTTTAAGTTACACTCTGAGTTTTGCATTAAATTAGTCTTGTTTTGCACTGATTGAACCTACTATCTAGAAATTTTTCGACAAAACTTTTTAAGGGAATCTTTTAACCTTTATCTTTTCCCATCACAACAATAATATGATCTGTTTTCAAAGTAGCTTCATCATAAAAAAAGCACGTCGATTATTAGCAGGATTTCTTAGAAGCCCGCAACTGTCGAAAGATTCTCCGCTTATTCAACCAACTTCGACCTACTACTATCACCCTAATTTTGAGTAAAAGACGGACAAACAGTGGTAAACTCCGACGGCTACTTTTAATGTGAGCCTCTACGTTAAAAATTAACAAAAATCGTATTAGGGGGTTGTATCAAAATTGTTTGCTGTAAGGGGGCTTTATCAAATCATTTTTGTAAAATGGGTACTTCATACAATTAACTTTTTATAAAGGATAGTTGGAAAAGATGTTTTGTGTCGGCTACATTTGCGTTTTCAGTCAATTGTCATCATCAGTACAAAGTGAATGGAAGCAACCAATACTTATCAATTAGCAGAGTTTACGTCATTTCTGTCATGCTTCCCCATCCAAATCTGCACAACTATTGAAAGGAAGGTTAAGGTTTAGACATTTCTTCTTATTTTAGATTATGTGGTCATCTTATCAGTACTTGTAACTTTTAATTTTTCCAACCTTTCAAACTTGGATGTTCCTTCACAAGTGCATAAATTTTTATTTTTTTTCATGTGTTATGTTAAACCTGTCTTTGTCTCAAGATTAAAGATTCCCGATGCTGATAAACAATGTGAAAATTCGGCTTAATGTTTGGAACTCCGTTTGAACACGCAAAACTTTGAGGATTTGGTCACTTAGCAAGTATATAGTCAAAGAAATCGAACTTCATCGAATCATTCAGTGTGAATCTTGGCTGGTACAGGGGCCTATAATTAGAGCGTTTTATAAACACCTTCTATTCATGCAATCCTAATTCTCCCTTTTAATCGATCATATACTTTGTAATTAAAATGAATTGACATATCACTTGATTACCTTGATCCTGTTACACAAGGAGAGGAGCGGGAAGAGCTTATAAAACATCACTCCAAGTTCGATACAAATTGCCTTTGTGTAGCTTTTTTAATTTTTGCAGTTTGTCTCATTGCATTAACATTCAATGGAATTACTTTCATAAGATACAAACCAAAGTATGAATCAAACCTAAAAGATATTTTAAGGCCATTAATTGATATTTGCTTTGCTCGACGTCTCTTTGTCATGACTTTGTCTTGCTGAAAAATCTCAGCCATGGGAACATCTCCGAGTGCCGTGTGTGCACCCATCACGAAAATTTGCCCTTATTGATATGTTGCAGCCTTGATTTCACCTATCACACTCCTCTCATTCGCCCACAATCCGCCTTAATGACCGCGATATCTTGCATAAGCCTTCGCATCTCTAAATTGCCTTCCATACTAACCCTCGAAGCAATGAAACAGCTGCCGTCGAAGAAGTCTACTATCGCGATGCACCAACAATAGAGATTAGGCAAAGCTCACCATCTCGCTAGCACGACATAAGAAAATTCACAATCGCGGTGACGTTACTATCGAACGACTCTTTAACTTATCGTATCACTCAACTCACAGGCCACATCCGTTTCGCCTTCATCTACTGTCTCTAGTCAGATCTGATTCTATCTACGACAGATTTCAGCAATCGCGATACAGTCAACACACTGACACGATATCTCGATAACAGACGTATACCATAACCCTGCACTAGGCACTATCGCAAAGAGAGACTAATAAACGAACATCATTTGAGCGCTTTTTTGTCCGATACACTCTACTACTGATCTCATCACCAGCAACATCCACATACCATATCCTTTAAACATAGCGTTTGGGCTAACTTTCACGCACCCGCACATCAAGACTCATATGCTCTTTCTCCTCCTATCTCCTCTGTTGTTACCTCTTATCACGCGCGTCCTGTCGAGAGACTATTTTCCTGTAGATCGCCACACACAGCTATGTTTAAAAGAATTTTCATTTTTCAAGAAAATATTGACACAAAAAAGCGGCTCAATGATGTTTCGCTATAGCTTTCAATGCTAACAAGGTTAATGCTGATCAGCAAATCATCCCTAATATGCTTGCCACACTCCGCCTATAAATCAATAACCTCATCAAATCAAGACCAATTGAATGCTCCATTTGATTTGGCATTTTCTTAAGTCATTGCTAGATAGTAAGATCGAGTCACGAAAATTACATTTGTATTTGAATCACGGGAGCTTGCCTTAAAATCTGCTATTTTCTCGAGATATAAATCGAGCCCCACCCTTTTCCGTCAGATATCTGAGCACAAAATCTAGCTCTACATCTTCTTGAAACCAGCTAACGAACTCGAGCACTGTGCGACTAACACCAATCACACGCTCATCAGCATTCGAGTGTGCGTCGCCCGACGTTCCGTCATCAGCATGATCGCTACTAAGCTGTGAGCTCGTCTCTCGTACAGCTCGCGTCTATTCCCAATGCACATATGTGTAGCTGTGTCCCCAAGACCTCGAACTGATTATTCCGGGATACTTCTCTCTGCATCAGTGACTGAATTTCAAAGCAAACACAATCATTGACAAAGAGACCGTTCGAAGGCAAACAAAATATCAATATATGGCATTCAAAATATCTTCTGCGCTTTGATTTACACATCCGTTCTGTTTGACATCTTAGAGTTAATTCCTGAATGTAAATCGCAAATGACAACTTGAAAAATTAAAAAGCTACACAACGGGCAAATTTGTTCGCAACTGGACGTTGATTTATAAGCTCTCCCCCCTTCCTCCTCCTTTGTGTAACAGACAATTAATCACGTGAATTTGTCAATCATCTTAACTTACAAAGGAAGTATATGATCGATTAAAAAAGGGGAGAAATTAGGAATTTGCAATGTATAGACAGGCGTTATTAAAAGCGCTCTACTATTATAGGCCCCTGTACCAGCCAAGATTCAACACTGATGATTACGAGAAATCCGATTTCTTTGCACTATAATCACTTTGCTAATGATCAAATCCTCAAAGTTTGCGTTGTTCCAAACGGAGTTTCCAAAACTAAGCCAAATTTTCCATGTATCTCAGCAATCGGCGAAATTGCTTTTAATCTTGAGACAACAACAGGTTTAACATACAAATGAACAAAAAAATAAATTTATGCACATTTGTGCAGGAACTATGCTAAGTTGAAAGGTGTGAAAATAGAAGTTACGGAATATGATAAGATGACCAAAATTCTACAAATATGAAGCAATGTTAAACACCCTAACCTTGCTCTTCAACGTTTGGCAGTTTGAATGGGGAAGCCCATGACCACGAAAATACGTAACAACCGTCCTGCCTATAGATGATTACGTAATTGTTGCTTCCATTCACTTGTACTGATCGATGACAGTATTGATTCTGAAACCAATGTAGCACACAAAACAAATCCCAACATCCTTTGCAAATAGTATTATATGACAGCTAATCCATTTTACCAAAAATATTTGATAAACCCCTACAGCAAACAATTTATACAAAGCCCCTTGTCACATTAAATCTATTGACTCATCTACATATCTATATATGAATCGTGTAGAAATCCATTCTACACATCTTCTATGCAAGTAAAAGTGCCGCGAGTGTTTGCACCTCGTTCCCAATGTTTGTCCCCGTCTTACTTAATTAAGTGAAAGGTAGGTGGCCGAAGGATTTGGTGAATAAAGCGAGAACTTCCCGATAAGACCTATCATACATACATACAGCCCACATAACCTGTAATGCCTACAACCTACACCCTGTCGCAGTCGGAGTTACACCGGTAGTAT
The DNA here is from genome assembly GCF_013076305.1 of Rhopilema esculentum. The sequence goes on from NW_027020142.1 coordinate 8,739, forward strand.
AAGCCACATGAACGATACGGTTATCTCACTTGCAGTAGCCACGAATCCCCGAGCGACGTGTGCTCTCGAGGGGAAAAGAAAAAGAGTTAGAAAAGGATTTCCCCCCCTTACAAAGTTTTGTCCCTATAAAAATTTATCATAACATAATAGATAGCATTAAATAACGACTCAGAAGCCTTCCATGACTCGAGACGCGTGTTCCATCTCGTAATAAAACGAGTATTTGAAACCAGGTGTGTATGAGCTTGACGCGTATCCGCCACCTGCTTCATCACCAGTTAAGTGTGGTGTGAGTGTACTACGCGGAAATAGCACGCTACGTAAGTTGTCAAACTGTGTGGAACGCCTCTATCTGTGTTATCACTCACCTGTTCACCTCACTGCCTGTTCGCCGCTTGCCGATAGCCTCCAACATGCAAACAGTGCGATGTGATGCATCACGTCTCTACTCACTTCAATATAAGTGCCCATCTTCCATTCTCGATATGTGCTCACGTATACGCTTTAATATCGTCCGACCGCACGTTTAGTCTTACTCTATATAAGTCACGCGACAAAGCAGGTGTACCTCATGTACTGATAGTCCTCCATACGATGTCACAACCAATGCATTCGCCGCCAAGCCGTAGGTTCTCCATGCACGAATCGAGGTACGAGAGTTGGGCCAATCACATTCGTCATCCGCTTTGTTGTACCAGAATTGAGCACTTGAATCATTCAAAAATTTGCTTGAATCAGAAGAGTTTTAACCAGAATAAAACGAAATATAATAAACAAACTTACAGCACTTATCCCCTCTTCCAAGGACTCATAACCAATTACTAGCCGGTGAACATCCTCTGACCCCCTGTCGCCGCACTACATTTACTCGCCGTCAGACGCTTACTGTTCCATGATACAACAGTGACGTGTGCGTCACATGGATCGGATATAACGCCTAAATGACTATACATACAAGCAGAAGAGGCTAGGACATCTAATTCTTGCCGCTTAAATAACATGTCTTTTGAATGCGGTTGATTTGATAAAAGAGCTATTGAAGCCTCGCCGTTTCATATTGATCCGCGCAAAACCTCTATCCGAGCTCAACATAGCAAATCATGGATCTCAGGCTCCTTCTAAAGATATATCGTACTGTTAGTCTATCATTGTGTGTATTACAGTTCCGTGACCACCTACCACAACAGTCATTACATTACATTCTGTCCACCTGCTAACAACCTGCACTGACTCTTTTCAGTATTCATAAGTCTCTGCAATAATGTATTAGCGCACTGAGACGCACCGCTTGTATCACCATCGAAGTTCGTCTTGGCTACATAGGATCCGCCAAGCAGCTTCTACGCCCATGGCAATTCTCCCAAGCAACGCGTCAGCACCTCCGTTCAGTTCACGAGAAGAATGATCACAGCGCAGATATATGATACAGTACGCTCAGAGATCGAATAATAGATGATCGGATCCGTTTACCAGGCTTGACAACGCCATCTACGCACTTCAGACTTGCAGAGAAAATTTGTTAAACCAACCAACATTAAAAAGTGCATAAATCTCCGGCCCCCAAGCAACATGACTATATTAAACCCTTGAAAATTTTACACTCTATACATCGTATTCCTGGAGCACGAAGATATGCGCAATCTTGCGAAGATCATCGGTAGCCACATACTGATATTACTCTCAAACTCTCTACCTGATTGTAATCATCCAGTACCCTCCCGTCAGCAGATATAATCATAGGTCTGCTTGCAAACTACGCCATTACTTCTCTCTCGCGCTCCTCGTGGATGCGCCAGATCATGCTGGCGTGACAATACTAACAACGCCATGTCTCTTCACTCCTTAACGAAATTCTTGCAGCTGTGCTTCCCGGTGATCCACCCCGGCTCATAAATTCGCGACTCACGCTTCCGTGTCGGTGGCGCGTTTGCACTTAACCGGACATATTTCCAACATCAGCGCAAGCCAGTCAGCTCTTCATACCCAAAATACACGTTCGGGGTGGGAGATTCTGTCAACTACAAGGGCGGCATTGTCTTCAGTTTTATGGCAGTAATGTTTAAATTGATTTTCAATTCATCCAAGCTATCGTCTGAGCTAGGCCGCCCTACCTGTGGCAATTTGGCTGCCATTCAGACCTTTTCTGTAAACATTTTGGAACTTTGGATTGCACTCTGATCCAGCTGTCTCTCGCATCCTAAAAATATGAATTTTTTATCTTCCACTAAAAAAATCCTGGAGAGAATCTAATTCAACCCAACTTCAATAAATTACATGATCACTGAAACAGGAACAGTGCCTCAATCACTTTCACCAAATGGATTCTATATCGTATTTGCTTGATTGGAATTCCCGCTCGGGGTCCCTTAATCACGCCTAGTTACTTTCGAGTGCTTATGCTCGTCACACTAAATCATTGAGACCGACGTGTGTGGCCCGTGTTTTCCTCGCATATCTGCTAACCGCACCAGAATTTTCCTACTATAACAGTTAGCATCTGACAATCCTGCTAACGAAATGTTTAAACCACTGTTTTAGTATCATATATTACAATGAAAATCAAATATACATCAGTGGACTTTCCTGCCACGACATACCAAGCGCTCATAAACCTATCCATAGAAAAATACCTGCCCAATCACTTCAATGTCTCACTACATAGCGTTAAACCTCATATTCTTCTAAGTAAACAACCATCTGAGGGAGCTAAATTTCTATGAACCTAAACGTGAATCACGTCTCCCAACAAATGCTATAACAACTTTATCTATCAACTAGTCTTTTAGCTATCGACAGCCGCATCAGTCCACAAAGAATGTTCGTTTTCCTTATTTGTACTCATGACAATTATTGAACGTGGACAAAAAGGTTAATTCACATTTGCAAATTAATCACCAAGAAGCTTACCATATTATTCCCTCTTTTTGTAATTCCCCAGGTGCAAATTGGTCAGCATCTAAGATCTTCAAGTTTTGAACCAATATGTGAGGCCTGATTTCAAGATTTCATACTTCTGTTGATCTTGCTACGCGACACGCTCTGCGCGCTCGTATGCTCTGCTAATTTACCACGTCATAGCGAGACACATACACAATGCATCAGGGCTTCACCCTGTGATATTATTTCCTTCCGCCACGCCGACACACTGGTGATCCTTCCGAGGATCTTACACAACTCCTAACCTTAAGCTAGGACCGCACCTCTAAACGTACCACACCGATCGAAAGGCCACTGCGTCTCAAGCGCTCACCCTCGTTCATGAACCTTTCAGTTTAATATCTACATATACGTGTGTGACATCATTACTATAGCGACTAGCGTACCTGACTGGTCGATTACTGATCACCCTCCCCTGCTCTTTTGTGCTTCACCTCCCTTCCATACCTATCTCTCCGCAAATCTCTGTACACAGCCGGGCCGTAAATGTTCCGAACTATACATTGTGCGACAGATGTTTTCACTTCATATGCTCTTCCTGCCTAATTCTTGTAGCTCGCATACTGTCAGATCCCGCCGTCCGGTCTCATATATATTCTTGTCCACCCGCACTGACGGTTGCTCTAAGCCACTTTTAAGTGTTGTAGCGACGGGGCTAGCTCATATATCCTAAAAAATATACCCATTTGAAATATCTTTTTGATCTCCGAAAACAGGACATCTGTCTACTCCGTACTTCACATCTGCGGCACTCTCTACTCGCTCTATGACAACAGGCGCGTGAAACTTCATACGATGTCATCGAAGGCGCGGCATAACACTGCAGGTGACAGGGAATTTCGAGTCCGCTTGGGGCAGCAATATTGAAAGGATAAAAATTTAACAATTTACGATTCCTCCATTTGTTTTAGCCCACTCTATCCGTCTGAAACACGTGCGCACCGCAGATCTCATTATTGTACTCAACGACAAGCGACATCTGCCACTGATCGTATTACCGCCCACTACCTCGCCTTCGTCAAGGGCTACGCTCATTCGCTGAACACCATTGATTGAGGTTCCCGTGTGAAGGAAAACCAGTGTTGCAAAGCGTCAAAATACTTATATATATTTCTAGAAACGTTTTACACTTTCTTGTAACTTTTAGCACTTATCGCGATCCCTGCCAAGTCCTTCGCACACTCAGTTACTGAAGGTTGTTTTACAAAACTAACTGTCTCTGTGTAAACCGACAAGTATCCTCTTCCTACAAAAAATTGTTTGTTGTAGAGTCAAAAACATTCTATTGAATAATCAATGTGACCCTGCCAGCCGTCTGACTTTGCATAAAGCAGCTTGTTCAGACGAGAGAGAAGGGACCGACATTGGAATTTAGATCAATGAACCAGGATTTTAGCAGGCACATGTAAATATTATCAAATATACTAACGCAAGATCACATGAATCACTTTCTTTCTTCTCCGATATTTGCTTTCATTTTCGTCTGTCATGCCTAGAAATTTAAAAGCTATCATCATGTTTCTTATACTAATGCCATTCTTACCATTTGGAATACAATACGTTTTTCTTGAATTGTATCATGGAATCAAAAGTGTTTCCTAATGGTTGAGCTGCATTTGACCGTCTGGTGCTCTACACCAGTGTTTACAGCTCTATCTACTGCATCAGCAATATATTACTTCAGGCACAGTATTCATTAAGCTAAAGCTTTAATATCTTTCACACTGGATTTTCTGACAACGTATTTGATGGTATCAGACTTATTCATGAAAACCGTAATTCTACAACAGTTTTTCTTTTTGGTGCACAGAACTTTGGAACGAATTCCCTTACAATGCATGGCATGCACGATTCCCACGTTCAAAAAGAAATTAAAGGAATTCTTGAAATTGCATCATTCCCACACGATCCCTAGGAAGAACCAGCCTTTTGTAAATTACATCTTTACTTTTCTGTTTTGTATTAGTAGCTGATTAGGTTTCCTGTGTTACCTATAAAATGGTTTATATAGCATAGAGTTTATATGATAAATGATTTTCAATCAAACGACAAAATGCAAACGAACCGCAGACAGAATGATCTTCAACAGGAAGGAGCAATAGATTTCAACGGAGTGAAATATTGCCGACTGAATCTGGAACCTCGCCTACTCAATCTCTTGGTCACAGTTATGATTGGAACATTGTTGACTCAAACACAGCATCTATTGGACTTTCTATACGAACGATAGGAATTAACTTATTAACATAATCAAGAGCCCTTGAAAAAAAGGGCACACCGCTATGTACTTCACCTCTACTTTCAGCACCGTATCGTCTTCATCGTTCGTGGTCACTCGTCTCGTGAGACCAGCTTTATAGGTGATAAGGGCCCAACTTCCCTTTGATTAATGGGTATAAGGACTTGAGATGTGTCCCTTCAGTGCACTTACTTCACTCTGCATCATTATCTCTCCTTAACTTGCGTAATTAGTAACAGAAATTATATTAAATGTCGCTGTTGTTCTTGAGTGTTTCTAAAACTATTGTAGTTCATAGGATGGAATATATTGTATCCAGTCGATTTTCCCATTGTTTTTGATGACCAAATCATATAAACGGCTAAGATTTTCTTTGAGAGATCTGCCTATTTTTAAAAAAAAGGGCTAAAATATCAGCTACCAATAAGTAATTTAAGCTGTTAACAATATCAATATTCAGTGGCGAAACATTGGGAGGGGGCGAGGGACCGCCCCCAATACTTAGAGGACAATGGGGTCTTTTGTTCCTAAAACAATGGAAATTGATTCACTATTATTAAAAACAATAGGCTTGCCCCCCATATTATGACAGTGTCGCACCTATCCCAATATCTTCTAATCTTGAAGTTCTTTCTAATTGCCCTCTCTTGTTCGATTACATAATTTTGAAGCTCCCCATATATCCTCCTATAAGCAATCGCGCGCGTACATCAGCGACGCTTCCAGTGCGTCTCCTCGATAACGACTAGTGCGCAGGACCATTAACAATCTGCTCTCTCTCCCATCGAGAACCGCCGCATTCCTATTCGTCGTCCTCCATGGGCTCATGTATATAGTCAGTGTGTGTGTCAAAGCACCTCGGCTCGATCAGATCTACTCCTTCGTAATCTCCATATGTTCCAGCTCACACATTTTCCATGTACAGATCATCAGTTAGTCGATACAGCGCGCACTGGAATCTCGCGATAGACCCACTGAGTGGTCTTAGCATATAGTGATATTTATATATCTGAAATGCCGCGACACCTCAACATAGTAGTATCCTCTATTTGATCCAGATTATGAGTTCCTGACTTACATTTCCTGTAGACCCCTTGTTTTATTCAAAAAATTTTACATCACATTTTCCCATTGTTTAAACAAAAGACCATTGTCCTCTTCATAGATATAAGCGGGCGGATATCACACACTATCTAGCACCCCTTAGATACACCAGTGTTCGCCACTGATTTTGTTGTTTAAGGTTTTAAATATATGTACTTCTATTTTAGCTGATATTTATTAGTCTCGTTTTTTTATATAATTTTTACATCTCTCTACAAGTAAATTGTCTTACATCTTTTTATAGTGACTTGGTCATCAAACTATGTGGGTAATACGACTGAACTATTAACTTATATTCCCATCTTTATGAACTTCAATTATGTTAGAAACTCAAAGGCATACAGCAGAATTGTATTGATTTCTGTCTATTTACGAGGTTAGGCAAGTTGTACTTTATAAAAGACACATTCATTCTTATAGCCTTTTCTATCATAGTGCAGTTGGCCTTTCTCTTGCGTCTCCCTTTCTTCTGTAATTCAGGTCTTGACGAGCCTGTTAAACCTTGTTTTCAAGTTGCTCTTTGATTACTATGTTCAAATTATGAAGTTAAAATTTCCTCCTCTTCGATATTTGAAAACTGTCCAATAAAGCTTGTGTCTCTGATTCCAATGTGCTAAATCATTACATTGTTTTTCAGATTTTCAGCTAACAATCCGATTACATAGTTCGGCTATTTTTTCTCCCTCGTTTGAATTCTATGGCCTTCTTTTTGTAGTTTTCTGATCTGTTTGTCTGTTCCTTCATTTTTGTTCGTTTGTTATTACTGACTTGATTATCATAACCTATGCATAAACAATTCATATTCTTAATATATAAAACATAATACTACTAAGTTTACAAAGAAGCAAGTAAAGATCTATTTTACATATAGAGCTGGTCATTCCTAGGACGTGACTTCGAGGAAATGATGACTAAATTTGCAGGATTCTTATTTCTTTTTAACGTGGTAATGTGTTCAGATCTTAATCTTAAATTGGAGAGTATTACGTATCAAGTCTGTGAACACATAGAAACACGATCTGCTTTGTGCGAAAATCCTCAAGTTTCCTCTCCTACACTCTCTCACTCACTCTCATCACATGCATCCGTATTCAGGAATCTGGGTGTTGTAAAGAATATATTAAAAGCTTTATTTTTAAAAAATCGAACAACTATAATTTATATCGAATATTTGAGAGATGTGTTTTATAAAAAGTATATAGATGATGCAGTAAGTTCATCTTCTCTTTAGGAGTTGGTGTAGAAATGAGAATGTGAAGAAATAAGTGTTCTATGAGATAAAAATGAGAAGCAATGTTCCAATAATGATATAAATTCTCACAGTATCATAGGAACTGTCGAATAAGATATTAAAAGAGGTATAAAATCTCTCCATATATAGTTATATATATTACAGAACTGTGTGTTATTTTACAGATTATCTAGGATATAGTTGTTATAATTAACAAAAATCTCTATAGTATACTAAGACTAAGGTTCATTAATATCTCATTCGTGAGCTTTTTGGTTAGAACTTATATTGATAAATATTTTCGGTCCTGCCAAAAAGTCTTGTTATTGATCTAAATTTTCCAATGTCTGTCCCGACTCTTCATCTCTCGAACATGCTGCTTTTAGCTAAAGTCAGACGCTGGCAGGGTCAAAATGATTTCATATAGATATGTTATTTTGTCTACAACAACATCGTTTTTGTATAGGATAGCACGTTGTCGGTTTTTAACAGAGACAGTGAGTTTATTTTTAACAACACTAAAGACTGAGTGTTCAGAAGGACTTTGCAGGATTCTATGCTTCTGAATTTGCTAAGTTTATAGAAGTGATTTTAAGTTTCAGAAATATTTATAATTTTTTGGACGCTTTGCAAACACTGTTTTCCATGTCACGGAGACCTCTATTACAAATTGTTGTTCATGGTTGTTACCGCTTTGATGTACGAAGTTTATTTGGCATTGCCCCTGTTAAAGTGGAAAAAACTGTATTATATAGCTGATACTTTTTCCAAAAGGATAAATCAATGCACCTTAATGAAAAAAAGTCATTGTATCGTAATTTCTAAATTTTTATCCTTTCAAAATTATTGCTGCACACAAAGACGGAATATTGAAATTCCATCCCACGGTCACAGTCTAAATTTTTTACTTTGAACTATTTTAATCTTATGGAATGTTTCATCCTGTTTCGGAGATATTTCAAAATTATTAATTCTCACTTGTATTTTGAAATATTACTCGCTAGCGTCAGATAAAAAAAAAATTAAAAAAGTGGTCTCAGGAAACTCTAAGCCTCCTCCTCTTTATTGAAAAATTCACCGTGAAAAATGCTTTAGGTACAAAACTGGCAGAGGCACATGTTTGGTTCCGCACAATCCTGCCCCCTATATCTACGCTACCCCCTTTTACCGGCACCGTTTTGATTACAAATTTAAAAGCTATTGGGAAAATTGATGTTAGAAATCCCACATCAGCGATCACATCAGCATCCGGACGCAGCTGAACCTACACCTAGCCAGCGTTAATGGCATTCTCGCTCAGCAATTTCTTCCTCTGTAGCTCCCCACCCACTCTCGTCTTTTCGGAGGGTCCTTTTACGAGATCAGTTCCTGTAGGGGAGGCTCTTCACGGTAGATTCTGATACTTGCTATAAGACTTAGAAATGTGTTGTCAAGAACAGGATGACTGTATACATTTATTTACGAGTTTCTAACATATAAAAAAACTACTCAACAGGCAACGAAGATATACAGACCCCCACAGAGATCCGCAACAACAGAAGTCTCGAATCTGATCAAGACTATACACATATCTGACCTCCTATAAATTTATAACATCTTAGATCGCTAGACAAAAATTTGCCTTCTACGAGATAGCATATGATATGCCACTTATCTTGGTGATTTATTTGGCAACTCTACTCTCTTACTATCACGTTGATACATGCGCTCTTACACACTCAGAACTATTCTATTGTGGATCTGATGCTCTAGTCTATAAGCTCATGAGATGATTGGCTTCGATACAGCACTCAACATACAAGTGTATTGTCTAGTTGGTGGAATCGTGTCTCGCGTTATAATTCAATAAATCCTTTATACTATCCTAAAATAGTTGTCTTACATTTTCTGATAAAT
>NW_027020143.1:0-16980 GCF_013076305.1 Rhopilema esculentum
CACTATCAGTCCTTTTCGTTTAGCGCGTGCGATCGCACCCGCACACGCCTGCACACGCGCAAGTTAAATTGCGCGTGCTTTTGACCACACGCGCAAACAGGTGTTTTTGCAGTTTTCTGTTAAAGGGCCTCTCCAGCCAAATTTTGCACTTGCATTTTATTGGCAATTTTTATAAAGAAGTTGAGCCTGCTGATCACGAATTCGTTATTTGTTTTCGATATTTTTTTACAGTTTGTGAGATATAAGCTCTTGCATTTCGATAATTTAATTGAATTAACCGACAAAAATTTTTTGTTTGGTGACACTGTGACGCAATTTTGACGTCGCAGTGTATTTCGGATAGTCTCGCCTCAAACCGAATCGAACGACGGCGATATCGCTAAAATGATTACGTGAGACACACTGCAAGCTGATGCGTACTTTCAGTTCGTTCCGGAGTAGTTTTGAGCATCTTCCGACACCATTTCATGAAGCCTTTGGTTGTTGCATCGTTTCTGGAGAAAACAACTGAATGACAATTCATAATATGAAACGCGAGGGGAAAGAGCTGGAACGGAGAGCTGGAAGTGGATGCCACGTCAATCACGGTGACAATTGGGTGCCTTGCACGCTCGGTGGATAGAATATACCGAGAATTATGGCGAACGAGAGCCGCACATTGCTGACGTCAAATGTCACCAAATATTCGCGATTTTAATCTTCTTTTTTCTCGAAAGGTGCAACTTTCTTAAAGCCTTACATTTTAAACAAACAAAAAAAAAAAAAAAAAAATAAAAAAAAAAGAAAAAAAAAAAAAAAAAAAAAAAAAAAAAAAAAAAAAAAAAAAAAAAAAAAATAAAAAAATAAAAAAAAAATAAAAGAAAAAAATAAAAAAAAAAAGAAAAAAATAAAGAAAAATAAAAAAAAAAAAAAAATTGGAATTTTCAAAACAATGACTCTTGTCTAATACCATCCACCAGATTGATTACTTCTAATCATTAAAAAAAAAATTTTTTTGGCTGAAAGGCCTTTAACATCAATTCCCATGGCTCATGATTGTTTATCCTTTCCTGTTACTTGAATTCCAACTTTTGAACCACAATATGATTTTCCAATTTTCAGCCCCCGTGATGTTTGCTTGTTTTGACTAGTGCTCATTCAACTTAGCGCTCTTTTCAGCCTAAGTCGCAATACAATGTAATTAATCATCTGGATTTCCTGTCAAACGTAATCCAGGCCCTGAAAGCAGTAGCTGTTGGAAACAATTTTTACTTGCTCTTGTAAACTTTGGAGAGTACGAACGACTTTTAATAGAATGACCTCGCCTAACGGCACAAAACTGGATGTATTGATAAATGAAGTTTGAGTCAGTTGCGCGTATGAGTGGCTTTTCCTTCTTGTCTCCTTATTACCAATTTTTACAGGCTTGTTTATCTTCAAGTTTCTTAAACAAGTGCGACGCGGAGAGAGAGTTTGTTTAACACTCGCGATTTGCTCACACACGCGTTTTGCTCACGAAAGTAATGCACTATGCCTAGATCGTTTTAAAATTAATTTTCAGCTATTTAGCTATATGAGCAGATTTCTGTACTATTGTCAAATGCCACAGCCGATTTTACAAAAGGTTTAACCGCATTGCATATTTAAAGATCAAGGTTAACGTGGGAGTTATCTATGAATAAGGGAGAAGGGAAGGACATGTGTCAGTTGTATATGGGAGGTCATTTTCAAATATTTCTAGTACTGTGATCAGACAATTTGGGAAAAATGTTAATTAGAATCTTGTATCAAAACTTATTGTATTCTAAATATTTATATTTTGCCATTCTTTTTATTACTAGACATATCTTTATGTAGTTAAGTAATTGTATGTATAAGTCATTTTAGATCAACTTTCTGTAATCTTTTTATCTGACATTTTTTATGGGCTAAACTGTTCTGATACTAAGAACATCCTTAATATTATAAACTGATATTCTTGATAAATAATGGTTTTTGTTCAAACCTCTTAAACAAATCGCTGTTAATTTCATAAAACGGTTAAAGACAATTGATGAGGTACCGTCTCAATCTATGTGGTATTTCTATGACTCAATTCTGCATTAGTATTCATGGTTATGTGATTCCTTTGACTCAATGTAAACCAAAGTTTTATAAAGCAAGCATTGCAAACAAAATTAGCATACTATATAGAAGCTATCATGTTATCTATATCTAGCTGACTTTCATGCATAATGTGATATTTCTAAACATTTTGAACAAAGTCTTTCATTCAAGTAACTTGAGTCACTTAAACAACAGAGCTTTCAAATTGAAACGAGAAGCATATTTGAATATAACGCCTTGAACTTAAGTGTCTTACTTCTTTCAGCTCCGGAGCAGGGTGTCTCAACTGAAATCTCTTACCATAAATGAAATAGATAATACATAAGAGTTGAACTGATTAGCTTGGAGATTATCTCAGTTTACTTCTAATGGTTGATTTCTATTTTTTGATTTATTGTGCAGAGCATAAGAGCCTGTTCTTCGAGAAGATAGGAGCGAGCGTACACATATATAGCAGATTGAATCGAGTACGATACTATAGAAGATCTATCTATCTTGCTACCGCTAACTGGCTAGATATATAATGATTATGTATTTACGACGTGCAGAACAGGAAAATGGAGATAACAAAATTCAAACTGTGTGACAATTAGAGTGTACCAGTAGTTAGCGATTTGTGCGTTACTGTCTCACGTCTATGCTCCTGAAGCTGACCAGCGCTTCAGGAATGGAGGTTCTACAGCAGTACGGTTAAGTAAACGGACCAATGTCAGAACTCACCAAAAAAAGAAGGAACCACAGACTCCCACCACCGCTTATCTTTTATTGGATAACGAGAGAGTCCCATGTGATCAAGTCTGTAGGAAACATTAAGAGATTCGCCATATATCTGACAACAGCAAAGCCCAACACCCAGATTCGAAGCAAGCTAACAGAGGGAGAAGCCAAAAGCAAAGAGCGAGCTTAACATGAGCAACGTGACTTCGAGTGTATAATGAGGCTATACAATTTCTCAATTTTTTACTATAATAGCTCTCGTTAGTTAATACTGCGGTGTCGCCGGGTGAACCGACTACCATATAGCAATCTCAGAACGGCGAAGCAGGAAGGTAAGTTATAACCCCAAAATCCTAATACTTAGTCCTAAAGCGTAACCAATCATTTAAAGTATTTTTACATTTCATTACTAATCCACCATAATCCACACACACCAGGGTTTAGAAATATCTCATTCTATACCAAATGCAGAAATATCTTGAGTTAATTAGCCACTTTCCGATCTCCCAACAACTTACTACTGCCACACACACTAAGAGAAAGAACAGATCACAAAGAGATACGTAGTCAGCTCGGACACTACAAAGGTCCATCACAACCTAGTAAGTGTGCAAAGCGCACACACCCTACCCTACCGATACACACTAATGTAAACGTGTACTTCTGCGGACGGAAGCGTCAGTCAGAGACCACGGAAGTCATTTTATAAGCCAGTACTTTCCGATTGAGCACACGGCCGACACAGAGGAATATAAAATAAAACGGGTAAAGTTCAAACGTTCCCTATAATATCAAATGAATAGAGTTAGCTAAGCTCCCATGAAAGCGAGAAATTTTGGCGAATACCGCTATACCTCACCCCTGAGTTATCTCACAATCTAATAAGGCTCAGTTTCAAAGAAGTGAACACATACGTATTAAGTGTACAGCTGAAAAAGGAATTGACGTAAAAATCATTTATAAATGTGTGTACAAATCACTAACATCAGAATGTTACAATACCAATGAAATGATATCTCAGAGATCCATAAGCCGATAATGACACATTTTCAGTCATATCGATTCATCAGGCAATAAGGAGCAACGGACGAGATAAAAGTCTTTATGTAACGTGATGACACATAGACACTCATCAAATTACAGTGTGAACAGACCCCCAACACGTTGCACACCTCACAAAGACTTTTGCGCCTGAGAATTGAACTTCGCAGAATAAACCAAAATACGATGCCTGACCATACATCAAAATTGAGCAACTTGACATTACCATATTATAAAGATTCTTTTGAAGAAGACATGTAAACCCAATTAGAAGGTGTGTCAGCGTGGTATCATTGGTCTGTATGAAAACCGACTGGATCCATGGACATTCAATCGTATAATTAATACTGTTGACATAAAGCACTATGGCAAACCGAAATCAACTATAGCACGAAACAGATACGGGACGGTCACTGGGACCCAATCGAGAGACTATGAACGGTGTAGCGACGTAGCCAGCACAGATATGTATATGTACCACGCAAGACTCCTACGAGAAGCAGACACGTGATGAACTACGCAGAGTTTCCATATTGGTCGAGAGTACAAGTAACCTCGCGCAGCTGTATATAATAATCCGAGATGCACAGGCGACAGCAGCATCACTCTATATATACACAGATATGCTCTATACCCACATGCATCACGGAGCCGAGGCCGAGCATGGATGTGTCCACACGCACTCACTCAGCACACATAACTTCGAGATGCTAGATATACGAGAGTATTGTCGAGACATGGAGTGCGCATACAAGAACTCACGAAGATGGGTAAAATTTCGGAAAATATGTAATAACTACAAAAGTAGTAGGTGGAGAACCCAGCAAAAGATCTACGACGAGGGAAACATTAGTGGTCCTGAGCCCACAGCGTTCACTATACTGCCTGCTACGCGGGGAGAGGATGTGCTATGTCGAGAGAACAGCTATTTAGATACGCGCACGGCAGGAGGGAAACGACAACGGCAGACGGGACGATTACCAGACCAAAGAGAGCCACACTAGAATAAAGAAGTCGTGATAGCAATCTCCCTAGCACCCAATATAATAAACAGAGCTCCTGATACAGCGCCGAGTGCTACCATAGAGCTAAGATCTTCCACACATAAGCCAACGACGTTCTGCTTTTGTTTCAGGCCTTACGATATGAGCTTAACAGCGGATGAACAGTCGTTCATTCAAACGTTGCATCCTTAATGGAAACGTAGTCGACTTTACTGGAAAGTTACAAGCCAAAACATGTAAGTCAGGTATAGTCAATTTACGACCTCTCGCTGTACACTACGAGTGCCACCTCATAAGTACGAAATGCACTATCTATAGCATTTGTCCAATACGGTCTGCCAGCACAAGAGCGCGAGACGGCGTAAGTTCATATCTTCCAATCCCCATCGTGTATAGTGATAAGACGGAGTGCTATGGCGCTCCGCAGGCTTGTGAGAGAGTGATGGCGCACGCTTCATAAACGCCTTTAGACCACAAAGATATATTTATTTAATGGATCTAAGTGGTACCCATCTGTAATTATGACAAGTCATTTTTTAAAATCTCCAATATTAGGATTGTAAGTTAAAAGTTCCATCCTTCCAAAAAAGAAGTTATAAAGCCGTGAATAAAGTTTTTACATTCCCCTTACGTCACATTCGCTCCTCCTCCACATTTCGGTAATTTCCAACCTGAACGTGAAGACCCAATTTCCACTCTTGACATGCACTCCATTCAGGGTCCTAGTTCCACTCTCCTCTCTATAATTATCTAAATTGTCAACTTCATTTCTCCAGAAAACGATGAACAACTAAGCTTCATAATTGTTTTCTGGAAATTCTCAAACTAAAACTGTGGTAACATACTGGGAAATATTCGTGAGATGATATTAGCAGAAGGTGGGGTAGGTGCAAGACAGAGAACACTATACACTAAATACATGGCACCCGACTTCGTCATCGCAGTCGCTCAGGTATGTACACAGGCATATGCAAACACATAAGATATGCTGGAGGCGCCATTCGGGCGACATCGGGTCATATATGTAGTCGTTATGCGAGATATATCTGAGCGTACGATCATCACAAGCATCATATTCACCCAGCAGGTCTGAGATGAATGTCTGTCTATACTGATAACAGATGGTTCAAACAAGATGCACAATGATATCCCATTATCTCTGAAATCAGACGGGAACGAGAGAGACACAAAGTAATAGAACGTGAGCACAGCTACAACGTTTTAAAATTCCAAGAAGCCTTCTAAAATATGTGCGGACAGATCGTGATAAATGACTAAAAGAGCTGCAGGAAAACACAAACATACCAGCGGAGAATGTCACAGATCGGCTACCTAGAACGAACGCCCGCTGGGTACGCTGAGAGGGGGCAAGGGGAGCGTTGCTACACCAAAATCTCACAGCGACCTCGGTCAAGACTAGTATAAGGGAAGGATCAATTAGACATACTCACGGCTTCGCGGCACTTTTTCAGTTAATTATATTTTCGAGAAAAAATATACCGAATTAGCACAGATAGTAAATAGTTTAATACGCTTCTATCGAAACCATCTAAAAAAAAAGATAACATGTTTGCAACCATACATTTATATGCTTTAAAAAACACTCACACGTGAGACAATCATTCCCTGTGGAGCTAAAACCATTCACGCTCGATCCACTTCAAGCAAATAGAATTGGTTTCCCTTAAAAAGAAAGGATAAGCAAAAATTAACTACCTAAATCATCCACAACTTTACTAAAAATCAACACAATTAAACAATATATTGTATTAATCTTATGCTTCCTGGCACTCAAAAAATTGCTTAGACTTTTTCTGGATTGTCTCCAAGAAAAAAGCATGTAATTTATTAAATGACCAACATAATCCCAAAAAAGATTTCCCTTCAAAACGAATGAAAAAAATTTCAAAGAACAAATGTTATATTACACACTTAATAAGAAATCACCAACTTAAGATTCAGCTACAAGTCACGTAATTCTCTTGTTTTTTTAGAAACATGTGAATTTTTCATTTCCATCCAGTCCCACAGCCATTACTGGTTTTTTTTAGCATTTTACACAATGTGATCAATTTAGCATCTGCAAAATACTAACACAATCCACAAACCTATTTATGCTGTCTTTCCAATTGGATATACGCAGTTCTTATATGTACACATTACCTTCAAGGTCAGAAAAATTATTGACTTTATCTCAATAATACTCTGCAATCAAAAACATCCTTAGATTAATGGTATAAAGTGCTACCTAAGTGCAATAAACAAATTGTTAATTGAAGTGTGCATTGATCAAAGTTGCACAATTTCCAGATTGTGTGACATCCTATCTTGACTATATTTGCATGTTAATTTTAATTGTTCTCAACACCACTAGTTCTCATATCAAGAGTCAGGTTGCACACTTCAGCAGGACTCAGACTTACATACTAAACCTGTATCGCTGTAAGTTTAATCTGATTATACCATAATTTGAATTCTTCACAGGCCCACAACTTCTTAAATGTAACACCTAACAAAAACTTCGATCACCCAAAAATTTCAAAAACGATTTTCCATATAAACAATTTACAAAAAAGATAGATAATTTATACCATGCCTTTCAGCAGGTGACATGGCAGGTGCAAGAAACAAAACAAAATAAACCTAGAGTCATTGTAAATACTGAACTAGTACTTTAACGTAGGTTCATATATGTCAATCAACAAATAAATTGTCAATTGATCATTATAATCCGAAAATAATTGGAAAACTCTTTCATTTGATTTCTCAGGCACAAGGCAATCTTCTTCCCTAAGCGTAATGCTGTCACAGTTCCTTAAAGTAAAATTTATAACATTCACAAAAGAAACAAATCATCCAAAAATAAATTTCACACTGCCCCAACAACCTTTCTAGCTACAGTTAGGATTAAACTTTCCCATTTAAAATGATATAATCAACACAAACTTAGGTATAATAAATTAATCACTCTTGGTCAACCCATCACTGTGTGAAATCTTTTCAGAATAAGAAATTTTCCTCTGTCATTCTTTTGCACCATATTTTCAAAATTGTTTGTTCACTTTCAGCTTTAAACATCACACTCATTAGTTAAATCTTCCATATTCTTGGCCTCCAGAACGCCTGTCTTTCAGGCACCATAACCCTTTGCTTAACCCGTCAGTGATTCAATTTTTCCTAAATAGACATCCTTCTTTATTCAACACAAACATTGATGCCTTTTGTCATATTCTGTCCAATTCACATAACAAACTAGAATGAAAAAATGTTTTATTGTTCCTATTTTTTGCTATTTCCTCTTTAAATCCGATAGTTGTTTTCAAATTTCCACAAGACCATTTCTTTTGCTCTTTTTCCATTCTTTGTTACAAAACACAAAGTTCTAAATCCAAGTAAAAATAAGCTACATGTTTGACAACAACAAAAATTTTGAAAACTATTCATTCTAAGATAGAAGATGTCTTGAATATCTAGGAACATTTTGAACCATTGGATCCTAGAACAATGAAAAAAACATTCTATCATAATTCTCCATATCTTTTGTTTATATATATGAAATAGGGAAACCTTTCAAGCACTAAGAAATTTTAACATGGTTAATGAGCAGTAAATTAAAAAACAGGTTTAGGTATAAGTCCTCATGTAAGCCCTGGAATTTAAATTTATATATGTTCCTCAAAAATAGGCTCACTGAATTTCAATTCTTCAAAAAATAAAAATATAGGTTCCAAACTTTTTAACTTGGTATGTTGCTTCCCCCAGTTTATTTCATAAACAAGTTTTCCAATTATTACTCACAGATTTATATTGACAAAATTCACCAAAACTCTTATTTCTTATCCTGTTCATTGCTTCGTAGGGCACAAATTGATTTTACCATGTGAATTATAAATCTAAAAAAATATTCGGTTCAGCTGCCATTATATATTTACACTTAGTAAACAGAAGGATTATTTCATACCGAAGCCTTGTGTTAGTACATATCATTGGAATAGCTTTTTTCCTACTCACCAATAATGTACTAAATACTTTTGGTTACATCAAATTGTGTCAGAATGATTTTCGTCTAAATGACTTAGTCGTCTTTTTTGTAAAAGCCTATAAATTCAATATAAAACAAACTCTCTAAAGTGGTTTAACGTTTTCAAAACATTCAAGTTGTAAAATTGGAATGCAATGCAATTTTCCACTTAGTCAGGGTTCATTTCCTCAATCAAAAGATAAATTGTTGCCTTGTTGTTTATTTTCCTACTTATTTTAAACCCGTTTAGAAAAAATAAATTTTAAGAATAAATTAAATTTTTAAAAAAAATCCCATAACATTTTTCTCCATTTGTCCATACCTCTGGTTACTTTAATCTACCATTCCTACATCTTAATCTTTCTTTTGTTCCTCCGCATTGGGCATCTTGGATACCTCCTTTCCCTAAACAGTATCTAAGATCAGACCATGTTTACCGCATATGTTAAAACTTTTTATTTTATGTCCTTTTTATCGAAATAATTTTGGAACTCATTCGTAGCTGCCCTTTATAAAGCTCATGTATCACGCAACATGAACTGCCTCTTTTAATCAGGACATACTTTTCAGGCAACTAGATGGAATGACCTACAAATATTATTAATGCACCTCAACATCGATTCCCAATCAGAGTTTCGCGTAATACGTCACTTGGTTATAGAAAATTTTTTGTTCTTACTTTTCCAATATGTCAATACTTAATTTTATTGACAATGATAAAACGGTTTTTACATTCGATTAACCAGTCAAAATGTGCTGGATATTTATAGTCTTGCCTAAATTTTCACGTAAGTTCCCCGTCTTACATAACACAACCTCCCCCTGCCTCCAGGTGTACCGCATTCACCATTTATATGTGTAGAAAAAGAAATTTTGTTTTACCATCGTGTACCACATAAAATAACGAAAGACCCTTTTGCTTTGAACTAGAAGCTTTTTTACGTCCGAAAATTGAAAACTAAACCAACAACATGACAATTTCAAATTCTATATTCATTTTTTCAAATTGAATATAAAATTTACCTTAAGTAAATCTTAAAAGCTCAAAATGCCTAATAAGCAATTTACATCAATATCTACTTCCCTTATAAACAATCGTTCGTCTGTTTTGCTTTTTTACCCCCTTCACCATTGCTATTTTAAGGTCACACCATTTTGTGGATAATGGATACGTTTGAACATAATTTAAAGGTTTGTATCTAATAACCATGCCACAATAACTTCACCTTGTTGTAAAAGTGACCCGGACCCTACCGGGATAATCTTTGTGTACAAAAACGTTTAATTTCAACCCAATAAAAATATTTTGTAACAACTATTTTCTTGGTGATCATTATCAACCCAAACTCCCCTTATGTTAATTTGTTTCTTTTTTGTGCAATGCTCACTTATGCTCATTTGTAAACAGACCATGGATTAAAAAGGTCCAACATTGAAAGAAGTCTGGAAATCCCTGTGTTCGTTTTATTTAATCGTGTTTCTTTGCTATTACGGGCCATTGATGGAACAATTGCCCTGGTTTTCAACTGGATACTAGTAACACGAATACGGTCAAACTGCCATACAATTAACATCACCAGTTTTATCAGTTATTTAAAATCGTTCACTTTAGAACTTGCTACCTCTTATTATTCTCAAAATATGGTATCATTTCATGGTCACGGATCGTTTTCCTCCTGAATGTATTTAAACATTTTGTAAATTCATGTACGTCATAAAAAATTTTTGGCTACTGAGCAAATTTAATTATGAAAATATCTTTTGACATCAATGCACATTTTCAGGAACGTTGTTAATCTCGCAGCATTAAGAATCGAATTTTACGCAGTAATGGGTCATTTGTTCAACAAAGGGGTGCTAAATATAATTGTCAATAGATAAACATCGATCACACTTGTTTATTTTTATACACAATTGGACTATCAACTTAAAACACAATCATACGTAAATAAAATGTGCTCTTATAAATTTTGCTCCTAATTTAATTATTACTTTCTTAATTCACTATATTGATTCTCACGATGTCGTTTCCACGTTGAATAGCCCCTTGTTTCATAAAAACATTCAAACAAGCCTGGTTGTCTACTGTTTTATCTAATGCAATTAATACTTGCCTTGTGAAACAACCATTTCTTGTCGGTAAAATTGGATCATATGCTTGAGGGAATTAAACAACGGTCTAAATCTTTCTGTTCACAAAATATTTCATAAATAATTTCTCATTAGCAAAATTTGGATAATGAATACCCTGCCATTTCACACAAATGTTAAAATACATCTCAGAGAACACGGATCTGCCTAAACTCCTCAATATTTTCAATAATCCCAGAGTAAGAAAAGTTCTAAATGAAATGAACTAATTTAAATAACTCTTATAAAAACCTGTTGATGTTTCATTTGTATTGCACTTTGTGACGTATTCGGTGTACTCGGGATATCCGTTAGACAAACACCAGTGCATTGTCATCATCATTGGCCGGGTAAATATCAAATAAAGAGTAGTCCAAACCGGGTGTAACGGCATTTCCAACTCTTCTCCATCATGACAACTTTTACATCACATGTCTTTACAGCAATCCTAATGATCATTGCACAAAAACACAATATACATTCGCTGAGTTGGTTAACAAGTTCGTAAACAATATGTACAACAATAATTTTATTGTGGTTGCCAATAAGGACCAGTCTTTTTAACAAAGTGTATCATTAGTTCCGGGTCTTACCAAAGGGTTAATTATTTGTGCAATGGTCATCTAGATTCCACACTTCATTATGTTTCAAAGGGATCATTATCACAAAAATGGTTGCCCTTCAAAAGAAATGGTGACGGTAACCAACAGCAATAAACAACGGAACTGGCCATTTTAATAAAGGAAAGTAATATTTGATCTAAAATTTCCTTTCTAAATTGCCTCTTAAAGGGAAGTATCCTTACAGTCAATTTGTTATCTTCACATTTGCCAATAAGAAATGATCATAGATGAAATGCTCATGTTGTTTGTTATCTCTCATCTTCGGCGTAAACAAGCTCCTAGCTTCAAAAGACCAAGGTCTTCTCTCTTTTACTTGTCGATGGTAACTCTTCTTTTCTACAAAATCATAAATGTGAATAGGGACACCTGAGGGCAGTTATGTAATTCCATTAAAAGAGGAACTTCCCGTAAAATTTCAGGCAAACATAAATATCACTACATACTTGAACCGGGTTAATCGCTGTACAAACAAAACATTTTATCATTCGCACACCTCAAAATTAAAAGTATACACACCATCTCCACCTCATGGGACAGGTAAAACAACCAACAAACACCTATTCTGAACACTCCCCAACCCATAACAGCGAAACCTCCTGATCTTGGAGAATGAAGGTGAGGCTGATTCAATAAGACACTTTGTAAGGCTTACCAACTCTAGTTGCCTGCAAGGTCAATATGTTCACTCAACAGAGCAGTTCTGTCGCACAGCGAGAACTGAGATATCAACAGGCTTGAAATCCTTCACAAAATGAGGTTCCCTTTAACACACTCACAACAACGACAACAAACTCATAAATTCGCCCCCGACCACCACATTTGAAAATATTATCGCTTGAAAATGAGCAAATATTATCAAGCGATCCAAGAATCCTTTAACTCTAATGGTAAACGTTTGTCTCATGGGCGAGAGAGCGAGCGAGAGAAGAGGAGAGCCAATAGTTTATTATACTTTCACTTTTTGATTGCAAACATGTAAAATAATCGTCCAGTTTTTTCTAATTTAAATCCCATTCAACAACCACTCAGAGCTCGGGCGACTACGCCGGAACACGGCTGCGGGGCAAATTGCCGCCGTTAATCTAGTAACGCGAGACCGTATGTGACAAGTCAGACAATACTCAACGTTGAAGTAAGAGCGTATCGACTCTACTGGTTCAGGTGACCGATGATCGAATTCAAAGAACTATTGACAAGGTTCATCATCTGCGTGTGTACTATTCTCGATCGACTACATTATTCCTCTCGTAATACATCATCTTTAACAAACGCATCCAGAACACCGATAGAATTTTAAAAATTATGGTAAGATTTAAAGTAACAGTTTGAAATGGCAAATTGGAAGGAAAATGTTATGGGCCTTTTTTTCTTTAAAGAAATTTTAATTTTTATTTCTTAAATTTATCTTCTTTCAAACCCGTTTAAAAATAAGTCGGGTTGCAACTAACCCCACCAACCAAGGCCAATTCTATCTTTGTGATTAGAAATAACCATACAGTGAAACATTGTCATTCATTCCAAATTTTCACTTAAACTTGAAAAAACGTTCCTAACACTATAGATTTTTCATGGATTTTATGGTCTTTTAACAACAAAAAAGAACTAAGTCATTCTAAAATCTCTACACAATTGGTCGTACAAAAAGTATTTAGTCATATTTGGTGGAGTTAGTGCCACACTAACTTCAGATGATGCTAACAAGGGCTTCTGGATGTAATATCATTCGTTACTCCAGTGGTACTCATATAATGGGCAGCGCACTCCGGAGATATTTTAATCGAATTATTCATTCACACTGGTAAATCAATTGTTTGCTCGTAGCAAATTTACAATAAGGAAATAAAGTTGTGGTACTTTTTCAATCTAAATCTGTTACTAATAATTAAGGAAAAAACACTCTGTTTTATAAACATACACTTAAGCCCACCTACCAAGTTAAGCAATTTGTACTATTATTGTATATTGAATAATCAATGGTAAATCCAAGTGAACATTTCGAGACATTAATCAATTACTTCAGGGGTCCTTGGTAATACAACTACCTATCCATAAACCTTCTTTTAATTCCTCCCCATTCAAACATTCAATTCTGGGTGTTGAAAGGTTCCTATCTCATATCATAATCAAACCAACTAGAATATGGAGGCTAATATGAAAGAATGTTTTTCCATTGGGTTCCTAGGATCATGGGTTCCCAAAAGGGGTTATCAGAATATCCCAGACCCTCTCTGGCATCCTCAAATGCCATAGTTCAAATTTGTGGGTCACAACAAGACTTACTTGCTACTTTGGATTCTTACCTTTGTGTCTGTCAAAGACATGAAAACAAAGCAAAGGAAATCTGTGAAAATTGAAACCACTAATGATTAACAGACGGCATCAGCAAAAAAATCGGCATCAACTAAAAAACATTTTCTTCATCTCTTTGTTTGTGAGCAAGACACGCAAAAAAGAAAAAGGGTCTAAATTTAGGGAAGAAAATGAATGGACAGGGTATAGTCCTGCAAGGACGGCCGTCTGGAGCAATATCGAAGATTAAATGACATTATTGTTTACTCTCCTGAAGTGAAAAACAACCACTTTTGAACACATATGGTGCAAACAAGATAAGAGGAAACAATTTCCTAATCTGACCCAGCTTTCACCATGAGGGTTAGCAATGTATAATTCTAAATCATTACATAGGTTTGAATCCATTATATTCATTTAATATGGGAAAGTTTAGCACTAATACTATAAGGCTAAAGAGGTTGTTGGGACAGTCGAACTTTATTTTTTGACTGATGATTCCTTCTTGATATATCAACATTTAATCCATGGACATGTGCAGCCATTACCGCTAGCAGAAGCTTGCCCTTGTGCTCCGCAAATCCCATCGACCGAGACTTCACCAATATCTTTCGATATCAACATGATCACACAATTATTTGTGATGACTATCGAACCGAAAATACAGGTACAGTAATCAATCGACTGGTTCTCTTGTGTTTCTTGCAACATTATGTATGCAAAGCCATTAAACCCTTTTTTGGTAGACTTTGTCCCTCTTCAATATACCAACATCTTTTGCAATTCGGGATCGAAAGTTGTGTTGTGTCTCTTAAGAAAAATCTGGCCTTGGAAAGAAATAACCATGCACTGGTAACTAACAAATGATAACACAGCACAAGGGTTTTAGTATGAAACGTCTTAGCTGTGAGTGTGCACCTGACTTTCTGCGCAGAAACAGTGGTGTGAGAACAAAAAAAATTACCAACTGAAAACTAGTCAACAGACAAGGATGTAACACACTTGAAATGCACACTTCGACAATGCACACTCAACATTCAATCTGGTTCATGCACACATAGTTCTCGCTTCACATACACATTAATATAAGGATTAATTTTGATTCAGAGATTATATAACATATAATCTGCCTTAAAGGTAATGTGTTCCATAAAAAGAACGCGTATCAATGTCAGCCACCACCAAATAAACGGTGTGATGTTATATCTGCGATCAAAATAGCCTCATCATGAAAAGCTAAACAAAACTATACCGTAATGGCTGGGGCGATGCCATGAAAAAATCCATGTTTCTAAAAACCCCGCAAGTCGCTTGCTTTAGCTGGACAAATACCTTTAATGGTATTCTAAATAAAACAGTTAAATAACCATGTTTGAAGATCTTTTTCATCAGTTTAGAAGGAAATTTTTCGGATCATAAGTTGGTCAATTTAAACTTTCATGCATTTTTGGAGCAAATCCACAAAGTCTACGCAATTTTTTGTGCAGTAAGCATAAGATTAAAAAAATTGTTAAATTGTGTATGATGTAATTATTTGGAATGATTGTAGTAGTAAATTCCTTACCTTTAGCTCTACCTTGCTTTTAAGGGCACAAATATTTTTTGCTATGACTGGGGGCAATGTTTCACCCAAAATATTTGTCGCAGCGATATGTTCCATGTACTAAAAACATTGCTATAAAGCTCGCTTTGGAATTTACTGTCTTTTAAGGTTATAGTCATTAAAATATCTATTACAATAAATATAGGTCATATCATTTTTCCTCAAATACACTACTATTAGAAAAGTCTTAGAGTGGTAAGTAGTTTGCATACATCCTTTTCGTTTAAGGCCGTGCGATCGCACCGCACACCCTCACACGCGCAAGTTAAATTGCGCGTGCTTTTGACCACAGCCGCAACATGTGTTTGTGCAGTTTCTGTTAAAAGGGCTCTCCAGCCAACAATTTTGCACTGAACATTTCATTGGCAATTTTCTAAAGAATTGAAGCTGCTTCAACAATTCGTTATTTTTTTTCGAATATTTTTTTACAGTTTGTGAATATTACAGCTCTGCATTTCGATAATTCTAATTAATTAACCGACAAAAATTTTTGGTTTGGTGACACTCGTGACGCAATTTTGACTCACAGTGTATTTCGGATATCCTCGCCCCAAACCGAATCGAACGACGGCGATTCGCAAATTGAACACGCAATGGAGTACTTTCAGTTCTGTTCCGCCCTTTAGTTGACATTCCGACACCAATCTGAAGCTTTAGTGTTCACGTTCTGAGAACAACTGAAAGTGACAATTTCGATAATTATACCGAGGGAAGAGCTGGAAACAAAAGAACTGGATACTGATGCAGTTATCAACGCGTCGGACAATTGTTTCAGCTTCGTGGAAGATATACGAAATTCAATGGCGAACGAAGCCGCACATTGTGACTCAGAATTCCACCAAACTGATCGCTTTACTCGTTCTTTTTCTCGAAAAAGGTTCAACTTCAAGCCTTACACACTTCTAAACTAATTGGAATTTTTCAAAAACAATTGACTTTGTCATAATACACGCACCAGATGCTAACTTTTAAGTCCATTAAAAAAAAATTTTTGCTGAGAGGCCCTTTAACATCATTCCCAGGATATGATTGTTATCCTTCCTTGTTACTTTGATCGACTTTTGAACCAAATAATTTCCAATTTCGGAATTGAGTTGCTTTGACTGAGTGCTCCACTTAACTAGCGTCTCGTCTTCACTAAGTTCGCCCATAGCATGTTAGTTAAATAACTAATTTCCTGCCAAAACTAATTAGCCCTGATAAGCAAGTA
Organism: Rhopilema esculentum; assembly: GCF_013076305.1. The sequence goes on from NW_027020143.1 coordinate 16,724, forward strand.
GCGTTGAAACAATTTTACCTTGCTCTGTAACTTGGAAGTTACGACGACTTTTAAAAGAGTCTAAGCAACAAAAATCTTTATTATGATTAATGAGTTTGCTCTTGCGCTATTCGAAAAGTGCTTTTCCTTCTTGCTCCTTTTACCATTTTATCAGTTTGTCTCAAGTTTCTACAAGTCGATCGCTACCGCAAATTTTTTACATGTCGATTGCACACACGCGTAAATTTTGCTCACGAAAAGGCACTGCACCTATTAAT
>NW_027020144.1:0-15960 GCF_013076305.1 Rhopilema esculentum
TGTAATAATAATAATAACACAAATCTTTATACTGGATTAACACTTCAACGTTACTGCTGTTATCAATGTGTGTCCTGATTAAGGTAAAAAGATATTATATAAAAAAATTGAAAAATTTACAGCAATTGTATTAATACCATATGTTACATATTTAAAATAAGGAGCCTAAATCATATATTACATATCTAAAACAAGAAGCCTAGGTAAAATGTTGCTTAAGATGCTGTTCATAGGCATTGAATGATTCAGTTTTCCGTCTGTTGATAGGCAGTTCATTGTAAATTTTTGCTTGCATATTCAGTTTTAATTTTTAGAAGCTTGACAAGACATTGATTGTTTCTTGTTCTCATATTGTGGTCATTGATTTCAAAGTAGCCTTGAAAAGTGTCACAAATATCCTTGGCAATACACTTGCACGAATCTTATTTGCACTGACAACTGACTGAATTATTCCGCTAGTGTTCAAATTTCCTTGTATTGTTCTTAATGAGTGATTATGAAACGAAGCTAGTCCTCTTAATTGGGTGTCAGTTAGCTTCAGCAGTAGTATTCCAGAGTAGGTAAAAGTAGGCAGAATCAGTGAGCCATAAATCTTCTCCGCAGCGCTGAGATCAAGATAATCTCTAAGCTTTCCTAGCAGCCTCAGCCTGCTTGATGCGCGTTTAAAACATTTGTCAAAATGGCTATTGAGATTCAAAGAGCTGTCGATTTCAATGCCAAGATATTTGTAATGGATTGTGTTCAATGCATTTGCGCCTCGGTTCATGATAGTGAGTATCTCATTTTGCTTTGCAATTCTCTGTGATGTTCCGAAAAGAAGAGACTCAGTTTTTCCTTTTTTAAGATTTATTATCAGCGCATTTTCTTCCAGCCACTTGGCAATAGCATCCATATCTTTTGTGAGCTTAGAATTAATAACTGCTACATCTTTATCAGCTACATATATCACTGTATCATCAGCATACTTCACAATTTTTGCACTTTTTATCACATTGGTTATGTCATTAAAAAATATTATGAAAAGTAGGGGACCCAGAATTGATCCTTGCAGCACTCCTGTTTGAATATCTTGCTTGTTAGACAAACAGCCACCATAGCTAACAGCCATTGATCGATGAAAAGATAATCTGTAAACCATCCAAGTTCTTCATCACAGATTCCGTACTGAGGTAATTTCTGAAGCAGGTTCGAATGACTGATGGTATCAAATGCCTTACTTAAGTCAATGAACATTGCACCAACTACTTTCCTTTCATCTATATGTTGCAGAATTTCATCAAATAAGAGAGTTGCTGCTAAGTAGACCAGTCAATGGCCTCTAGATCTTTATTCATTTTCTCTGGGCGATATTTCTTATTATCGCAACAGACCATGTTCCTCTGCTTGAAACCAGAGTGATTCAATTTCCTTTCACAGGCAACCATGTCATGATCACCGATGCTGGTAGGAATATAGTCCAGTCAATTTGTGGTGTAAGCTCAAACAAATTGCAACAGGAATGAATACATGCTAAAAAGATTACAAAATGTATTTATACCTTGAGCAAAAAAGTCCTGGAAAATCATTGAGGTGGAACATTGGAAACTTTAAATGCCATTTAAGGTAGTACATTGGCTAAATTTTGAAATATGTTGAATGCTGCAAAATATGGTCTTCTACCAAATTAGGCGTTTTTAGAGTCGCTCAGTAATTATGCACTCGTCTTAACTCTTCTTAATTCGTCTTACCTATCTACAAAATGATTTTCGCTTTGCAAAGTCTCATGAAATTTGGACTAACAGGGGTATTATTTCTCTATTTTGAGTCTTGAATGCGATTGACGCTTTTGATTTCAAGCCAAAATACGAAAACAACCAAACTATACCAAACCAAACCAAACCAAATTATCTAAATAATCAAAAACGAAAAATTATCAAACAAATTAATTAGATATTGGTCATTCTAAATTATTCACAAACTGTCCTCCAAATTTTCTTCCATATCTGCCTGCATGGCGTTCTCGCAGCTCACTCTGCGGCATTCTCCGCAACACGTTGTGCATTTCAGACCATTCTGTTTGCAACTGCATCGAAGATTTGCGCACCCCTTTTTGCAATTACAGCTGATCAACTTGAGGAGCTCTTCTGGTGCGTATGGAAGATCAGTTTGCAAAGGCATCATTTTCCCTTTTTCAATGATCCACCCCCATTCTGTAGGATCGAGATCTCTTCCTTTCCATTGCATTACTTGAGCGAAAACTCGATAACTGTGATACTTAGCAGCAGAAGAGGTGGGTGGAAGTACCTGTGGGCTGATAACAGATTTACCAGAAATAGCTTTATCACAGAAGGTATTGTAATGCAAGGCATCGAGTCCTTCACCTTCCTTTCCTTTATATAAGCAAACGAGGGCATGCTCGCCAGCAGATGCTATTTCCTCGGAGTTGGCAATATCATTCTGGAACACTGCAGCCTGTCGTTGTAAGTGTTTATTTTGTTGGAATATCTTCAACGATAACCCTTTACCGATGCCATACAAGCTAGATGTTGTGTCGCACCCAAGAATGGCATGTAGGAACAAAATATTGTTGCATATATCTTTGCCCAACAATTCCTTACATAGTTTAATATCCCAGACATTTGTACCTCTAGCATTCTGCTTGGACTCAGAGTAGAAGTAGATTTTTTTCGACTCTTTGTTTGCGTGGTAAATGAGCAAAATTAGCAAATCTGTGTCTTCACCAATCACCGCCGTCTCTTCTTCCACTGAGGCCTCAATCCCTTTTTGAACAATCAGAAGATCAGCATCAGCATCAGCATGGTAGACATCACAGCCCTCTGCCTTCAACTTTGCTGCAAGCATGTTGATAAACCTTTGCTTGTTTTCTTTGTTTGCAAGAAAGGTTTCTTTCCTTATAGTAAGAAGCATATTTTCTTCAAATTTCACCGTTGTTCCAGACGACAAGCCAACTCTTCGTTGATGTGTCATGTCCTTGGGCGAAGGACCAGCGGTATACCCATCAAAAACTATGAAAGCTTTTGTGTACTTTCTTTTCACATATGCCACATAACTATCGATAATGGAGGCATATGATGCTCCACGCTTCCAAGATATCCGTTGCAGCAAAGAGCCCCCATCTAAAACATACCTTACTGGCTGCGATGGTATTTCAATCTCTGTGTCAACCATTTTTCTTATGGTACTCGCCAGGACGGGCTTGTTAGCTTTTCTCAAGGAGCCATTTGTTTCAAATAAAGATGCTGGAACAGAACAGAGCTCGTAGCTGAAAAGTTTTGATGTATCTTCAGTGGTATGACTTTTAACGGCAATAAGTCTTTGAAATAACAGCTGGGGTCCTACATGAATATCTCCATCTGTTTCCTTTGGGTGCTTTTTTGCATCAAGCGTAATGGCCTGGTTTGCTCTTTTGAACAGAAAATCTTTGCAATATTGACCTGTCATCTTTTCAAGAATCTTGTTTCCAACTTCTTTTGCAACGTCAGCATTGACTGTATCTATTGCTGTTACCCCTGTCGCAATGTTGCAAACACTGCAGTCGTCACTAAATGGATCTCTTACCTGAAAGAATGAGAGAAGTGAATTTGTGTCTTTCAAATCTCTGCTAATTCTCGCTTCTGACGTATCTTTATGTTGCTCACTGCTGCTGAAAGTAACTTCAGTAAACTCTTGCATAGCTTCATTGATCTCAGCAGTTGCTGGCATGGATAACAACCAGATCAGCCTCTGTGTTTCGGACATTCCCCTTCCTCTTGTCAAGCCACCAGAGGTTTTAAGGCTTCGCATCAATACTTGTTCTATGATGAGGTCTGAGGATAATCCAGCCCAATAACGATCAGAGCATCTGATAACATGGAATCCCTTCTCAAAGGCATCATGGACACGTGGATGATCATCCTTTAGCTTGCTCATTTCTTGCAAATATATTCGTGCACTCTTGGTGTAGAGGCTGTGTCCCGAGGCGGCAAAGTAAGGCTACATAGCTTGAACAGTTTGCAAGTGCAGGTTCCAATCTCCGGTCCTCTCAGCTTTGATAAATGTGCGAAGAATCTCTATCATTTCAAGGTACGGCAACCAAAGCTTTCCTGTCCTGGAATTGCTTGAAGACGATTTGGCATCGAGTATCTTCTGCCTTACATCCTCAAGATCATGTGATTGACAAACATATTCCATAGAAACCCTTCCTTGCATCAGGGTCATTCCATGACAATGAGGGACAGTCATGTAATGCACCCTCTCAAATTTTCCTGATACTCCTATCAGATACTTAGCATTTTGAGAGGAAAATAACCTGAAAATTTCAAGTTGATATCTTTGCTCATTCAGATATTATAGTTATTTTAATTTTTGCTGATTCAGCATAATATTATCCACATATCCGCCATTTTGAATGTGCAGAGAAAGTAAACTTTGAGAAATTTTCATAAAGTATATGGAAATCATTAATTAAAATATCATTTTTGGATAAATTAGGGGCAAGGAATTCAAAAATTGCAACAGAAATGCACTAAATCCATTAGAAAACAGAGTAAATTATACCAGAATATAATTTCTTATACTCGCAAATCGCTTTTACCATCCACCAAACTATGAAAAATTCACCATGTTGGAAGAATGTGACAAATTTCAAATTGTGCATCCAAGAAGTACACAGGACAGACTTTAAATTTACAAAGGACCAGCAAAAGGTTTTTCTTGGTTTCTGAGATATGCACTTTGCAAATTTGTGAGAAATTCGTGAAAATTTGGTATTTTTCTCAGTTGTTTAAAGCCATCTATATAGCAAATACACTGTATGTTATTGGAATTGGTGTTTTACAAATAGAATTTAACGATTATATTGAATATATCTTTGATTATATTGAATATATGTGGTGTTTATAATTGAATATATCTTTCCCATCAATACAACCCATTTTCAATGGTTCAAATTTACTTTTATACATGCTTAGGGAGTGCAAAAACCTACAAAAACGTTCAAAATTTTGAAAAAAATCCGAAAACCCATGCAAAAATTCGGCAATTCCTAAAATGCATATTTCAAGGTAAAATTTTCTAGGGATGTAATTTATTTCAAAATTATTATTTGCCAAAAGCTAACATCATGACATGTTATTGTGCAGATTTGTTTTAAGTTTTGAAGTACACGCTTTTTTTATAAGGAACCTACCTCAAGGCCTAGTTCCAAAAGTTCCTTATTCGTATACTTCAAATCATCAGATTTTATTACCAAAAGTTCCTCAAAAGTTCCTTAATTATTACTGCACATCAATAAGCCTTAACACTTAATGGAGAGGGGCGAGAGAGCATATGCGGAAACTACTCGACAAAGCACTTGACACACGAATAGCGAACAATCTATGCGATTATTGGCTGCAAATGAATGGAACCGGCTTTTTAGTTCTTGATGCTTGCAGTTATAACAATTTTGCAAATCGAAAAGTTCTTTAAATATTTCGGCCTTATACATGTAGGTTCCTTATAAAGTGGTTCCTTATAAAAAAAGTGTGTATAAAAAAACCTTTTTAAACCTGGTTCCCAGTTGTAATTTGCGTAGGAATCGGGGAAGTCGGCGATTCTCTTGCTTCTTATGCGTATTGGGACAAGTGTGAACGTGTTTTTATAGGCTGTTCATGAGTCGCCGACTTCCATGACACTTTTGCGAATTTCGATCAGTCGCCTTTTTGCCGCCCCGTGCAGCATTGAAATCAAATTCTCATAACGGATGTGAACGCAATGAATGCAGAAACGTAAGAAGAGCCGACTACCCTTATTCTTATGCGAATTGCGACAAGTGGGAACAATGTAAATCCTTTGTTCTTCAAAGAACTTCATAGTTAACACCTCTGCAATATTTCCAGCTAATGTCCATGATGTTTCCTGTCAGGAACAGGTGTATCAGTTTTTTTTGAGGTTTTATTTAAATCATATTTGCGCAGTAATTTACACAGCAGACGCTTTAAAAAGTTGATCTGTTACTTCGATACGACGCAAGCAGTTTAGGGTTTCGGTGTAACTATGAGTTTGAAGAATTGTTCGATTGGTGAAAATATTGGCACGCTTGTCATTTAAAGTCTTACAGCAGAAACCAGGGAATTCAAAAGTTGGACGATCTTGACCTGGAGGAACGAGAAATCATTTGGTGGAGATCCGGACTTTCGATTTTAAATGTGGGTGGAGACATTTGTTTACATCATAAACATGAAATATTAAAAAGATACGTCATAAAGGAAACGTGGTGTTGCGATCCTTTCCATGCCCACACAAAGAAAATTAAAGGTATGTATGTTAGCAAGCAATCGTATATATCTATTTTCAACCAAAATTGAACATCGAGCAGCGATTGTGAGCCTTACCATTAAGAATCTTCTAAAATCTAAAAAGGATACGCTGAAGTTCTGCATTTTTACAAGAAACATTGATTTTAACGAAAACAAACTGTCATTCATGATATAACCGACCATTTCAATAAAACAGTAACGTAGGAACGTGAGGGGCAGGTGTCCCTACTTTTCAGAGGATACAAGTTTTGTGCCCCTTTTTGTACGCAAAATTGTCCCTTTTCTCAGAAAAGTGCACTTTTTGTCAAAAAACTTCTGCCGTGCTCCCTTCTTTTGCACACGTTCTACGCCCCTTTTAGGTTACTTCGAAATCGTGAACACACTTGATAAAGCATTTTGACTAACAAAACTATTTTTGCAGGTGGCCTTGCTGAAATAAAGCTGGAGCTTGCGGAGCACATGATCCAGTATGGGTTGCACGCTCTTCCAGGATATAAGCTATGCCCTTCATGCCAAAAGAAAGTCCGTGCATTGACGCAAGGTGATCCCCATGAAAGTATTTTACCCCAGGATGACCAATTCACGCAAGAACTAGATGATGAGTTAGCCATTGCAGAAAGTAAAGAGGTATTAAGTAGCACATTCATTGAGCTTGATTTGTCACCAATAAAACTGCATTCAATACCTCAAAACACAATGGTTATGCACGAAAACGAAAAATCAGAGAAGCAAGCAATGAACTGTCCAAACGAGTTGCCACTGTTTTAAATGTTGATAAAAGTGTGATTAGTTTCGAATCAGAAGAAAATAAGTCGGCAAAGGAAACAGAGCAAAAATCAAGGGACCTGGATTACCTGGTTTCTCTCATGAAAGAAAAGCTGAATGTGTCAACTAGAAGACAAAAGATTCAAATTTTGACACTGACTCCAAAGTCTTGGGGACTCGGAAAAGCAGCAACACAATTCAAAGTTTCCAAAAGTACTATCCAAAAAGCTATCCGCCTCAGAGATGAAAAGGGAATTATAGAACTTCCTTCAGCCTGTAAAGCAAAGAAGTTGAACGACGACATCGTTACGGCAGTTAAAGAATTTTATTGCAATGATGATTATACTCGTCAGCTACCTGGCAAGAAAGATTGCTTAAGCATCGGAAAGAAGCAATATGTGGCAAAGCGTTTGATATTGTGCAGTTTGAAAGAACTATATGAATTATTTAAAACTAAAAATCCTAACTTAAAGATCGGGTTTTCAAAGTTTGCCAGCCTACGTCCCAAATGGTGCATTTCAGTTGGCCCCAAAGGTACTCATTCAGTGTGTGTCTGCACAATCCATCAAAATTTAAAACTGATGTTAGATGCTATCAGTATAGACAAAAGTTATCATGAACTTACAGACATGATTGTTTGTAACCGAGAATCAAAGGTATGCATGATTCATAGGTGTGCCTCCTGTCCAGGCATAGAATCAGTTGAAGCATATCTAAAAAGGGAACTCCAAAGATTTGACCCAGGAAAGATGCCGTTGTCAGATGAAATTGGCGCAGTTAACTACTGTGATGAATCTGAAACGTCTACAGATGATGAAGACAATGACTTGGATGAAATAAGTCTTGAATTCAATCAATGGACAACAACAGATCGCTCTATGCTGACTTCCCAAACTGTTTCTGCAAGTGAATTTATTTCAATTCTGTGTGAAAAGTTGGATAAAGTAACAGCTCACTCATATATAGCACGTTCACAAGCAGCATATTTAAATGCCAAAAAAGAGTCGTTGTGTGCTGAAGAAGTGATTGTTTTGGGGGATTTTTCAGAGAATTACAAGTTTGTAATACAGGATGAGGTTCAAGGGTACCATTGGAATCAACAGCAATGTACTCTACATCCAATAGTTCTTTACCACAAATTTGAAGATGCTGCTCAATTTTCTGTCCAATCCCTCTGTTTCATATCAAACGATTTGTACCATGATGTAAATTTTGTGTACAAAGTTATTTTTGAAACTGTTGCTCATATAAAGCAGCTCTCAAGCCAGGTAAAGAAGATCAGCTATTTTTCAGACGGTTGCGCAGGCCAGTACAAGAACTGCAAGAACTTCATTAACCTGTGCCACCATCAAGAAGACTTTTCCATTGAATGTGAGTGGAATTTCTTTGCCACCAGCCATGGTAAGTCACCATGTGACGGAATCGGTGGCACAGTGAAGAAGCTTGTTGCCATGGCAAGCTTGCAAAGGCCTTCAAATGACCAAATTTTATCAGCAGAGGCAATGTTCCTCTATTGCCAAGAAAAAATAAGTGGAATTGAATTTAAATATATTCCAATAGAGGAAATTCAATCCACACGAGAGAATATAAGAGAGCGTCTCAGTCAAGCAAAGACAGTTCCTGGCACAAGAAGCTTCCACCAATTTATACCAATAAGCTCATCTATTATTGGCGCCAAAAGAGTTTCTGAGGAAGTGGATTTTGCTCTTCGATTCAGTTTTGGAGAGGAGCAACTGGAAGGTGTCGAGGCTAGAGTTGGCCAGTTTGTGGTTTGCAATTACGACGAACTCTACTGGGCAGGAATGTTGATAGAGGTAGACAATGATATGCATGATGTCAATGTTAAATTCATGCATCCCAGCCTCCCATCCACTTCTTTGAAGTGGCCAAAAAGAGATGATACATGCTGGGTACCGAAAACAAAGATATTGTTCAAAATCGAGCCACCAACACTTTCAACTCATACCGGTAGGCAGTATATTCTTGATGGCAAAGATAGAGATAGGATTGACAGATGTCTTCAAAGGATGTAGAACTGCTTGTGAGTATATAGCTACATACATAAACAATTTTATAACTAAATAACGAGAAATGACAATTTGCTTGAATATCAATTTATCTAACCTTTAGTAGCATAAAGTACTGCGGAAAAAATGTTTTGAATATACAGTTTCAAAATTTCAGTGGACTCTTTGCCTAAAAACATCCCTTCAACAAGTACTCTTGAACCATCTATCAAGAGAGATACTGCAGAGAAAGAGCCACACCTATTAGTAAAACACCAATTCCAACAACATGCGGTGTATTTGCTATATAGATGGCTTTAAACAACTGAGAAAAATACCAAATTTTCATGAATTTCTCACAGATTTGCAAGGTGCGTATCTCAGAAACCAAGAAAAACCTTTTGCTGGTTCTTTGTAAATTTAAAGTCTGTCCTGTGTACTTCTTGGATGCACAATTTGAAATTTGTCACATTCTTCCAACATGGTGAATTTTTTCATAGTTTGATGGATGGTAAAAGCGATTTGTGAGTATAAGAAATTATATTCTAGTATAATTTACTCTGTTTTCTAATGGATTTAGTGAATTTTTAATGCAATTTTTGAATTCCTTGCCCCTAATTTATCCAAAAGTGATATTTTTATTGGTGATTTCCATCTGCTTGATCAAAATTTATCAAAACTTTCCCCGCACATTTAAAATGGCGGATATGTGGATAATATTATGCTGAATCAGCAAAAATTAAAATAACTATAATATCTGAATGAGTTAAGATATCAACTTGAAATTTTCAGGTTATTTTCCTCTCAAGATACTTAGCATTTGACAGGAGTATCAGAAAAATCTAAGAGGGTGCATTACAAATCTAATTTTTTTGTCCCACTTTGGCATGGAATGACCCATCAGTGACTCAAACATATCTTTCAAATTCCTCAAATCACTGGATACTTCTGGGGTTTCTAACACAGCAGCTGCCTCTGCACCTCTGTCACGCTGTTGAGGCTCTGGAGCCTCTCCTTTTGTATCGGCAGCATCCTGCTCTCTGTCAGCATCTGTAGGCAATGGTACATCACAGGCTTTCGATAACAAAATAGCATTAAGAGCTGTTTCGACTAACTGATGGCCACGTACTGCTCGGGAGATAGCTTTACCAGTGAGAATATGTGGGACAACATTATCAGCATATATAAGCTCGAGAGATTCTTGCAATCCTGACCCTCTCATGAGATATCCAATACTTCCGAGGAAACTCATTTCTGTATGAAAAGCTCCAAGTCGCAAAATTATTTGATGCAAAGGGCTATCAATTGGCTCCCCTTTGATGATACAAATGGCTTTCCACCATAGCGGCTGATCAAAAGTGAGAATCGATGTCACATCATATTTTTTGGCATGGCGAGAAACAAAGTCTAAGGTAGAGTGAATACAAGTGACATTGCTGGGATCCAAATCGATCATTGGCAAAAAGATAACAGATGACTTGCCTGGATACTCCACCTGGTGGCACCATTGCATTTTTCCAGACCATGATGGCCTTCTTGGGTTCAGCAACCAAGAAACTTGCCATAAGAGATCCAATTTTGATGTTGGATCAACAATTTCATTTGAGAGCAACTGATCGTACCTGATGTTGAGTTGGTTATTGGCTATATTGTACTGCTTGATGTTAATTGCACCGATGGCTGCTATTTCATCAGATGATATGTTGCATCGCCTTGGGATAAATGTTGAAGGACGGGCAGCACTCCTTGGGGTGATAGTGGCAATTATTCCCATTCCATGAAAAGTATTTCTTCCGTCAATAGTTCTAATGTTGTGATTGACGTTGTCTGCAACATATTGAACTAGCGTTTGTCCCTCAGGGATACTCAGCTCAACTCCATCTTTGATAGCTGCACTCCTTTCGTAAGCTTGCACTTCTGAATAGGAGCAACAAAATCCATGCCTATGAAGTGAGTCGACCAGAAATCTCGATCCAAAGTGGTGGTGCATTTGAACCCCAAGACCAAGTTGTAAAGGTGCAATCAATGTTCTAGCTCTCGCCGCCTCCATGATTGCTTGACCAATTGAGGCAATCTTACTTTTTTTATCTTTTCCAACAAGAATTGTGTCAAGTAAGAAGATCAGTGACTCTGGTAGGTAGGACATTGCATTTTCCATCGATGATATATCACTGTTGCTTGCATAATATTCCTTTGAGGTGGGACATGACTTAATGGCATTCTTTAGGCATGTTGCCGCTGTTTTAACAACTCTCATCTCTTCTTCCTTAACGTCCTCCTTCTTTGGCTCATTATAGAACTTTTGCAGAATTTTTGCAGCAAAGGGTCGCATGGTTACAACATCAGTTCTTCCATCCAGCTCTGTGAAAATAGCATCTTCTCCGAAACGTTCTTTGATCCTCTTCTTCATGTATACAGCACTGAATGAAGAAGTTTTAGATTCCTGAGGGAAGTCAGCCTTTTTTTCAACTAAATCTTTAACGGTGAGCTGTTCCTCATCATTTTGTTCAAAAAATTCCATAGCCCTTTCAAAGGCATAATTTTGCATTTCTTCCAGTGGTCTGCCACGCTTCGTCTTCTTTTGAGGTGCTGCGCCTTCTTGATTTGATGTGAAAACTAAAGGGATTCCTTTTCTTGTCCTAAAGTTTACACTGCATTTTTGGTGGTACAAGGCATCTGCAGCGTGAAGATCAATAGCCGATTCAATTCTCTCAGCGACCTTACTTGCCCATTCATCATTTCTTTCATTGCATATTTCGGAAACTGTATTCTGAAATTCGAAGGTCCTCACCGGTACAAGAGAAAAGTCCTTCTTCTTCCCTTGGTGGCGTTCCCCCTCACCACAAAACAGACAGTGCTCTTTAAAGTTGAATTTCTGAGCTTCAGATCGAAGTAAACGCTTGCCCCTTGCTTGGGAGGTCTCTCTTGCAGCCGCTGCTATATTTTGTGGCTTTGTGAAATTTGCACGACAATCCTTGTGAAGTGATTGACCAGCAGTAACATTTATCACGTCGCCTCGCTCTTTACTTGCGTTGTTGATTCCATTTGCACCTTTCTGACGAAGAACGACACCTGCTGCTATGTTCCAGATTGGTTTTTTGCAGATAACACACTCTATCTTACGTAACTGTCATGCAGACCATTTTGCCGGTTGTAGACTACGTTTTATTATCTGCACAAAGAAGAAATAACGCAAGCAACAAACAGGTTCTCTGGTCAAGATTCAAGGTCAACATGCAATTTGATCATATGCTCAATCGCAACAGCTCCTTCACCAAGATTTGTTTTGAAATGGTTCGAGAGGACTTCCCCAAATAAAGTGAACATCACAATTAAGTAAGCACGATGTTGAATAAATATCTATTCAAGAGTGGGTAATTATCTTGGTAGATTTAATGGAAATACTACGAGAGTCATTGTAAACCCATATGCCTTCTCGACTTTGACTTCTACGTTTAAAATCCATGAAATTTTTTTAGCTAAACCACCTTAACTCAGCTGGCAATTTGGACACTTTCCACTTCTAGAAATTCTTAGGACTTTTCATATGTTATAGAGCATAGTTTAATTAGCAAAACAACCATTATTTCGTTTCTGTTGCAATTTGTTTGAGGTTCGACCATTTTTTGACTTAGTTTTACTGGACTAATAAGTTTGTATCATATTTGCCGGGTTATTTGTTAAGATGACGTCTATCAGAGTTTCAGATGATTTTGCTACTCATGTGGGTTTTTCAACCATTTGTTTCAGACCAAAAACACTCAAATAGCCTTGAATTCTTTGTTGTCCTGCTTTAGAAAGTTCACATTCAGGTCTCCCATGAGGATTGTCTCTTGTGATTTTTCAGACACTTTAGAAAGTATGATATTCAAATGGTTGTTGAAATCTTTACTGAGATATTTAGAGCTATCAGGAGGACGATACATAATACCCACTAGGAAACTCTTTGAATGTTTTGGCCTAATCTGAATCCAGATTGCTTCGATGTTATCATTTTCTAAATTGTATCGTCGATCCCAAACTACACAATCACCGATATACACTCCAACTCCGCCACCTTTTCCAGATTTCCTTGGACGATTTATGAAAGAGTAGCCAGGTATGTCGTATATTGCTTCCTCTTGCTCAAATCCCGCTTCGATGTATGTTTCACTGCCTGGAAAACTTTGTAGCAGTTCAGACACATGTCCAAGGTTTCCAAAGAGTCCCCTCACGTTTTGGTGAAACATTTTCATCCCTTTGTTGTTAGTCAATGAGGTTAATTGAGATGTTCCTTCTAAAATTTCCAGGCCCGGGACATTGCTTCACATCGCCACACATAAGGATTGAAATGCTAAAAAAGCTTTGCTTTGACGTTCGAATCCAAAATAAAAACTTTCCATCTCTCGCTTGCCACTGGCTTGAGCAAATAAATGACTCTCCATATTTGGTCTCCTTAGCTTCCTCTCCAATCAATGAAACTCCAATGCAGTCTGAGCTAACAAATGCACATCGCTTAACGTAAAGGTTTATCGAAAATATCACCACGAACCTCCCCACAAACCTCCACACAGCAGTCATTTTGATTTTGAATTTTGTGGTATTAATTCCTTAAAAAGTTAGTTTTCATATATGGAAAGTGAAACAATCCATTAAAATTTGAAAAATGAAAGAATCCTTGCTACTATAGGTCTGAAATGTAACTCATCCAGAAAAGTTAAAAAGAACTGTCATATTATTCACCATTTATTTGTGTTGAAATCTTTTGCCAGCTCACTTTTGAAGCGTCTGATTAAAGCGTTTGCAATTGGAACCTCAAAAGTCTGGGATACTCTTGCAAACCCTTTGGCTTGAGGCCTGTTTCCACCATTAAAATGTCTCATAAAAACGCGTTATGCAACAATACAAAGTAAAAGTATGTTATTGGAAAATGCATGGTGCTGTCGCTGGTAAGGAAAAAAATTCAAACTTACCCACTGCCTTGATGGCATAATTGTGATGCGTATTGGGGTTCTGAAGATGACCAAACTGACTTTACTTTCTCCGTTTTGCCATGGCAGTGCTCCTTATCAATTCTTTCCACCCCAAAACTAGAGTCTAACGCCATCTCACTTCCCTCGCTGAAGCATCTCAGCAAGAACTTCGCAAATTTGTCACTGCTCAAAGTGTGCTCAGGACGTGAATAATTTTTCTTTGCCTTATTCCAGATATCGAAAGTTGATTCTAAGAAATATACCATGTTAAGAGGCTCCTTTCTCTTTGGGTGCTTCTTCGCTTTCTTTCCTTGCGTGTCCATTATTACAATGGGAATTAATGCCTAGGCCCTAGCCTCTCGAAATCATTTTCGTACAGTATGAAAATCTCAAACTTTACTGCGAGTCGGTAAAGGGTCATGGGGTGCATAGGGTCTTTAACTTGAGACATGGTAAAGAGAGGCACAATATTATTTAGTGAATGAGATCCAAGTGTACTATTTCTGAAGCACCGCCCCAATGCTATTTTTATATAGGAGTACTAGTCCCCAGTTCCTTTTTACGTACACCGCTCTTATTGATCGTACGAAAAAGATATTAGAAAAAAGGTGAATACAGACAATTCAATACTATGAAAGAGATGTAAGTAGAAAAAATCTTAAATTCATCCAATAAATGCTTCAGTAGCATAAGAGCATAAAGTCCAAATTAAATCAGGAGAGCAGCCTCGTTCTGGATTTAAGCCTAAATTAATCATTCTTTCTTTCAGTTCTTGTCAGGATGATTTTATCTTTGAAATATGAGTAAGAAAACTTTCACCACCGTTAGAAACCTTAATTGGAAAAAAGATTAGGTAGAAAGAGCACAATTTACTTGGAGTGCATGCATAATTTGTTAGAAGGATTCTGCAGAGACTTTGTCCAATCCCAGAAATAGTCCAAAGAACTCAGACAGTGGAGCCAGATATCAAAGCATATGTGAGGATCTGTTCCAGTTCTATGAGCTAGGTGGGCTGCCAAGATCTGTAAGAATTGAAGAATTTGATGAAGGTGATGGCATACAAGCGACATTTGAACCTCAAAATGCAAAGTGGCATAAATCATGTAGAAACAAATATATTGCCATGGAAGCAAAATATCATTCACAATGCCTTGCTAATCTGTACAACAGAGAAAGAGCTGCAAGAAGCAATGTGTCTTGGAGCGATCAAAATGGTACAGTAGATACATCACCAGAATCTATAGCACTATCAGAGCTTGTGGCAATTATTGGAAATCGATGCATGGTTGATGAAGGGAATAACTTCATTCTTCGTATTGTCAGATCTAGTCAAAATATACACTGCTCATGTGGAGGAACCTAACATCAGAGGACATTCTACAAGATTGAAAGAAAGTCTTTTAAAACACTTGCCATATCTTGGAGCCTCTACAAGCAACAATGGAAGCAAGATAATTTTGGGTCCAACTGACAAGATAGGTGATGCTATTTCTGAAGCCTGTTCTCGTGATGATGAAGATGATGAAGATTTGCAAAAAGGTTTTTGCCAAAACTCCCCCTTTCGATGGGACATTTCAAGGAATGTCAGAAGTAGAGACTGTGCCAAAATTATTAGTTCTTTTGCTAGAAATGCTTATGGAAGGCCCAAAGGTGACAGGTAGGACTTCAGAAAATGACTAAGAACATTCAGTTGCACTTAATTTAGCACAATTGATAAAGTACAACAGCACAAAACGGATTGGAAGTAGCAAAGGAGAATATCGACGCCATTCAAGAGCACAAGAAACACCATTCCCTATATATTTGGGATTGAAAATGCCCGCACAAACTCGAAAACGTGAAGTAATTGATATACTTCATGAGTCTGGACTGTCAATATCATATGATCGAGTTTTAAGTATCTCAACTGACGTCGGTAACAAGATTTGTGACACTTGACAGAAACGGCGTTTGCCGACC
>NW_027020145.1:0-15846 GCF_013076305.1 Rhopilema esculentum
TTTATGGAAACTAAATCTCGATTTCTCGATTAGATGCTGAAAGGTATTAAGATTTGTCCAGTATCACACAAAAACCTAGTAAAACATGAAATGTAATATTTCGTTAAAGTAGAAAATAAAAACTCATCAGAAATAACATGAAAGATATTTTGCTGCTCTGTCTACGTGCGCTCATTGTTTTCAAAACGCAAATTTCAAAGAATTAGCTAGTTCAAAGAAATTATTAGAAAAGCTAAACTTCTTGGAATAATCTTTATCCATGTATATCTCTAACGAAGCTTGCATCGTAGTAAACCGCATTTTTAAAACGTGTTTTTAAGCCAGCAATCAGACCTTACTACAATCGGACAGCTTACCCCAGGAAGCATAGATTGTTTATAGTATCATTGTTCAGAAATTAGGATTAAAAAGCTTGCTTCATTGACAAGCAAAGGGTACGAAGCCCCCTCCCCTTAGAGCAATAGCTGGCTACAGACCTGAATTAATTTATTGTATTTTCAGACCAAAGCGATGTGAACCTGTCTGCTTCCTTATTCATTATACATATATATATATATATTATGATAAAGACCTTGCAGAAAGTCCCAGAAAAGTAACAAGTTTTGAGAATTTGAAAGCTTGTATAGTTTATCGCTTCGTATGCAAGAATAATTTCAATTAAGGTAAATTTACAACTGAACAAAGGATAGTAGTTTGCCAATGGAGATCTGTTTTCGGTCAAGTTTGTTGGTTCATTAGACTACACAATTTATAGATGCATACATTTGACGACTTTCGCCTTTTTTCGTCAGGTGTTTTTTTTTTGATTTTTTCTTTTTTATTTCTTTTTTTTTTTTTTTTAAATTTTACTTTTTTTCTTACAACAGTTCTCACATGAACATCCGGAAAATAATTTAACGTTAATGTTGGTGATATATCTTCTCAAGGACTGGTCTGGATTAGGATGTATTGTTTTTTATTTTCTTGATTTTTTATTCTATCTTTTTGTTTTGATTTACTTTCAAAATTTTATGTCTCAGAGTTGCAAGATGCTAGGCTAGAATCTTGACGGATTTTCTGAAAGGCAATAATGTCTTAGAATTATTTAATTCTAAACAAGTCCTTCTTATGCAGTTGCATAGCTGTGCATCTAACACTAAATTAAAGGCACCTTGATAGACACCTTTGTTCAACGTAAGTTTCGAGGAAATTATAGAATCGGCGATGGCAGAATTTATAGCGTGACCACCCACGATTGGGAATTTCTTGACTCGCCCCACAGGACATAATATGTCTCACTCTGTGAATACGAAGAATTTTAAGAAAGGATATATTTAATCGCCACACTTATGGCAGGCGAGAGACCGAAATATATCTATCCTCTTGTCTCCCATTTGTGTGCAGCACAGGTGCAGCAAGTCTCTCCTCTGACAGCAGCCTCCAATTATCTAACAGTCCCCTCCCTTCCATTGGGAGAATTAATATATATCGCTCGAGATCAGATGGTTCGTAACTTTGAAATCCTCGTGACAGCTCAACGAAAATTTTATACTTTTTTGTCACATATCCGACGCCTTATTCTCCCACTGTACGAACTTCCGTCCCGAATACTAAAAACTAATCAATATCCGACTCTATCGCATCTATGCCTTCAGTGCTATGATCTTATTCGTTGTTTTTGTGTTTCAGATTAGACACCTCACGCAATCACTCGTATGATAACGCTAGGACCCTCATACGTCTCTTCTTGGCATATCTTGACTCGTCGATTAATCCAATCTAACCTTAATCATTTTAAGATCATACTCTCTCTGCCACGAACATATTGATCTCCTCCTGTCAACATATACGCACGTCACTACGCGTCTCGGACACGTTTTAATAAACCTCCACCCTAAAATATATAATCGCGCCTCCTACTTCCAACCCTACTCCCTCTCGCCAAGATTGCGATAGCTTACAGCACCGAGTTACACAATCCATCCACCTCGAATTAATCGAAGCTCCCTCTAACGCATCTTCAGCAAATACTCGATACTGTAGCTAAGTAAATATTTTACACAGTGAGCTCGTATATGTCATCCTCACCACCTTCAACCATCTTATCATTCTTTTTCCTTACCTCATCATCCTCACCACATCCCTCGCACCGTTATTCAAACGACACACCATCTTCCACCAACTTCATCAGGTTTTCTATTGTTTGAAATCGGGAGCTATTATTGAATTATTTGCAGTTGATAAAGAGGAGTCCTAATCGTATCGACTAGTGGCTAGCTACACTACCCCAGTACTTGTCGACGTGCTCCATGTTGCCAGACGAAGAGCCAACGTTTTAATAGAGCTCTTCCACTCGGGTAGTATGCGCAACATAAATAGCTATCAACCATTATTCCATCATTTATGACGAACTTTCCACCATCATTCCAACTTTCTCATCACTCCCCCCCTCAAAGCACTGTCCCTCTTCGCCGTATCAGCTTGCGCACTGCAGTTAAAAAAAGCCAAATTATGATTACGTTTCTTACCCTCCTTCTCCGAGTTTATTGGTCTATGCTCCATCTACGTATATCCTTCTTCTCCTTTAACATTTAGCCATTTAAACCGATTTCTCTGAGTCCACTTCGGGTCGTATGCCTGACCAGGGCTTCCTTGTCCCACTACTTGTCTATATACGTTCCTCAACCCTCCCGATTCTCTCTGCGATGGGAATTATGCGTTCGCCCTCTTCCCTCCTTCTCTGACCTTTCTCTCCACTCTACCCAAAAACGTAATAACTTCATCCACATTTTACAAACATCTTTCTCTTTGTTTTTATGCATAGTATCTTATATTCACCTATAACCCGATATAGTTCTCGAAGCAAATAACTGCCTCGAATAAATGATCTTATTATTGACTCTACTCCCTTTACAACATGTAGAAGACTGAATAAACCCCTTTCATTGGATATGCTGAGCCTAAACTGGCATGCATTGAGAAGAAAAGCAAAATTTATCTCCCAGGGCTAATTAGCACAGGTTTTTTTTATTTTTTTACAAGAACCTACCCAAGGGCCCCACCCTTCCTGCTCAGTTCCAGAAAAGTTCCTGTAATTTCCGTATAGACTCTATTGTCAATATCGAATCAAAATCTTTAGTATCCAAAAAAAAAAAAAAGTTCCTAATTAGTTCACTTAAAATTTTCACTTGCAATCATAAGTCCATTAAAAATTTGCCCTATCTTGTGGCTAGACGACTCAGGAGCAAAACAAAGATAGGACTATAGCATAGTGAAAACTTTCTCACTTTCGCATGTTATTGACCTACCAGATATATAAGCTTTAAACACAATACCTTAACTACCCGACCAACCTCAAACCTTTAGGATACTGGTTGAAACCCCGAAGTGTTGATTGCCCGTCTGCAGTTATCAGCGCTTATCTTCGGTCCAATACTCCCCGCATCAACGCACATCTGCTGTTCGAATTCTGCGTTATTTTACTATGCCTGCCTTTCTTAGAACCACTCTACCTCAAGCTATGAATATCATCTCCTTCGGTCTCTCATCTGCCCTACACCCGCTCCTTATCTTACTCCTTCGTTCACTTCCTGTGTATTGGATGGTTGTCAAGTTGTATTGAAAAAATATTGGCAGTTTCACCTACTTGGATAGAACTCGTGTGTCGTTGCTCACTTTTCGGTGCATCTCTACGCACGCAAATGCTTTTGCTATTTATAGGCGGAGCTACTGGTCTCGTTACCAACGCAGGATATAAATTAATAACGTAGGCGATTCACATACGAATAGGCTCCCGCATAGCACGTCATCGCCTGAGTATTTTTAGAAGTTTTCTTTCAATTTACTTTCGGCTATTCTACATTGTATGGTTCCTTTTATTAAAGTGGTTTCTTACAAAAAAACAGTGTTCATTTTTCACGCTTAAGCGAGTATTGTAACGATTGAGCCTTTCATTTCATGCCCATCGACGATTAACTGTGTTCTATTTCTAAATGCTTCACGTTTATCTCGATCTAGGGCTCGCTTGGCAAGCCTGTACGCTACTCATAGTTGGGATGTTAGTTCCCTTTCGATTCCCTGCCTCTTGCCACCGTCATGTCTGCAGTGGGTATCTGTGACCGATGTTGTGTGCTTACTATGTTCTCCACGGATGGATGTTCTACTCTTATCGTATCACATGTCCACGAGTTCATGTCGCGGAAAAATTGGGAATTACACTGGGTTGGAATGCTTTGATACGCAGCCAAAATTGTCGCTCCTCATGCCTTCTCACCGCGTGCGAGATGTCTGCGCTCTACGACGCTCTTTCTGATCCACTCAACACTACTTTCATTCGCAATGCTTACGGCCACAGTCTCTCTATTGTCACTGTGGTAGGAACCTCACTTCATAGTGTACGTGCTTCGATCGCCTAGAGACAGATCATTTGATTCTGAGGTTTCTAAGCACTTGCGTGTCGACGCCACTGCTTTCGATACGATGCGAACCAGTATTTACATAGACACTTCGTATTCCATTAATCTCCTTTTTGTTTCTTTGAACCACACCCTTTTGGTCTTGAAATAATTTCACTTATAATTTCTATATGTTACTCACCTATTCATAGCTCCGTCACAGCGATTTTCATCATCTCCACTTCGGTACGTGTAATGTCCAACAATTGACCCATTGACACTCATTATTATATCATCACATCTCTTCACCATCCACGCCTAATCTTAGCACTGCTATGTACTCCTTAGGCCCCTCCTCCGTTCGCGGTTGTCATCAGGTCGTCATAGCGTGTGTATTCCCACCACGAGTCTCCAGTGCAGCCGCTTGGCCCGTCTACGGACTCTCTCATGCCTGTCCGTGGACGAAGTTGGGCTCGTTAAGTTTATCACTCCTGGAACCGCTTTTCCCTCTTTCGTAGCGAGGTATCCACTCGACCTACGTCGCCACGAATCCTACGTTCACCGTGCACTCCGTGGCATCACAGCACTAGATGTCAAGGTTACATCATTGTAGCTCTCCACTTGTCGCCCATCTCATTTAGGGCTTTACTTCTCCATCATAAAAATAGATACATAACCCTTTGCAAAGCACGTATATTAGTCATAGCTTCATTCGACTACACTACTTCACAAGTAGAACATACGCCTGCTACATTACCAAAAAGGCATCATCGTGAACGTACACATATGTGCGACACTAGAAGACTCAACTAAGTACCGAAGAAGTTTGCACTCACCCTTCCTTTTCTACTTGAGGGCATGTGATACGATAAAGTAAGACTCCACCGTGGGAGACATCACATCTGTCGATCACAGATACTCAACTTTGCAGACATACTGGTTTGGCCATTTGGGCACAAGAGCAAGTCGAATAAGTGAGTATTCAAATATACAACTCAGACGAAGAATAACAACAAGGCCTATACCACTAGATCTAGTAAATGACTACACTTAGAAGATATGCCATTTATAATTGGACTATCATTCAGAAGAGGTCACTCTCATGTAGATATTACTTTCGAATTAAGTCAGGCATCGATACTTAAGTGAGTTTTCCTATCATTATCTTACCTAAAAACATTGGACAACTAAGCCTAACACCTTTCGCGTTTGTGTATATATTAGATGTTTACATTAAGCACACCGATCTCATTTATCAATTAGAGACAACTACTTACATTTATGGATAATGCTCCAAAATTTAAATTGATGACATAAACTTATACTTACCAAAAACTAGATATCTCTCAGGACAAAGGAACTTTGGTGATTTTCCAAATCATTTGTATCAAATTTTCTCATGATTAGCTAGTGAAGCCTATTGCCAGCTGAGCTCTAACATTAATACAGTTGCTCAAGTATGTCCCTTAACCTTTTTTCTATCAGATCGGCATTAGTGCGCATTTACAGATGTTAAAATTCCAATATCGTAATTATAGTCTCACTTCTCAGATTCTTAGTTGTTCGTAGCGATTCTGGCTGAGTTCCATACAGCCCACGCTCTCTATTATAGCTTTGTCTCTAAGGCCTATAATATGCGCTATGGTCGGCCTTAGAATCACAACACGACAAAATGCGTTATAAAAGCAGATGCGATATAGCCTTATTCAGAGGCTATCCATCTACGACTTTCGTGGTGATTGTTGCTTGTTGCCTGCTGCGTTTAGATATGCGTAAGACACATCTCAGATAAAAGGTGATCATCTCACAAGAAATATGTGGCAAATAATTCAGAGTGATGTGCAGTGAAATGAATAAAATCTAGCAATTAAACATAAAGAGTCAGTGACAACGAGAATACCATATTGTTTCAAATAAACATAAAATTTTTGCTATGTTTCATTTTAGCTAGTCGAGAGTACAGTTGCATAACAGTAAGCGCGAATTTAAGTGAGCACTGGGTCTACTCGTCAGGCCATGTACACTTGATTGAATTACATCAATGAACACGGTATAAGGTTGGCACTTGGTATATACAAAATAGCTGAGCTTATAGATTAGCCTGAGAGAGTATAGATATACATATTTGCTTTCCTCCTGAACTAGACTAGTGTTAAATGCACAGCTTTAGCTACAGACCAGCATGAAACCGTCACAATTATACTCATAATGTGAGGGTCGTCTATAGTGTCTGTCATTTGACAATGCAAAAAAACCTTGTTCGTTAGAGATAAAGTGTTACCACAAGCTATCTATCTTAGAAAGGTTATTGGCCCACTTAATATATGGCAAGAGAATATTTTGATACTTGCACTACTCCGCGAAGAACAAATGGATTAAACTTGCATATGTCTTTTATACAATACAACACTAGAATACTTCATTGTGATTATATATAAGACTGTTTTTGTGGTGGGGAGAGGGGGTGCGAGCTCGCCCAAGTGAAAACCATTAATTCCTTCGACATCGAGTGAAAGAAAGATAGAGCTAGACTCAAATTTAAAGGGCACGATTAGCAGCTGAGCCCATGTTCAACATATGTATAAACTCCAGGGACAGGCGTTTACGTGCCCTTCATCAAGAGAATGCTTACAATCTTTATATTGCATAGATTGCTTTTAAAGGAACATATGGAAGTCGAGACGTCAATGGAGATTCCCATGAAATCTCAAAGAGAAAAGGGGAGACGTATCGTAACTTTGGTACCTGCAATTAATAACTCCCTCGTGTCATCTCCTCAGCTATGATAATTGGGACATCTATATGAGTACTTGGATAACATGCAATTTCAAGTTGGAATGATATGTAGACAGTATTCGTCAAAATGTATTCAGAAGTGTATATCAATGGTTGATCATGTTTTAGGCTCTTAGCAGTTACTACGTTGTGCTTAAATAGCACTTTCTCTATTAGCGACATCCGCTCTATTTCTTCTTGTTTCACTCCTCTCGTGCGGATTTAGGAGATACCTTAGCCTTTATTGTCAACCGTGCGAGCACTAGAATCAGATTTAAATATAGTCCTCTTATCTGTCATCTATCTTTCAATAAGGTCTCAATTCTTGGTGACCCTCGAGCGTGCATATCTGTGTGAGCTACATGGAACAGGTGTGTATTATTTTGCCCCCTATGAAATAAAAGACTTTCATGGTTTTGTCTGAATTAGA
This sequence comes from Rhopilema esculentum, assembly GCF_013076305.1. Next base: position 7,579 of record NW_027020145.1, read on the forward strand.
TAGGGACAGACCATCACAGATTGTAATACTTTCACTTATGCTACTCAATTACTCGATCTATTTGTGATCTTTCACATATGGCACATTTGTGCGTCTCACTGGGTTCTTCAGATGGCGTAATTCTTAAGGTGGATTCTCTATCGCAAAGCGCAGATCTGTTATAGTAAGTCTTGTCACTCTGAGGTTGGCCTTAATCATAGTGTGCTTTTTAAACGATTCATTCATTTGTATTCTGTGCTAGATTTCTATCCACTATTTGTAAATCAAACGTATGATTATGATGTATATCTACTCACGATAAGCAACAATCACGAAGCCTATGTCTTCTCTGTTTCTGTCTCGAATATTGACAGCGTAGAATATCATAAGTTTAAAAGGACATTAACCAATGATCAGAGCAACAACATAAAAAGACAAATTCAGGCCAACCCAGATAGAACATATTTCAGAGCCTATAGCACACTGAATTTTGATTCGGACACGTTCGTCAAGAATAAGCGTCGGGTAATGTTGACGAAAATACCTCAATTTATCTCGCGAACTGGTGACATCTTCAATCCTTAATTGCTAGGCCCAACATCCGGAACGAGGATGGATATTCCGAGGGCTGTGGCGATATTATAACGACAATTATAATTTCATGTACTATCATATTGCTCTGATCTATGGGCAAAACATTCTACAACTGCTCAATCTCGTTCAATAAATAAAATTCCTTCTAAATGATTCGGGTTAAAAAATGATTTTTCAAGCAATAGCAATTGCGTTTTGGCGGACAATAGTTAATTTCCTATATGAGATTGGTGGCAATAGACAATACCTTACAGCCCTGTTCCTAGGTTCAAGCTACATTAAATACCAGTGGACCTGGAAATTGCTATGTCTGTCCCATCTTCAATCTCATATGCGATTTTGTCTTCCGCAACATCATGCAATGAACAGATGCATTTTCTCTGAAGATACCGTATAATATGCGTCTTCACTGCAAAAAGAATCATGACAAAAGAATGAAACTTTGTTAGCAATTTAAAAATTCTAACTGAGGTACTTCTTATACAAGTTAAGGAAACCACTATGTATGTTAGTTATGATTCAGAGAGCTACACAAATTTTACATCTGAAAACACTTTCATAATTTTGAACTTGATAAACAAAAATTACAGAACGATTCTCTACAATCACCACAGCGCATACAGACACAAAGCTCACATGAATTATAACTCTAAGCAACACACTACTCTGTTTGTTAGATAAGGTTTCAGTGATGGTAATTCTGTTCTATAATTAATGTTCCAAGACTTAATACACCTGAGAAAAAGTGTGTCGTATTCTCGATCAAAACATTTTTACATATGTCAATCTCGTATATATAATATTAGTATCTAAAGTATTGACCAATACAGTGAGTCATCTTATGACTATAACCAATCAAAACTGGACATGACAAGAAACTACAGTTACATCGCAATATTGCTTCAGTACTACTTCATCCCTTTCTCAGTAATAATTTCTTTAACTATAAAAAATGCATATTATAACTCATTGCAAATAACACATGATAAATGTCGAATATAGCAACACGTTAGAGAAGCTGTTACAAATATTTTCAGAGAACTTGAACGTCCTATCTTTCACTAAATTTCAATTGTGCCCAAATTGATTTGAGTAAAATTAAGAATATTTATGAGTACCTTACTACAAGTATAGTATCCATCAGTCATAATGGACAATCTAGCCAATGTGTTTTCTAGACAATCGGCTCTAATATTGAACATCGTCTCTCGTGACTACACAATGTCACAATTAAATAATCTCAGGTCTGTAGCCCACTATTTGCCTTAGGGGTAATGGACAGACTTCGTACCCCTTTTCTTTTTCGATTACTTTTCAAATGTGTAGCCATAGGCATTTTTATTTAATCTAATGTTCTGGAAACAATTAGCATATGATTAACGAACTTACACAAGTGCCTTGCCTGGCTGACCTAAAGTGCAAGGAGTAGCATTACAACAACCTTGCATATTCAAAATGCTAAGATTGGTGACTGTGTACGCTTGAATTTTGTAGTAAGGGTCTGATTTTGCTAAGACCCTGTACAAGCAACCGTTTGATAAGAATACGGTACATGTAAGACTAGGCGATAGGCAAAAAGAGTGCGACAGTAAGAAAGAAGATAATAGTGATAAGTAAAAGTCACACAGAAAGTTTATAAGGCAATGTGTTCTAAAGTAGAAAGTTTCTACATTGAACATATCCAGTCAGTTCTTTGAATTTGTGCATTTGTTTAGCAAAACACAGTCACGATCAGACTCGAACGCTAGAAGAACCATACATTGCCACTTAATATCTTTCCATGTTATCTTTGTGATAGTAGGATGTATGAGTCTCTTGTGTTCGCTTCGTATCACTAATCTATCTGTCTTTCTCAGTATTACATTACTGTTCTGTAGTGTTGGGTCTTTGTTCCACACTCTTAATATGTTTACTTAGTCCGAGCAAATCAGAACAATTCAAATCTTAAAATGATCTCAATACTACACTTATCAGTCACATCTAATTATATTTCTAAGATGCAATCAGTGTATTGGCATTGAGATATAATGCATATTCAAACATAATCCAAATCGCTGTTTAGACACTACACTCTAATGCTTGAGCATAGTTCAGCCAGCGACCACCAATATATACATCACCGAGCAAGACTCTGATATTCCCGGACCAGACACCCTCTTAATACAAATTTTGTACACGAAAAATAATCCGTACTAGATGGCTCCTTGTGGAACTTAATAGGGACTCTCTCTTCCTAAAACTCATCTGAGCAAGACCGATGAAAAATCGAGTACAAATCTTGACCTTTTTCTTGCTTTCATGTCTCTATCTTTGTATGTTCCTTGTTTTTATGTTCTTTGTTAATGTTTTTGATTTATGCCTTCCGACTTTCCCATATCTCTTACCTTATCGTCTTTTCGACTCTCTCTACTGCCTTTTGACTTTCGTACCTTTGGACTTATGCCTTGACTTGTGCGGTTTACGTCATTGAGATTCTTGACTCTTATTGCCTGATTCATGTCTTGACTTACTTTCTTGACTTCATCATCTTTACCAATGTCTTGCTTCATATCTTGGATGTCCTTGACTTTTGCATACCTCTGATTATGGCCTTGACTTATGCGTTGATCTTCAATATCTTGACTTAGCCTTGACTTCCATATCTGATTAGCCTTGACTTCATATCTTTACCAATGTCTGGACTTCATATCTGATGTCTTGACTTCATACCGGTGACTGTATGACCTTAGACTTGTTGCGTTGACTTCATATTCCCTCCTGACTTATGAGCCTTGACTTCAATATTGACTAACGGACTTGAACTTCATATCTTTACACTAGTTGCCTTGACTAGCAGAATCTAGAGTTGTCACTCTGCCGTGCTTTAGTCTTATACATCTGCGACTTAATGCCATGTGGACTTTTGCTGGTTTGAGAGAGATCTTCATTTGCTGTTGGTACTGTTAGGCCTGTGTGTGTGACTTCATATCTTATAACACATATTCACAGCCTTGACTCAAGAGTGGTTACACAAAAGGATTCTATACATTCTTATCTGGAAATTGTTGCTTTGTCTTTTCGCTTCATGCAACAATACAATTAATCTGCCATTTAACTAATTTGAGATTGTTCTCGTATTTGACTTAATCCATTCTTATGTCTTATGCCTTTGGAACTTCGATTCATTGACTTACGCTTTTCTTGCCTCATATCGTTTACTCGCAATGTCTCTGTACGTTACATATTAATGTCTTTATACATATTTTCATACCTTGAGCGTGATATGGTCGTTGGACATTCCACAAGACCCTAGACTCTGTGGCATTCTCCGTTATGACAGACTGTAATGCACTTAGGCTTCAGAGCCCAGATCTCATCTTTAGCGATCATTTAACGCGTTGTAATGTGATTGGTCATTCATTATTCTCTCCTGACTTTTTACCCGAATGTGTTTTGACCCTTTCTTATGACCCACGTGACATTTATGTTCTTCTTTCATTTTTCTTATTTTTTCTATCCTCTTCTGTCTATCTTTTGCGCTCTCTCTTCTTCTTTCTTCGATTCTGTTGTGTCTGCGCTGTGATTTCTACCTAGAATTACTCGCGTGTATAGCCATTCTCTTCAGAATGTTTCTGTATTAGTCGCATTAAACGGCTTGTTGCGTTAATTAGTATCTCTTTGTTTCACTCTCAATTCGTCTTAGGACACTTCTAGTTAGTCCATTATATCTTTGACTCCATAATGCTCATACATTGTAAAAGTGCTGCCTGTTATAAATTTGATTTATACGCACTGGCAAGTTAAACACATATTTGTAGTAATTTGTTTATCTTGTCCATGCTATTGCATAATACACTTCCTTTCCATTAGTTACAATAAATAACTTTGGTTGGTGGCTCTAATAGATCTTTTTGAGATAGATGGGCTGGATTTTGGGATATCCCATTATCATAATTCTTTCATATTTCAATATTGGCATTTTTAGTTGGCTTTCATCCTATTATCTCAAGTTGACTTCATCAAATAAATTAATCGTCTTTTCGTATATGCTTATTATTTAAACTCATTGATGCATAATAACAGGTATTTCATTATTGTATGTTCAGTTATCGATCTGATACGTTATGGTCCAAACCCATTTAGATCATCTCAGAAAAGTATAATCTTTAGAATCTTTAACAAATTCACTAAAGCTGCTGTTCTTAATACAGTATATATATTCACCTAAGCCTGTTACAAGCAAAATTACGTCTGCTGTGTAAAATTTTTAGTGTTTTTCTGTTAATGTAAGAGCAACTCTGTAATTTTGACAAGTTTCTCCTAAAAGTTTATGTTAATATTGTACTTCTTCTCAATGTAAGACTTGTCCTTTAAACTAGTATAATATATTATACTTTTTGATGTCTGGTTCTATTCGAGTATTTCCAGAAAATTGCTCGCGGGTGTTTGCGGTTTTGCAAGAATAGTAGGTGCATGTGAATTGAGCTAATGAAAGCAATTCCAGGTCTACTGGAAGGATATCACTGTGAATCTAGGAAGGCTTTGTAACAGGGTATTTGGTCTCATTTTTGCCATAACACAAATTACTAAAACATTCCCAAACAAACATTTTGAGGCCCATTTTTTGACAGATTTAGGTATAGGCAGTTTAGTTACATTAACATAATTAGGTTTTTAATCCCCCCCTCGTCTTTATGCTTCCAACATGAGGGCCTTAGGTAAATTCGACCGACAAGCGACTTAGGCCTGAGAATGTTCATTTGGTTGGCCTGAAGAATTTGGTCTTATGTGAATGTAAAATGGTCTATTAAGCCTGATTCTTAAAATTTATCATTTCCATTCGACACAAGGAAATGGTGCGAAGCAATCACAACATCTGTTAACAGATTTTGTGAAAATCATTGCATATAATAAGAATGAATGTATGGAAGTAGGAAAATACAACAGATACAAAAGATGCGCTTGCGATGAGCTATCATTTGAATGACAGAGCCCTGTAATGCAGGAAAATCAAGGACAGGGTTTGTATAGGGAAGAACTAATTTGGTTCTCCAGAAAACATGATGCTATTTTAGGGGCAGAAAATTCAAACTACCATTATCATAAGATGAGTAGGGAACCCCAGAGACCAAAGTGGATAAAGAAAGGCAACGACAGTTGTGAGCCACTAAGTAAATAGGTTCTACAAGGTACAAAAGGAAATTAAACATCAGAAATATCTAAACAAACTGATAGCCCCTCATAGCGCCATAAACAGTCACTTAAATGTTATCTCAGAACTTGTACATGAATTTGGTAGGTTTATCCAAGTGTACTTACATGCTCGGCATATATTCCAGAAAAACGGAGTATTAATTCTGGTAGTTATCATGGAATTATGTCTTTCAGTATTGATTGTATTAATGGCCACAGCTTTTGCGATTCTGACTACGGGCAAGAACGGCCTGTGCCCACTCTCGTTATACTTTCTATCCTACGATTTGTGCCCTTTAATTGTTATACTATCTTTTCCTAGTGCAAATTAATTTACTTGTTCTTTCATTTGAGAGGGTTGCTTATGGTATTTCTTCAGTCCGTTTTCTAACATACTTTGAAGTCTTCCTAGTGTGCTGAAAATGGCATTTAATTCATGTTGATGCTGCAAATTCAAAATATCTCCCATTGTGTGGCAACAACTCTCTCTCAAGAGTTTAGCTCTGGTATAATATCGAAGGGTTTTTATGCATCATATTGAGATTCCTAATTATTGAGATGCATAATGGTATGCGTGTCTTAAATGCATTCGTTTGAATTAATCTTAGCAACTATCAATGAATAAGTCCAACCTAAGGTGTTGTTGGATGTATTTCAGCATAAATATAATGTGCCTGTGATTGGTAGTACCAGAGGACATGTCATACGCGGCTGTTTTTACTGTTTATCACTCGTCTGTTCAGAAATTCATGAAATTAAGATGATCTTTTTTGACCCATATGAGTTGTTTGCTTGCTTCTTCATGCTGTCTTTTATTTTATCTCCTTGATTCTTTAGCCATTATATAAGTTTTAGAGGTGATAGTGATCATTTCTGAGATTCCTTGACACGCCCAGAATCCTGAATTCTCTTGTTTCAGTGGCACATGTTGCTACAAGGCATTGCTTGAAGTGAGTCGAGGGCCTTAGTGGGTGCTTGTGAAGAACAAATTACTCTTTTGGTCCGACCGTACACAACCCACACAAGCCACTGAAGGTGGTGATTCTACTTTATTTTTATATGTAAATGCGCACTAATGTCCGAGCATAGAAAAAGGTGTAAAAGGATTATACTTGTTTTTTAATGATAGAAGTAGCAGGTTCAACCATTTCTAACAGAAAATCAACTTTTATATGTTTTAAATATTTCCATTTGCTACAAGAGCAAAAGTTAATTGCAATACGTAAGAATATTGTGGCACATGTAATAACGCGCTGATGACACTTATTCAGAAGTTCGCTGTAGAGAGGTTTATAGAAGATCGGCGATTATATAAAGAAGGAAATACATTTTATGGGCTGCGTATTTGTAAACTAGTAATGGCCTTCTGTAAATTGTCCTCACATAATGGATATCAGTGTGGTAAGTAATTAGAGTCATGTGATTTTGCTTAATGAAAGTATATGCCGATAATAGAAAAATTATATTATGCTTCAGGTTATGTTACCCTATCATGAGACATCCCTTTTACGTCTGGAAGTATAGTAAAAAGGAGTGGTGTGGAGATTCAAGATTCTTTGATACCATATTTCCATTTAGAATATTTTTTTTTTTTCTAAAGAAACAAACATTTTTGATAATCCCTGGTAGGAATTCAACTGTACTTACACAGCTGTCAATATAGGTGCGATGTCGTGCTATTGACTCATACGTTTTGATGTAAAAGTACTATGTCTCTCTTTAAGAACAAGTTTAATTCTCCTTGTCCCTAATGCAGAAAACGATTCCTCGCACTTTTTGTTATTTTTTAAGCCTAACTTTCCCTTATTTTATGCTCCCTCTCTTTTAAGCATTTTAACATAATTTTATCCCATGGGTTAAGTTCCTAAACATCCTATATAAAGTTTGTTAATTTTATTGGCGTTAATCTCTGCAAAATTTTCGTTGGCATTCCTGCTTTGTATTGGTTTAACTTGTAAACGTGGTTTCTTAGACAGGTTGAGGATGTGTTTTTCATAATACTCGTTCTGCGCCACTATATTTTAGTGCAACGTGGCTTAGATTGTTCCTTTTGTACTATTTTTGATTCAGTAGGATATAGTAGTCCTACCAAGTGACGACTAAAAAATCTGGTGTTCGAGAGCATGGTGGTTATCCTGTTAAAATTATTGATTTTAGAGGCACCAAGAAGTGCTACGGTAGATGTACTTCTATTTTTAAATATCTTTGATTTTTGGTGACAGCCTACTGTCAATATGTCTTTGTTAGTGAGATGCGCGCTATGCTTTTTCTGGAGTGTTTCGTGTTTTGCTTATCACCGAGCTCATGTTCTATGTGGTAAAAGGTTGCATTCTGCATCATGTGATTCCAGAAACAATTGTGAAAGTGTCCCAGAGTTTTTTTGCCACTCTTTTTGACTAATTTCTAGCATGATTTATCTTTTTGTATTCAGATATTGTTTTTTCAGTGCTTCTTATATAAGATAATCTTCATCATGCACGTCGGTTTCTTTTTAATAAAGAACAATTTTTTAATTAAGAACAC
>NW_027020146.1:0-15835 GCF_013076305.1 Rhopilema esculentum
ATTTTGAAAGCGTTCCTCACGTAATCCATTCACAACTGATTGCAGAATTTTGAGCGAAGCCATTCTGTTTGCTCACAGTATCTTGGAAGTCATTCAAGGTCATTTTGTTACTGTAAAAGATCTTGACCACGCCAGTTTCGCGTTCAGGTTACTGTCAAATTTATAAAATCTTCTATCAAGCCCATTTTCTTCATTAAATCTTTTGAATGCATCAATATTCAACGTTAGATGGAGTTCTCTTTCAAATACTTCGCAGTTACTGAGCCGGGTTTTTACAGGAGCTTGCAAAGAGATAAATAGATATCAAGCATATAGAACGTCGATGAATATCAAACTGTTTGAAATCGATCTATCCTATAGATATCTATATATATAAACAGGGAATATTTGAAGGCAATCAAACACAGTACGTACTTTTCGGTTTTGATATTTTTCACGTTAGTTTAAGGACTGAAATCGAAAATGGGCATATCCACGATATACAGAACAAAAGACTTTGACGACAGAAAGAAGTGGGAATTAACACAAAGTAATGAAAAGTGAACTGATGTGGAAAGCTTTTGTCAGACTATAATAATGCTGGAAACATTGACTGAAATAAATCTCAACCTCAATTATGTTTACTATAAACGAGACCAAGATTAAAACACTCAGCAGCAACAACATAATACAATTTACAAAATTAGGAACAGCAACAGCAAAACAAAACAAACATCAACGACAAAAATCGGCGTACTCGTGTGTGTGCGTCGCTCTAGCTGCGTGCAATAATAATAATATCTTGTAACAGTTCTCGCTGTCGACGCACAACTGCAGGAGTTGCAAATAACCTTCGGCAGGCAAAAAATGTCTTATCTTCATGTTGGGGGTCTGTTCCGATCTATGTGTTTTTTTCATTGCTCAGGAGAAAATCATCTTATAATCTCTCTGCCATCTAGATTTAGAAAACTTGGATAAATATACTTTATATGTCCTGGTTACCAAATGGTACGCTGCGTCCGTAGAGTCCTCCGTGAGGTGTGGTGCAAGGTGACTTGAAGATATATTTTACTTTCGCTCTTCTGCGACTTAAGTAAATACCGCACTATTGAAGCCCCTCGCAAATTCAATAGGAGCAGTGAACCCGATTGAAATATTCTTCTCTTTTAATTTTAACTCAAGATGCTATGGTCTATATAGATGTATGCTAGCGTGTATCTCTCTATCATAGACATACAGAAATCGGCAAATGGGTATTTTCTGGACAGCATTCTCTCACTCCCTGTCCAATTAGTCTTGCGTACGTGATCGTATGGACAGATCATTCATTGCTATCATATACGAGTCATAGGTGGAATCAATAAAAAGAAAAGAGACATTTCTTTTGGTCTTACTGGGTTTAATAAGCTCGGTTACGAGCTGGCGATGTGCTTGCCCTTTCTTTTTCAATGGTTAAATATTCCATTATTTTATTTCCAACTTTTCTCGGGGAGCCCGTGAACTCGCACTACGTTAGTTTGAAGTATCCAACACCTCAGGATCAAAATATGGAAAAATGTTTGAGAAGTCTCGCTTATTGATCATATTTTCATCTTTTTGTTTTGGCTTCTATTTGCTCGATTTCTTTCCAGGTGGTGGGGCTCCAGATAGGCGCAGCATCAGCGCTTTGGAAAGAAAAAAAAACGTAGCATGGTTAGTATATTTGTTCTTTGTCAGAAAAAATTTTCAATAACAGGATATTTGCCGTGTTTTTAGTTTGATTATCATTGTATATATATTGTCATATACATATACGTACACTTTATGCTTTCAACGGGTGCACCGCTATCAAAGCCAGCTATTCAATACTAAAAGGTGTCTGAGCCATAGGCATTGCACAGTTTGATTGACATTTTTATATACTGAGCGGTTGCCTCGCATAATTAGATATTGGTCCCTAGTGCTGTGGATCTCTATATGACAGAATCTTATGCCGCTCGCTCAGAATTCGTTAAGACAATAATTTTAACCGCTTAGATAATCATTTTTCATAGAATCTCTTTTTTTTATCTGAATCTCCGCCCCTCGTTCAGAAAATATTCTACATTGGTAAAAGGATTGGAAAAAACTTTTGTTCTTTGCATTCACAAAAGCGAAGACTGACGGGAGCGCTAGAGTGGAGAAGGTAACGAACTTCCGGACGGGATATATAGTTCTCTCCTATGGTTTCCCATTTAACCATAACTCAACCACAGGTTTAATAAGTCGCAATCTAAATTTCTAAAACCACCCTCTTAGAAAATAAGCATTCCTAAATGTGCAAAAGAGGTTAAATATGTGCCAAAATTAAACTAGTCAAATTCTGGCACGTGTTGTATGAGACGAAGATCACAACCAGAGAGTTTACGCTGGCGAGGCTGTAGGTTTAGTCAATTTCATAATCAACACGGAATTAGATTTATTCCTGCGGCATACTGCTCTTTCACAAAGGCAGGCTCTTCAAAATTTCTTTCAGCTTTTACTATAATTTTCTTCTACCGAGATCATTTTAAACTTCCAAATTAAAAAACAGATTTTTTTTTTTTTGGTGTTCTTCGTTTAGTCACCACGCAATTGGGACTTTTAATGATAAAAAAGGATCACTATCTTGAAAGCCAGGAAAACAAAATACCTCCTTCTATTTTTCGCCAAATTGGATACCCAGCAAATGGTCCCCAAGCCCCATTGAAGTATTGATTGCTACGTAGATTCATATTTCATAAAGCTTTCAATTGGATTCTCTCAGTCAGGGTTGTTTTTTATGTTGTTACCTAAGGGGACATGCACCGGTACCAGGTTCTTCAAAAAACAAGAATTATATTGTGTAGGAGCTGGAGTTTCAGGTTGCAAGGACAAGGAATAAATTCTTGTCAAATGCTTGAATTGGCTCTTTGGACGTTTCTTTTGCAAAATAATCGATAATGATAAAAAGCTTGAGAGACTAGACCATTGCGACCTGGCTTGATTAGTATCAATTCTTGTTCAATGACAAATGGTCAGGCTCAGTTTTGGATTCTTTTTCCAAACATTGCATGTATCGCACATGTAATCCACAGTAAGGTTTGCGAGATATATGGATAAGGCAAAGTAAAGGAGGAGGTGGAACTCCTAAAAACTTTTTGGTCCATTTCTTTTAGTCTTTCATATTCTTCGAATTTGGTAAATAGAGAGAAGTCAGTCCCCTTCTCATCTCAAGGCGACAAAATAAGCAAAATCTTTTTGCAACACTTCCAAGGTTCTCAGCATTGGGATCTTTATAGGGGAGGACAGTTCGCAATCAACGATGAAAAGAGCAGTAGAAAATGTATGTAGAAGCGTATATGAGAATATTATGAAGATAAAAAACCAGAATATCAGGAGGAACATGGCATCTACTCGCCTACCCATGTCAACTGTGTATACAGACACTTCCTACTTGTCTCTAGGCCCATGGACTGCAAAGAGTCTCATTTCGAGAAGAGCTCCTGAGTTCAAATCCTCAATCAAAAAGGACAAACCACTTCTAGTCTAGTAAATCGCACAGCCTCGTATGCAAGCGTACAAACATTATTTTGAAATATAAACTTTTAAAATGTATCATCTAAGGCCGGGAAAAGTTAAACAAATTCAAGCATGTTCGGAGATTAGCCTTGGAGGCTTTGCGTATGGTTGTAAGGTTCTTGAAAGCAAAATAAGATTTCCAAACCTCCATAACATACATTTATGGTTTACTGCTTGAGGTCTCAAATTCATCCCTAAAAATTTGCTTAGAGTTTCTTTGAGAGGGCCATACTTGAATTTCAATGTGTGCTCAGCCAGGGCGTTTAAAACCTGTTTGCACACTTTAGAATTCTTTAGATGTGAGCCTGTCATATAATTGCGTAAAACACGGCCGCTCATCATTCTACTGGGAAAATCTAGGTCTTGAAAAGCATGTGTAGGTGAGAAAAATCATTTTGTAAATACGCTTAGATCTAAACAAAGAGACTCACCAATGCCATAGTTTGGTGAAATTTAGCTTAGTACAACCATTGCATCATCTTGAAGGCTCTTTTGGGCATATTGTTCCAGTGACTCTTGTGGTATGGGTTTAAAATTCATGAAGAACGTTGCACCTTCGTCGATGATAGATAGATTGGTGGTATATGTTGAAGGATGGTTGAATGATGGTGCTGCTATAAGCGTTTCACTTTATAACCAGCCCTGTATTCACGGAGCTTACTCCGGTTAAGGAGTACTGAAACTTATGGCTCTGGATGGACGCACCATTTTTAACATCCCATCGACAATCAATTTTTCTATCAAGGATCACCGATAAAAAACCACATGCACAGGGAATTTAGCGTTCTTATCACGAGAGATAATAGACTTAATTGACGGTTAATTCTAAAAATCCACCTACCCCCCCCCCCCCCCCCCTCCCCCCCCCCCCCCCCCCCCCCCCCCCCCCCCCCCCCCCCCCCCCCCCCCCCCCCCCCCCCCCCCCCCCCCCCCCCCCCCCCCCCCCCCCCCCCCCCCCCCCCCCCCCCCCCCCCCCCCCCCCCCCCCCCCCCCCCCCCCCCCCCCCCCCCCCCCCCCCCCCCCCCCCCCCCCCCCCCCTCCCCAACCCTCCACAATCCCCCCCCCCCCCCCCCCCCCCCCCCCCCCCCCCCCGGCCTCCCCCCCCCCCCCCCCCCCCCCCCCCCCGCCCCACCCCAACCCACCCCCCCCCCCCCCCGGCGCCCCCCCCCCCCCCCCACCCCCCTCCCCTCCCCCCCCCCCCCCCCCCCCCCCCCCCCCCCCCCCCCCCCCCCCCCCCCCCCCCCCCCCCCCCCCTCCCCCCCCCCCCCCCCCCCCCCCCCCCCCCCCCCCTGAGGGATTATTATTTGCCAGTATTGCGAGTTGTCAGTTGCGAGTATTGTTTTACATCATGTCAAGTTCATTCTTTTTAACCCCAAAGTATAACAGGCAGGAATATTTCGCCTCATTCGTGCGTAAAAGAATTCAGTAGTAAAAATTGTTTGTCCTTGGACACTTTTAAAGCCGTCTTTTTGCAAAACGGGGACTCATCCACTTCGACGCTTCGACATTCACCCTGCTTCCTTTAAAGAATAAATAGCATATCCCCACAGGCACTTTCCGCGTCAATGCCTGTTTTCCCTAGCAAACAATTCAAAATGGGAGGCTGACTGCGGAAAGGAAGAAGTGTGAAAAAATCTTGTTTAAAGAAATAATTTGCTTTCTAATCGTGGAATCTGCTTTATAAATAGGAAATGATTGATCAGTTTGCGCTGAAGTATTGGCAAACACTTTGCAGTACTGGAATTTTTTTTAATCTTGTCTTCACTTTAAAAGCATGAGAATTATAAATGAGATCAGGGCCATAGTATAGGTCACCCAACTTGTGTAGGCCCCACACTTTCAAGAGGGCATTTTCTGGCACTCTATGACTAAGCTCAATATTTAAGCTCCGAGGAAATACTTTTATTCTGTCAAATTGGTCAAGTTTCAATTGGCAACTCGCAACTGGCAACTCGCAAATGCAACTTCGCAACTTGGCAATCTCGGCAACTCGAACTTGCGGGACCGTAAATTATCATATCTCTTCCATACAGTTTTTTTACTGTACATAAGAATACAATAGAATAAAAATTAAAATGAAAAAACTTCAATTCAAAGTACAACCTTAATATAAAATTAAGTTAATTGTTGAAACTTGTTCTTGCCAGGTGTTTTATTCAAGATTTGTATTTATTCACAGACGCAAAAGTGCCAAAACTATCTGAGAGAGGGTCTCCTTCTTCGTGAGTTCTGTCCCATTGCTTTTGACTGCAGCAAAAATTCTCGGTGTAAAGGCAATTAAAGAAATCGACTATGTACAGGAAGGATACGAGATTCAAGAATCCGCTTTTAGAGAACAAATGCAGGAATGGTTCGAAGATGACGAGGAAAGCTACATGCAAAAATTCACAAAAGAGCCTTTCAACTCAGTTAAGTAAGGATCTCATTACCACATGTTATGTTGCAACTGGTTATCTGTTTTTATTCTCGAAATAAAAACAAGAGAGAATAACGTGGTAATAGTTAAAAGGATGTAGCTACCAAACATTTTTAAAGAAAAGAAGAGAATAGCTCCGTTCAAGTTTATGTTCTCACAGGGAGAATATGAATAATATGTTTTAAATTGAGGGCTACAAGTTTTTGGAGACGATGTTTATTCCGCAAATCTCCCCTATCTCGTTAGTATATTTATCATATAGTATGTGCATTGAGCCATTTGACCTCAAAAACAAAAAAAAAAACTTTTTTCTTAAACCAAGGGTTTTCGTATTGGCCTTTCTTGTGGGGATTGTTTCCTCCTAAGGAATCTATCTCGATATATGCCTTGAGCGAGGAGCACATTATCTCACTATTGTTACCCTGTGTTCAAATTTAAAACATATTATTCATATTCTCCTGTTGAGAACAAAACTTGAACGGAGCTATTTCTTCTTTTTTCTTTAAAGATGTTTGGATAGGCTACATCCCTTTTCTATTACAGAGTATATTTCTTCTTGTAATTTATTCATGAAAAAACAGATAAAACAGTTTGCCAATACATTCATTGTTGGATAATTGAGTCCCCATCTATACTTTATGGGCTTAACTGGAGTTGAATAGCTCTTTTAGTGAATTTTTGCATGAGCTTTCTCGTCATCTTCGCCAATCTGATTTGTCTCTAATAGGGATCTGATCTCTGTGTTCCTTTCCGACATAGTCAATTTTTCTTTATTTGCTCATCGAATTTGTTTCGCTGCAGATATGAGAGCATTATGAACAATACTGCAAGATAATATTAGAGTGGTCCTCTCTCATTTTGGTTTTTTGCACTTTTCGGTTGTGATTTTTTAATCGCATCTTGTTTAATACCCTCGGTGTTCTACCGAACACGTTACAATTTACTATTTTATTATTAAGGGCTTCTGTACTTGAATTTTGTATGTTTTTTCATTTAATTTTTTTATTGTTCTTATTTTTACTTAGTTATTTTTCCTATGTCAGTTATAAAAAAAACGTGCTACTTGGAGGAAGATATGATAACTCCGTTTTTTTTCGCAAGTGCGATTAGTTTACTTTTTTCTTTGCTAGAGTTGCCCAGTTGCGAGTTTGACCAGTTTGCGAGGTTGCCAGATTGCGATCGTTGGGAATCACTTATCTATTATGTGAAATGTTGACACCATTTGGATAACAGAATGAAAAATAAGTGTCCGTCTTCGGTGTGCTTAATGCCTCCCTTTCAATTACTGACGTTTAGTTTCTTCTTTCAGTTCCATAATGGGGAGGTTGGGGATGTGCGGAATCTGTCGGTTCTTGACCAAAGTGTAGAAAGCGCTCCACAGTTGAAAAGTGACCTCCTTTATCTTACTGGCTCTCGATCTCCCCCATCCATATATAAATTAAATTCATGCTATACTTAAAGTGAGACAAGCAACATGTGGATTTAGAAACCATATTATTATCCATACGTGCAAAGTGGTGTTGCAACAATACCAATATATCAGCGTTCATTATCACTGAATCAATCAGTTTTCCTATTATAAGCTCGTTTATATAATAGAAATTTCATTTATATGACTCTCCTTAAAAACACAAGGTAATTTCAACTCGTTACCTTTCCGGGCAGTCAGGCCATTTCCCATTTTGAAATGCTCTTATGCTAGGGAGAAAAAACATGGCCACTTTGGAGCGCTGGGTCAAGAGTGGGGCGGGGGCGTGCTGTGGATAGCTTTATTAGAGCAGGGACATTGGTCGAAAGTTTTCAATGGTTGATATATCCTTTTTTGCAACAAAAAAAACGCTTTAATTGTCCAAGGACCAAACATTATTTTTACTAACTGAATTTCTTAACGACAATTGACTTTTTTGACAATACGTGTTTGGTAGGTGTGCACTTTGGGCATGTATAATAAATGATATATCTGACAAGCGATATTGAAAACAAACTCGCAACTGGACACTCCAACTGGCAATATAGCCCTCTGTATTAGAAAAACCGTCAATTAAGTCCATTATCCTCGGATTAAGTTAACGCTAAATCCCTTGCAGGTATCGGTGATCCTTGTAATATCCAAATTGATGTCGATGGAGGAAAAATGGTGCGTCATCAGAAGGCCAAGTTTCCAGTACTTTTAACGGAGTAGCTCCGTGATTACAGGGCTGGTTATTAAAGTGAAACTTATAAGCGAGCACCCTCATTTCAACCACCTTAAAAATCCACCATTCTTTTCTATCATTCGACGAAGGTGCAACGTTCTTCATGAATTTTAAAACCATGACCAACAGAGTCACTGGAACAATATGCCCAAAGGGCCTTCAAATTATGATGCCAAGTGGCTTGTACTAAGCTAAATTTCACCACTATGGCAATTGGTGAGTCTCTTGTTTTAGAATTCTTAGCGTATTTACAATGATTTTTTTCTCAACCTAAAATGCTTTTCAAGAACCCTAATTTCCCCAGAGAAACGTAGGAGCGGTGTTAACCGCAAATTTATGGACAGGCTCACTCTAATGAATTCTTAAAGGTGTTGCAAAACAGGTTTTAAACGCTGATCACTTGAATTCACGAAGGGATTAAAGAAGCTCTAAGCAAATTTTATGGGAATGAATTTGAGACCTAGCATTAAAATAAATGTATGTTAATGGAGGTTGAATTTATTTTGCTTTCAAGAAACCTTACACTCGCAGCCTCCAAGTGTACTTATCTTCTCCCGAAACAATGCTTGATGTTTACTTTTCGGGCTTAGATTCTAGATAAATTTTACAGTTTATATATTTCAAAACTCAAACTGTTGATACGCACTGGCAACCGCTCCATCCCACTTGTCAATATTCTGACTAAGAGTTCAGTTTGCTTCCATTTTTCGACTTGAGGTGGCTGGCATTGAGACCTCCAGCGCACGTTGCTTCGAAAAATGGATCTCTTCAGTACACAACATGTAGGCCTAATACCAAGTAGGGAAGTTTTTTCTTATCACATTATTACATTTTAGCAATATGCCCAATGTCTTTGATATCTAGGTTCTTTATTCTCTTCATTAATATTCTTTCATATACCTTCTTAACATTATCGGATTTTGTTACTGACTGTCCTTTTTCACTCGTTTGATTTGCAATGTTTTAAAGATTCCAATCTAACATGAAGTGCTTTTATGTTCCAAAAAAGATTTTGCTTTCTAATCTCTTTTCGATTCGCCTTGAGATGAAAGGGAGAGCGATGACCCTCGCTTTTTCTAAATTCGAGAAGATGATTGAATGACTAAAAGATTGGACAAAGTTTTTTAGGACCCACCTCTTTACTTTGCTTATCATTATTATTCGCACTAGCTGGGATGACATCATACATGCAATGTTTGTTGAAAAAGAATCCAAAATCTGAATTAGGTCTTAAT
This sequence comes from Rhopilema esculentum, assembly GCF_013076305.1. Next base: position 9,384 of record NW_027020146.1, read on the forward strand.
CAGATTGAACAAATGTGGATACTTATAATGCGTGGTTATTGGCGCTACAGCCTCAAGGCTTACTCGATATATTTACAAAGTTATGGATAACAGCCAAGAGCAATTTTCAAGTTGGACAAGTATTCTTGTCCCTTGCAACCCTGACCAAGCTTCTCCAATATAAATTTGTTGGAGAAACCTTGTAGTGTGATGTCCTTGGTAAACAACATATTTAAACAACCCGACTTGGTCTTGAAGCTTTTATTGAAATAGTGGCATTTCTTTACGAGTAGCTCTCTCCTATTCATTCATACTTATATTTGTTTGGCCTTGGCTCTTATTTGCGATAATAAAGGGATTTTTTCTGGACCCAAAAAAAACGTGTATTTCATTTGCTGACACACCAATAGAAGGGAGGTTTTTTGTTTTTTTTTTTTTTCCTATGCTTTTTCATCGATTCAGTTGGATTTCCCGTTATTGTTGTAATCAAGTTAAAGGTCGCGTTTAATTTGTCAGGGGTGTGTTTCATTTTCCCTTCGTGCACCCTAACAACGCATAACAATACACAAAAAAACAAATCTTGTGTTAGTTTATTTCGGAGGTGTAATTTCTATATGATAAACTCGTGTAGCGGGATTTGGGGTTACTTTAAGTAAGAGAAGTGTATGGGAAGCTTGAGCATAGAATAAATTTTTGTAATAGGAGAGACGTTCCGTTCGCTCTGCTCTTTTGTTGAGATAAGAGCATGTATTGCCGCAGGAAGTGACCAATCCATTGTCCGGTGTGTTGTTGATTATGGGGAGAGAATTGATTTAAATCCTACAGCGGGCTTTATTTCCAGCAGTAATTTGTTGTGTCTATCGTCTCCACTGCAATCACTGTTGTCTCGAGAGTAATTGACTGTTAATTTGTTCTTTTTTATTATATGTCTTAACCTCTTTTGCCCCCCACTTTTACGGCAATTCAAGTTATTAAATAGATTGCGACTTTATGATAAAAACAACTGTTTACTTTAATTTGGGTAATATATACATACTTAGCATTGAATTTACCTATCATATTCGTACCGGATAGAATTCCTTCGTTACCTTCACTCCTAGTCGTCGCTTATAATCGTCGCATTTATGGTTTTTTGAAGTAGCGACCAAATTAAATGCCTCTCTTCTCGATTAATTACTACGAGTAGTTCTTCTCACGTATTTTTGAACCGAGGGCGGAGATGCGAGCTATCTAAAAAAGATCTATGAATGATTTCTAGCGGTTTTATTATGCAACGAAACTCACAGCTAAGATCTGTCAATAGAACTCCAGCTAATTGGGTACCAATATCATTATCTAAACACGTCATATTTAGTTAAGATGTTTCAATCCCAAATGTGAATGCCTTGGCTCAGACACCTTTAGTTATGAAAGCTGCCTGATACTAATGAAGCATTTTGACGTTAAATGTAGCATCTTACAATGGATAATTAAAAGGATTAAACTGTATGAAAATTTTTCTGACAAAGACTTGAAAATTACATACCATGCTACGTTTTTCTCAAAGCGACTCTGAATTGCTGCGCCTACGAATTATCAGGAGAGCGAGCAAATACATCCAATTACCAAAAGTGAATGTGGTCGATGATGTTCCTCTTCCAAAATGATCCTGAGTGTGGAACTCAACAACGAGGCGAGTTTACGGTTACCATTTGGAATAATATGGGAATATTACGAAGGAAGGCATCGCCAGCTCATATACGCAAAAGAGACCAAAAGGATTCTCATTGATAAATTGAAGATCTGCATGAAGGTCAGTGGATACAAATTTCGTATCGCAGTAAGTTCAAGTTGAGTTGCTGGCAATTGGTCCGAAGCATATTTGCATTTTCGATTGCTAGATGCTGGTATGGTATTCGCTAGCTCTTCAATAAATATAGAAAATGTTAATCTCAAAAGCGAATATTAATCATCGCATTATGATTGGCGTAATGCTATACCCGGCGATTTACTCGTTTGAATATGACAATAACAAACTTTAGTAGCTGATGGAGATCTATGATAAAATACATCATATGGCGGCTAACTTTTAAATATAACCATAAAACCTATAACCCAGTTTTCTCAAAACTCAGAGGCAATACACAAGCAACGATTCTTCTATTCCATAAAGAATACATTATTATTTTGGATCGAACAAGAACCAGTTGAAGATTTTTTTATAAGACATTTTTTGTCTGCCATAAGTATTTGCATCTCCCCCCATTTGCTCACGTTATGTTAGCGTCTCATTTTCTAATTTTAGATTTTTTCTTATGTTTTTCTGTTCTCGGTTGTGCAAACTATTTGCAAGTATAAAATAGACATTGCATAGTCTGATTCCACTCACCAAAATCGTTTGGCTCGGAATTTTTTTGGTCGTTTGATTTTTCACAGTATATGTTTTTGTATTTTGCTGTATGCTGTTCCTAATTAATGTACCAGATGGTTAGTTATGTTGTTGAGGCTGCTTGTGTGTCTTTAAATCTTGTTCTCGTTATAGTAAAAATCTTTGAGGTGAGATTTATTTCATAATGTTTCCAGCACTTATTATAGTTGACAAAAGCTTTCCATCAGTTCCACTTTTATTCCATAACTTTGTGTAATTCAATTTCTTTGTCTAGTCAAGTCTTTTTTGTTCTGATACACAGAATACCTTTATTCCGGTGCGGCCGGGGCGCGGCGCCGGGCGCTGTGTGGTGGCCGGCGGACGGGAATATTCAATTTTTCGATTCGGTTTTTAGTCCTTAAATCAACGTTGAAATAAACGCGAGAGACAAAGTAAAAACGTTACATAGTTTGTTGATTGCCTCAATTTATTTTTTTCCCCCAATGGTTCATAAGTTATAGACTATCTTATAGACTTGCAAGAAAAACTTCGATTTCATATACCTGTTGATATTTCATCGATCGTTTTCTATGTTTTGCTGATATAATCTATCTTTCCTCTTTCGCCGGCTTTCGCCTATGTTTAAAATAAACCTCGGTTCTTCAGTAATTCTGCGACCAGCTTTATTTGCCGATTGAATAAAGAAAACTGATCTCTCACCCTCAAATCAACGTGATTAATTTTTTGTATGCATTTAAATAGCCTTATAAAATATGAAGGGAAAAAATGGGCTTGATACAGATTCTATAATTTGACAGTAAAAAAATCTGACGTCAGTGTAATTAGTTTGTCTTTTTTGCGCTCAGACTCTCTTCTTCTACCCAGATAAAAATAATGACCTTTTAATTTCATGACTTCCAAGATGAGCTTGGCCGGAAGCAAAACAGAATGGCATCCGCTTTCAAAATTTCTGCATATTCAGTTTTTTTTTCGTTGATTTTGGCAAAAGGTGCTTTTTTCCCCAATTTCACCCGTGATGACACGCGTATTCGGGGAGAATCTGTCGAAAACCAAAGAAACCGTTTTTTGTTCCCCCACCACCCCTGCCTAAGGATAGTTATTTACAGTAATGGTCCAATCATAACAGTTGTCGAGCATATGAATACTCTAACCCCAGCAATGTTTCTTTGTTTTTCTGCTGGATGCTGGGAAACTCTATAGAAACACTGGCGGAAAAAGCAGATCGAATTTACGGCCCAAGTTGACCCACCTCCCAAATGCTGCACACATTGAACACATTTGGGTTTTATTTAACTCTACATCTTTTTGCTTAGCATTGAGTAGTGTGCTATCTGTCTTGATTTGACCCGAGAAGTCCGTGCATCCAGCGGGCATTACTTACCCAATACTGCTCGTTTTTTTCTGTCCAGAAGAAAATTAGTCTTTTCTGACAACAACACGAGCTTTGTTAATGTTTAACGGCGCAAACCTTTTTGGAGATATATATACACATATATATATAATAAGTGGTGCTCCACCAGCAGTAGAATATAAATTCGTGAACATACATATCTGTCCTCGCTCTCTCTCTAATATATATGGTAGTTCATATTAGGTCAAAGTGGTAAGTCTCTCTCTCTCGTCGTGTGGTGGATGGCTTAAATATATCTAGCTTAACAGTAGAGATGTTGGTCGGCCATCCTTATCACCAACATATACGACTAGTAACAAACGTGCGTGCGTGTGCTCAGCGCGGTTGTATACGTTGTGTTTATGTAGAACTCCTTCTCACCATGGATAAGGTTATAGTCTGAAAGTTACACTGTCGCTCCTCTGAACCATCTCCTTTTCGTTATTTCTAAAATAGCAGATTAAGCGTGAATCTCTCTCCTCGTTTTCTAATCACATATCAGCGATGAATAACATTTGTGTTTGTTTCCCTATCGATACGCGATGTTTTGGTGGTATAGAAAGTTTTCTGAGTTCGTATATGCATAAACTTAGAGTTTTCACAGACATATAATATTAGCTGTTTCTTACGTTACCTCTTGCCTTAAGGGAGCGCATAGACTCAAAACTTATCGTCCTTCATATGTATATTACCGTGTATTATTATATCATTATTTCAACGTAATTCTAATTGCGGGGTTTGTTTTTTTTTCTGATATCGTGTTGTCACTTTATCTATCAATCAGTTGCGCTTGTCCGCCTCATTATTCTATTTTAGACTCCTATATGAGTGTTGAAATAATATACTATTCCCCACTCATCCTTTTTTTTTTTCTTTCCCTATGTTTGATCATTTTTTGCCTTTATTTCTTTATTTCTATTTCATATTTATTATAAATTCTCCTCTACACCCTAAAATCCCCTTTATTATAGTATGTATCACTCTCCTAATAATAGATCAATTTTTTTATTTTTTATTATCATTCTATTCTGTTTTATTTTATATTAATTTTATTTATGTTTATTTTTACTATTTTTCTTTATCTTGTTTTCCCTCTCCACCCCCCCCCCAATTCCCTTTTTTCTTTCCCATTTTCCTTCATTTTAAAAAAGGAAATAATTGCCGAGGATTTTTTTCCAAATTTTCAAGTTTTTCTTTTTGGGTCCACGCGTGTGTGCTGGCGCCGTTGAGCGTGTACATTAAAAAAACCCTCCGCCGGGGGGTGCTTTTTTCCCCCCCCAACGAATATGCCTTTGCCAACTAAAGCAAAAAAACGATTTTTTTTTTCTGACCAAGCCCCCATATAATAACCCAAGAAAATTGCTGGTTCCGTCTTCTACCTCCGCCCCCAAAACTATATAATACCTTTTTTCTTGTTTTTCCTTTTTTTTTCTGGCTCGACCGGGGCTTTTCTTTCCTTCCCCTTCCCCCAACCCCCTTTTTTTTTCCTCCCCACCTTTTCCCCAGTGGGGGGGATCTCATAACCTTTAACCCCCAACCTTTGCCCTTTCCCCCCTGGGAGCTTTTTTTTTTCCAGGGGAAGGGGGGAAAAACGTCGGCTGTTTTGGGTGACCCCCAGGGCCCCCCCCGGGAAGGGGGGGATTTTTTTTTTTCTTTTTTTTCCTCAATACGCGCATCAAGGGATTGAAAAGGGTTAATTTTTTGGTTTTATCATTTTTCCCAATGGGGTTTTCAAACTATTAAAGGGGGGGGCCAACATGACGCTATCAAGACATCATTACTTTCGGGATTCTCATGTGCACTCTTACCTTGGTCTCCCGGTGTGGGGCCCCCCCATCCCTCCCCAATCAATACATTTGAGTTACCCCCTTGGGGAATACACTTGCTTTTCAGCCGGTGGTGCCCTCAGGGCCCCCCAAATCGTTTTTTTCCTTGAAGGCAAAAATTTCTTCTTGGGGGCCCGACGAAACCTGTACGTTGCGCTCATTCCCCCAAAAAGTGTTGGCTTGTCACCACATATACTGAGATCCGCTGTCCTTCAAATCATACCGGAGCGGGATATCGCAGTCAAACTTAAAACTGGTTTCCCTTTTTTGCTTTTGGGGGGCCCTAGTTAAAAAACCCCCCCAGTTCTAAATTTTTAAAAAAAACTCCATTCAGATGGGGGGCTGGGTAATTTTTTGAAAAAAAAAAACCCCCCATTAAGCATTTTAGCCGAGTGTTATCAAACGTCTTTCCTATTCTTCATTATCCCGCGTGTTCTCGCACTCAAAACTATCTCCGTGATTAACCAAAACCCACGGTTTCACCTCAAAAAGGTGGAACAGGTAACCCGGAAAGCTACTAGGGTTTTAAGCATGTTTAAAGGGGGCGGCTCTAATCCCCCGAACTTCGGAAATTTCTCCCCATACCAGAACCAGTGCCCGACAAACCCCCATTGGGCTTACCCTTAAATTCAATCGCATAGGTCTTTCTCACAAACTCATCCACTCGCCCAGGGTCTGGAACTAAAAAAAAAAAATAACGCTCCCCTCTGCTGCCTTAAAAAGTCCTCGCTGCCTTCTAGCTAAAATTGGCCCAGGGCCCCATTCCGCCAAGCCTACACCAACCCCATTATGGTTATTATTATAATATTATATTATATTATATATATTATATTATTATTTATATTATTAATATTTATTATATTTATATTTATTATTTTATTATTATTAT
>NW_027020147.1:0-15230 GCF_013076305.1 Rhopilema esculentum
CTCCGTGTTGTTGTGCTTACTCTTACTATCTATTCATGAACGAGCCTCCCCGTGACCCAAGAGGCAAAAAGACCACTAGACTATCATTGGGAAGAAGATTAAACTTAACTTTCAGCTTTCCTTGTGGCAGTCGGATTGGAGAACGGGATAAACTGAGAAGATGAGAGGATGGAAGCTGTTCTATGACTGCATTCTGTCACTGACTGATGATATGATTCTAAGAAAGCCAAAACCTTGCATATAGACACTTGTTCATTACTCGAGTGGCAAACCCAAAGAGTTTATATAATTGAAGGAAAGGTTCACCATAGTTCGAACGTCGAACGATAAGAGATCAGTGATGGTTTTTTGAACTCTATGAATCAAAATGCTTTTGTGATTGTTCTTTTTTTACAAGTCACTTTGGTATCCATCGAAGACACTTTCACAATTGGCCTGTCATGTAATTATTGGGAATTGAACAATCCCTGAAAGCCCAGCTTATTGAAGCCTACTCATGAAAATCAATATTTTCAATTTTATGCTGCAAAAATTGCCAAAATATCCAAGATTTTTTCCGAAATTAAGTTACATAATCTTCAGAATGGGTATTGGGGGGGGGGGTTGGTTGTTGTCGAGACTCGTTCAAGTGCAGGCAGCTCATCCCCAGTAATGATGGTCAGCTTGGCTGCAAGTTAGATTTCTTGACATGGATATCAAACCCGCTAAGCAACCAAAAAGCATCTTGCCACTCCAACAATTAGAACAAACCATGAAACCATAAAGGGAAATAAAAAACTGCAATCATCCCTACAAATGGCTATTAGAACGAATAGCTTTTAAAAAAAGTATTTGATTTGGAATTGTGAAAAATAGGCCATGCAGATTTCCAGAGGCCCAAGAATCTTCTTGCAATAATACAGTAATCCTTGCCTCAATTTTTGCCTGAATTGTTTTGACTTTCATTTTCACTTTGTCAAATTGACTTTACCAAGTTTCTAATTCTCAAATGCTAATTGACACTATGAAGCTCTTATCATTGCTTCTTGATTATTGCTATTTAGTATAATTATAGACAAACTTTTATAACATATTTTGATGCATTAAATAAATTCGAATTTGAATTTGAATTGAAGATAGGTTTGCTTGAGATTTGCAACATGCTGCTCTGAAAGTTGCAAAGTATGTATATTTGGACAGGAAGATTTTTTTCTGTGTTGAACTTGAATTAATTTGGCCTTTTTTATCAAATGCTACAAGATAGGCATGCTAAAGCCATAACATTTCAGAAACGATGATTGTCCTGCTTGAAAGGATCATATTTAAGACAACATTACTACGGCAGACGACGAACAAGGTTAAGGCAGACAAAGGCAAAGCAAACAATGACAAGTCTTTGTATAACAATCTACCTCTATTGTATATTGTATATTGTATATTGAGAGTGATCAAGAAGGCGCAATGGGCGGCTTTATTTGAGGAACTGCTTGTGGGATTCTGCTTGTGTTGGCTGGATTCTTTAGACAATTGTGAGGGGACTAGCGCGAACGCAGGTCCCCACTACCAGAAATTGTACGGTCGAGTTACCCACGTTTGGGGTAATCGCAGGGGTCAGCCCAACCGAACTGCAATGGAAGGGCCTCACCCTGGAAGAAACGCCTTCTTGATCACGTTGTCTTCCCCGTCAGGTAAGTATGAACTACCATTTTGGCTATTGACAACTCGGCGGCTGCAGAAACAAGCCGACACATGTGGGAAGGCTGTTTCAGTAGTCTCTGAATAGATCGATATGTTGAATATTGAGTGAAGAATGTTGAGTCTGACGAGGAAGATGATCAAGTACTGAAATATACTGAAATATAAAACTGATGTACTCACCATCCCTTTCGTGAAGAAAAACTAATCTTGCATCTTGCTCGATAAGTAGTGAGTCAGCCAGCAGTCGTCTGAAATTGAAAATAAGCCTTGAATTTTTGAGCACACAAAGAGGGGTAGCTAGAAATGACTGACTACTAAACAGGCAGGCAGACAAAAAAGCAAGATCAGAAGAACACAAAAACACAACACGTTGAAGGCTTCGCAGTCTGTGTATATTTGATTAACAATCATAAATAAAACTATGTCTAGTACAAGGTTTAAACTACTTAACTACTATGGAAAAGCAACCAACTACATACAATGTTACCTAGCTCCTAGTTAACATTGTAGTTAGTTAGCCAGTCATATCAACAATATGGACTTGAATGATTGCAACTGTGAAAATGTGAAAATCGTTGTTTTCTTGCCAATTGATGAAAAGGGGCTGGGCCACCCATGGCTGTACTGCAATGCCAGGGCAACCCGTGCTCGCGGTGAGGCAAGCCTCATGCCGACAAGCTAGTTCCAAAAATCAGTTTAATATTTGAGCGCCCTTGGGCGCATATCAGATATTAAGCTGATAAGAACAGATACTACACTTGATCTTAGCCAAAAGGCCGAGAAGCGATACCCAGTCTCATGTCTTCAGTTCAGACTCTCCACAAGTCTGCCTCGTTGCTTGCGGAGCGCTCAGTTTTTTTGCCTGTTGCCTGCCTGCCTGCCTGCCTGCCTGCTCCCTCACTCCAGCAGCAAAGTAGTCAATCTGTGGATGTTGAAGAACGTCGTCGAGGTAAGTGAGTTAGTGAATGAGTTATTCGGCTTCACATGGCCACTCAGCAGCATGCAGCAGCAGTTGTGAGCTGCAACAGCAGGGAAAGTCGCTTTCTTCGAAAAAATATGGCTTAAGTTCTACAGCGCGCGCTGTTGCTCCGTGTTGTTGTGCTTACTCTTACTATCTATTCATGAACGAGCCTCCCCGTGACCCAAGAGGCAAAAAGACCACTAGACTATCATTGGGAAGAAGATTAAACTTAACTTTCAGCTTTCCTTGTGGCAGTCGGATTGGAGAACGGGATAAACTGAGAAGATGAGAGGATGGAAGCTGTTCTATGACTGCATTCTGTCACTGACTGATGATATGATTCTAAGAAAGCCGAAACCTTGCATATAGACACTTGTTCATTACTCGAGTGGCAAACCCAAAGAGTTTATATAATTGAAGGAAAGGTTCACCATAGTTCGAACGTCGAACGATAAGAGATCAGTGATGGTTTTTTGAACTCTATGAATCAAAATGCTTTTGTGATTGTTCTTTTTTTACAAGTCACTTTGGTATCCATCGAAGACACTTTCACAATTGGCCTGTCATGTAATTATTGGGAATTGAACAATCCCTGAAAGCCCAGCTTATTGAAGCCTACTCATGAAAATCAATATTTTCAATTTTATGCTGCAAAAATTGCCAAAATATCCAAGATTTTTTCCGAAATTAAGTTACATAATCTTCAGAATGGGTATTGGGGGGGGGGGTTGGTTGTTGTCGAGACTCGTTCAAGTGCAGGCAGCTCATCCCCAGTAATGATGGTCAGCTTGGCTGCAAGTTAGATTTCTTGACATGGATATCAAACCCGCTAAGCAACCAAAAAGCATCTTGCCACTCCAACAATTAGAACCAACCATGAAACCATAAAGGGAAATAAAAACAAAACTCTGTTTTGCAATCATCCCTACAAATGGCTATTAGAACGAATGTCTTCTAAAAAAAGTATTTGATTTGGAATTGTGAAAAATAGGCCATGCAGATTTCCATAGGCCCAAGATTCTTCTTGCAATGATACAGAAATCCTTGCCTCAATTTTTGCCTGAATTGTTTTGACTTTCACTTTCACTTTGTCAATTGACTTTACCAAGTTTCTAATTCTCAAATGCTAAGTGACACTATGAAGCTCTTATCATTGCTTCTTGATTATTGCTATTTAGTATAATTATAGACAAACTTTTATAACATATTTTGATGCATTAAATGAATTCGAATTTGAATTTGAATTGAAGATAAGTTTGCTTGAGATTTGCAACATGCTGCTCTGAAAGTTGCAAAGTATGTATATTTGGACAGGAAGATTTTTTTCTGTGTTGAACTTGAATTAATTTGGCCTTTTTTATCAAATGCTACAAGATAGGCATGCTAAAGCCATAACATTTCAGAAACGATGATTGTCCTGCTTGAAAGGATCATATTTAAGACAACATTACTACGGCAGACGACGAACAAGGTTAAGGCAGACAAAGGCAAAGCAAACAATGACAAGTCTTTGTATAACAATCTACCTCTATTGTATATTGTATATTGTATATTGAGAGTGATCAAGAAGGCGCAATGGGCGGCTTTATTTGAGGAACTGCTTGTGGGATTCTGCTTGGGTTGGCTGGATTCTTTAGACAATTGTGAGGGGACTAGCGCGAACGCAGGTCCCCACTACCAGAAATTGTACGGTCGAGTTACCCACGTTTGGGGTAATCGCAGGGGTCAGCCCAACCGAACTGCAATGGAAGGGCCTCACCCTGGAAGAAACGCCTTCTTGATCACTTTTTTTTTTTTCCGTTGAGCCTGGCACATGCCAGCGCCCGTGTAATTGAAAAAAACAAGTATTTACAATTTATTACATACAAAGTTAATATAATTAATTTCACAATGATAGTGTTCACAATTGTTTAGTTTGAAGGTTATTATGCATTTAACAGGTCATGATAATAAAATTAATTTACGAATAGAAAACAGAAGTATAAATATAAGGAGGTATAAATTTAAGTGATATACAATTATAAATGACGTTAATGTTAAAATATATAAGATACACGCGTGAGAGAAAAGTATTATTTATAAATGAATGTTATCGATACAATTAAAATATAAACCAGTCCAAAAATTTACAGCTCATGCGAAGACTGGGTGTATATACAAGTGGGGGTTCATCAATACAATAATGTATGACTATGGGGTATAGTTATTCGAAGGGGCTTTTTCTGTATTTTATTAAATTCGAAACGAGGCAGCGAACTCGCCAATTCTAGAATGGCGTGAGGCGTTTTAATTAGTGTTTGCGAAAGCGAGACAGCCAAATTAATCACAAAGGGAGGTATCGGATCTTTGTGTAAACAGTGGGGAGGATTATCATGTTCAAGTGTCATTGAATAGATGTGTTAATCTTCAGTGTCTCGGAAAACACTGAGTGCGATATTGCTCAGATGTTGAAGAGAGCAGTCAAGTTATACTATCGGGGGGTTAACAATGGATAAAAAGTTTATCGTCAACAACCGAAGCTAAAACGTTGTTGCGACACCAAGTGGTTTTAAAATTAAAAAGACCAGCGAACGAGGATTTAACGAGAAAAAACTCCTCTTTTATTTTCGAGCGGAGTTTAGCGGTAAAAATTTTAGAGGGGTCGATAGATTCATTATCGAAAACGAGTTTATTTCTAGAAGACCAAACAGCAAGGAGGGCTATATCACGGAGGGCAATTGCGGGCGAGTAAATAGGAGAAGGTTTAATACTAGCAAAACCGATGACAATAAATTGTTCTAAAGAATCTAGATTTAGGTCTAAATCAAGATTTTTAATATGCGAAAGGACGGTGTCCCACAGAAGCGAAACTAGACGGCAATGCATAAAGAGATGTAGTGTAGTTTCATTATGGTTATTACAGCGGGGGCACAAAGGATTGTCGATAATTTTGTGCCTAGCTAAACGATCGGCAGTGGGAATAGCGAGTTGGATTATTTTCCATTGCAGGTCGCAAGATTTACGGTCGGAATCTCTAGTAAATATCGATTTCAATATAAATTTCCAATCAAGATCTGAGAATTTCTTTTCCCAATAAACACGAAACTTTTGGGAAGAAACATCAGTTGAGGACATAAGAGATGCGAGATACAAGTCTTTAGAAGATAATTTACAAAGCGGCTTTTTAATGTCTTTAATAGGCGGAGTGAAATTAATAGAAAAGCGATCTTTAGGGGCAGAATTGGAACGAATGAAATTTTTCCATTCAAGGGGAAGGCATGATAAAATGGAAGAAAGGTCTTTAGGCTTAAATTTACTACCAACTAATTCATTGATAGCGAGTTCAGGGAGAAAACCAGGGGAAAACTCGTAGGTAATATCTCGTAATAAGGTAATTCCTGCCTCCACCCAGTAGGGGTTGAGAGGTAGACTATCTTTCGCGATTTTAGGATTCAGAAAGAGGGGTTCGTTAAAGATTTCAAACATGTTATCTAGAGATCTATTATGGTCATTAGTAATAGCGAGATATGCACGGAGGGTGTGTTTATAGAAGGGAGGTAGTTTGTTTATTTCGCGGGACTGTAAATAGCATTTAAGGATATTTTTTCCGATATTTAGATTTTTGTATTTTCCTAAGAAATGGTCAAAGAGAACTTTCCATTTGCCTGTTTGTTCGGGGGCAACGAGTTTGGCTAGCCATGATAAAAGGAGGCTGTTACATTTTTTCTCTATATCAAGAACATTGAGGCCACCTTCTTGATAAGGTAGTTTAGCTTGAGATCTAGGGATCGGGGGTCGTTTGCCGTTAAAAAAGAAATGCCAAAGTTTTTCATTAAGTTGTTTGACTGCCCATTGGGGTATTGGGAAAACCGAAGCTGTATACCAGAGTGCAGAGCTTGCAAGCTGATTAACGACAACGGCCTTCCCCCTAAAGGTCAAGTCACGCGACTTCCAAAGATCTAATGTTTTAATAAATTTAGAAACTTTAGGTTCCCAGTTCAGTTTATTTGTGTCTTCAGTACCGAAATAGAGGCCAAGGATTTTGAGGGTTTTCTTTTTCCAGTTAAAACCTAGAGGGGAATCGGGGCGGTTTTTAAAACTACCAAGCCAGAGGCCTTCGCTTTTATCTTTGTTTATTTTAGCGCCAGAGGCTTTTTCATAGTTCGCGATGTGGTTTTCAATTGCAAGTAAAGATTGGTTACCTTGAAGAAGAAGGGTAGTATCGTCTGCGTATTGTATAATTTTAAATTCAGTTTTACCGACCGTGACGCCCTTAATTGCGGGGTCACAGCGGACATTAGCAGCAAACACCTCAGCAATGAGAACGTAAAGAAGGGCAGAGAGGGGGCAACCTTGTCTGACACCTCTGCTAGGAGTGAAAGGGTCGGAAATAAAATCGTTACATTTAACTTTGCTTTCAATGTTAGTGTATAGAAGTTTTACCCAGCTAATGAAAACAGGACCGAAATTGAATTTTTCAAGTGTTTTAAGGAGAAAGTTCCAATTTACACGATCAAAGGCTTTCATTTGATCAATAGATAATAGAGCGACCGGGAGATTTTCATTTTCAGAGAATCGAATAATGTCTCGTAAAGCATGGCAATTGCCTAAAATTGAGCGGCCGGGAACAGAGCAAGTTTGGTCTTCAGCTATAATGCTAGTTAGGACTTTCGAAAGACGATTTGCTAGAACTTTGGCTATGATTTTATAGTCACAATTTAAGAGGCTGAGGGGGCGCCAGTTTTTAATGTTTTCTCTGTCGCCTTTTTTAAAGAGGCAAGAAATTAAAGCAATTCTTTGAGAGGGGGTAAGGGATTTGTTATCAAAGCAAGAGTTAATTACGTTTAAGAAGTGTTTACCGAGAGATTTCCAAAATAGTTTGTAAAATTCGCACGGTAATCCGTCTATTCCTGGAGATTTACCATTTACCATAGTTTTTAAGGCAGTGTTTATTTCTTCGAGAGTAAGGGGGTGTTCGCAAATGTTTTTCTCAGTTTCTGAAAGACGTTTACTTATTTTTTGTAAAAGAGTATCCTGAAGGTTTGAGTCGACTGGCTCTTCTTTATAGAGAGAAGCATAAAATTCTTTGACTACATTGACTATTTCAGTCGGGTCAGAGATGGAATTATCATGTTTATCTTTAATTGATTTCATTGTACGGTCGCTTTGTCGTTTCTTTTCAAGGGAGCAGAAATATCTTGTGACTTTTTCGCCTTGTTCGGACCATTTAGCTTTTGACCTAATTTTCACCCCTTCAGCTTCGGAGGCTTCTAGGGATTTCACTTCGTTGCTTATGTTTTTGTAAAGCTTCTGAAATCGGGGGTCTCCTGAACTCTCTGCCTTTCTTTTCGCATTTCTGAGTTGTTTGAGAAGTTTAGATTTTTTGCGGAGAAAATGTTTCTTTCGATCTCTAGAATATGTTTTGGCAATGTCAACAAAAGTGTTTTTGCCGTGTTCCCACCATTCGGTTAATGAGGGGAAAGACTCTTGAGATTTTTCCCAGTCGGTGATAAATTGATTAATGGAGTTGATGAATTCTTGCTCTTTCAAAATGCAAGTGTTTAATTTCCATATACCTGGCCCACGTTTAGGGGCTGAGAAGTTGAGGGAAAGAGAAATCCTATCATGATCAGAGTGAGGAAAGGGGTCGATGCGGGGTTTATTAAAAATGTCGCGAAAATTCCTTGAAGTGTAAAATTTATCAATTCGACTAAATGAACCACGAGAACTAGAAAAAGTAAATTCCTTAGAAGAGGGGTTTTGAATACGCCAGATATCTTCTAAGGCATGAGAAGACAGAACTGCTTTTAAATTATTAGCAGTTTTTTCAACATAATTAACGGGGTTGGAGCGATCCGAGGGATCCAGTACGCAGTTAAAATCACCTCCTAAAATTATAGGAAAATCATGAGGAAAATTGTCTAACACCTTATTGAGCTCGTTAAAAAATTCTTTACGATTTGCAATGCCGTCGAGACCGCCTGTGGGAGCGTAAACGTTGCTTAAGATCAATCTATTGTCATCGATTGAAAGGTCGAGAACAATTAGATGGCCTGTGTCGGAAGTATGGCGTGAATGGATTGTGGTTTTCAATCTATCAGAAATAAGAATAGAGACACCCTTTCTATTATCTTTACCAAAGGAATGAAAGGAAGTGCCGGGCCATTGCGAAAATACATTGTTAACATTAACGGGATTAAGGTGGGTTTCTTGCAGGAATAAAATATCAGGCTTAAGGCTATAGAGGTGACGTAAGATTGAATCCGAGCGACGGGGGTCGTTCAACCCATTCACGTTTATGCGTACAACACAAGCCATAAGAAATATTCTAACGAAAAGATTAAAGAATATTTTGGCGAAGTTAAAGGAAAAATTAATTAGGCTATTAAGTATTCTCACCCGCAAAGTTTTTTCGGGAAGTGTTCTTTTCAGGGGTCGCAGGGGTTGGTCTTTTTGTTGTTGATCTTCTCGTGAATGGGGCATAGTCTATGGGTGTTTTGGTAGATGATTTGGAAGTAGTTGGTTTTGCCTGGATGTTTGGTGTTGTGATTGGTGATGCTGTTTTATTGTAGTTGTCGGTTGTAGGCTCTTCAGTGTGTGGGGGTTCAGTTGGTGGTGGATCTTCTGGTTCGGTGGGAATAGTGGGGGTTGATGCAATGTCAGTGGTTGTTTCTTCATCTTCGCTGATAGGGGTTGCTTCATCCTCTGGCAAATCATCTATTTCTCCGCTGTTTCGTCTTCCACGTGCTCTTCTAAGGGGGACGAATTTTTCACAATCCGATTTCTGGTGCTCAGTAGAGCCACAAAGGTAGCAATGCTTTACATTACGGGCTGGGCAGTCGGCTGAACGATGTGAATCCTTCATGCAAATGTTGCAAAAAACAGGTTTTCCTTTAAACGACAATGATATTTTGCGATTCCGAATTAAAATAAAGGGGGGCAGATCCTTACATCCTGATAGGTATATAGTAACCAGCCTTTTCCCGTTGAATATATTGGGGAAACCTTCCCATGTTTGTTTCCATACGCGTTGAACAGTTGCTTTTTTTTCTAGCTCAAAACGAATTTCATCGTCCGAAATATCTGGAGTTGCGTCCGGTATTGTGATAAGAAGGGCTCGTCTTCTTACTGGTGTAAAGAACACTTGGTCTTCTTGTGTCATTGAAGGGAATTTGATAGGATCGTCAATGACTCTGTCCACCATCCTAGCGCGAGAGAATATGACATTCCATTTCTGCCGGCCTGGCATGGAGGGTAAAGCCATTAGTTGCTGTACGCAATTGACGTCTTCGAAAAAACCATGAAAATAGGTGAAAATTTCTCGAAAGGAAATGGTGTCTGCAGTCTCAAATTTGGCAGCACGAGCAGCAAGGTCGTTGGAAGACATCTTTGCATTACTTTGTCTCAATTTCTGTGCGAATGTGAGCGGTTGTCTTGGTTGATCTAAATCCCCAAATTGAGGGGTAGCTAGACAAAGAGGGGTAGCTAGAAATGACTGATGACTACTACTTAGCCAGTCATATCAACAATATGGACTTGAATGATTGCAACTGTGAAAATGTGAAAATCTTTATTTTCTTGCCAATTGATGAAAAGGGGCTGGGCCACCAATGGCTGTACTGCAATGCCAGGGCAACCCGTGCTCACGGTGAGGCAAGCCTCATGCCGACAAGCTAGTTCCATATTTACTAGACAAGCCAGTTTAATATTTGAGCGCCCTTGGGCGCATATCAGATATTAAGCTGATAAGAACAGATACTTTTTTTTTTATTTTTTTTTTTTTAAATTCCTGCCCTCTGATGACACAGTAGGGACAGGGCGTAACATTCATAATCATTTACGAACAACGTAACAATTTAAAGGGAGACAACTGCCCCTTTTGTGCAGAGGTCCCCCTTGGCTACACAATTTTACTTCACAATATACTGATTACTTGACAAAATACAAAAAGAGTTGGGGGATACGATACAATTTACAGACGTTTGGCTAAAGTAAAAAATTATTGAGAATGATACAATTAACTGACAAATCAAACATTACCATCTACTGACAATATAACGCTAATCGTTTAATGGAAGTTACAGAGACTACAGGAGAAAACTTCATGCAGAAAATGTTCATGTTTTTGTTTACGATAGTATAATAAAGAGTTAGGCAGGTAAGAAAGGTTGTTACGATACAAAGGATAAGTAAATCACTAAATGTTGAGTGAAAGCGTACCATTTTGGTACCTGCAGAGGACATCATTATAAGCCCATATGGGGAATTCTTTAGCAAATAGGGAAGGAGAGGACAAAGTAAACTTAATTCAGTTTTGAATAGTGGCCTTTATAGAAGAAACAACACCTAGAGGGTTGGGGGGCTTCTTTTCAAAGCGGCGATCACATCTATGCATCCATATGGAATGCAGAGTGACTTTTAGTAGGCAACGGCAGAGAGTTTTGGCATTCCGATGAATGCCATTTGGAAATTCGAAGAATATCACGATGGAGGGGATTACAGAAAATGTGCCGAGCAGCTGTTCGAAAATCGGCTTTAGGGATGCGAAGACTGCAATAGCAATTGGGCAGTCTATGAAGACATGATTAATGTCTTCGATTTGGTGACATTGGTCACAATTTTCAGGGATATTCAGACCCCAACTTTTTAAGTAACTTGCTGTTTTCAGGACCTTTGTACAAATTACACAAAGAGAGAAGACGAGTGTAATGTGGAGATGGTCTTGAAGCATGTGGAAACAAATTGGAACGGAGAAATTTTGCAGTTGGAAAGTATTTGAAAAGTTGAAATCTGATATTGTAGCGGGCAAAATAGACCCAAGGGGAGTCATAGTTGATATCAATAATTGACTGAAGAAACTTCAGGTGTAGGGCGTTTGTTTACAGGTGTATATCAACTACACCTTGACCACCTTTATCTGGGGGTTGGAACATTGTCTTTCTGCTGACCAGCTCATTTTTGCCAGCCCAGATAAATTGAAAAATAGCTCGGTTAACTTGTTTTTCTATAGCAGTAGGGAGATGGTAGATTGTTCCTACAAAGACGAGGCCAGAAAGAGCAATTGTATTGACAATTAGGGTTTTTCCTTTTAACGAAAGGGATCGGTGTTTCCAGGCTTCAAGCCTGTTTGTCAATTTTTCGACCCGTTTTATCCAACAGCTTTCAAGGGCTGTTTGAGTGCCAAATTCGAGACCTAGTCTTTCGAGAGCACTGTCGGTCCATTTTAGAGGGGAAGACGGAGAAGCGGAAATATATAGGGGCTTGTTGAACCACTTTCCGCAGGACTTGCCGATATCATAATTCACCTTTGATCCGGAACCTAATTCGTACAATTTTATAGTGGCTATGGCTTCTTCGACGAGAAAATTATTTCTTAGAAATAGGGTGGTGTCATCTGCATATTGGGAAATTTTGACTTCTTTTCGTGAACCTGGAAGGCGGAGGCCGTCAATTTTAAGATTTTGACGGATGAGGTTGTCCAGGGTCTCCGCTACTATGCAATATAATAGCGGTGACAATGGGCAGCCTTGTCTTACCCCACGTTTGAGGGTTACTTTCCTAGAAAGGTGGCCGTTGTTGCTAATTTGGCAAGAAACATTGGTATACATGGTTTTCAAAAAACACATGAATTTTGGCCCGAAATTCATTCTTTCCAAGACTTTTAGAAGAAAGTCCCAGTTGACACGGTCAAAAGCTTTTACTTGGTCAATTTTAATTAATGCAAGGGGGAGTTTTTTCTCTTGGCAGTAATCAAAAGAGTCTCTTGCTAACATGAGATTTTCAAATATAGACCTGCCTGGTATAGAGCAGGTTTGGTCACTATTTAAAATGGATGGAAGGATCATTTGCAGTCTATTCGCAAAGGCTTTGGAGCCAATTTTGTAATCGACATTAAGTAGTGAAATTGGTCTCCAGTTTTTGAGGAGTTCAATGTCTCCTTTTTTGTATAAGAGTGGAGATTATAGCTAACCGCATGGATTCAGTGAGGAGTCCTTTAGAAAAACAAAAGTTTAGTGCTTCTACTAAGGCTTCGCCAATTTCATCCTAGAAGAAGTTATAAAATTCTGCTGGTAGCCCATCAGAGCCTGGCGATTTGTCGGATTTCATGTTGGTGAGGGCTTTGTGACTTTGGTCTGCGGAAAGTGGTTCATCAAGTAACAATTTAAAGTTTTCGGGGACAAAACAATCAATAGTATTCAAAAGGGCATTCTGTTTTTCATTATCAATGGGTTCCGGGGAATATAGGGATTCGTAGAAGTTAGCAATGCAGCCAAGCAGGTCCCTACTATCCTGTATTACCCTACCATCTGATGTTTTTAACTTACGAATCACTTTTTTAGACTGACGTGAATTTTCAAGGCTGAAAAAATAGCCTGAAGATTTCTCATTGGATTGGTATTCTAGGGCTTTTGCTCTAATACGTGCACCATTAATATTATTAAGATCGAGTTCTTCAATTTCTCGTCTAATCAGGGGAACAGTTTCTTTTTCCTTTTGATCCGGAGAAATTGTTGCCTGTTGGAGCTTTTCTTCCAAAGTGGTGCGTTTCTCTCTCTTTTCATTTGCTAAACGTTTAGAAAACTTTTTGCATCTGTTTCTTATTTTCATTTTACCAATATCCCACCAAATGTGTAGTTTGCCTGCAAAGTCTTTTTTGCGACTAACCCAAAATTTCAAAAAGTGTTTCATATTACAGGTAAATTCTTCATTTTCTAGGAGGCTAGTATTGAATTTCCAGGTACCTCTGCCATGGGGTTGCGAATTTGGCAGTTTAAAGGACAGAAACGGGGCATCATGGTCGGAAAAGGGGAACACTGTTATCTCACAGTGTTTGGTATTGGCTAAGATATCAGGGGAAACGTAGAACTTATCTAGTCTAGATGATACTTTTGAATTTGTCCAGGTAAACTTGCGGGCAGAAGGGTGCATTGAATGAAAAATATCACTTAGGTTGAAGTCGTTTAGAAGATCAGTTAGAGCTTCGAGGGCAGTTGAACCTGCTTGGCTGTCACCGCCTAGTTTATCGCGAAACAGGTTAGTGATACAATTAAAGTCACCACCGATGATTGTTGGAACTCCCCCCCTGATGTGAGGGGGCAGCGTTTGAAAAAAGGCAGATCTTTCCCCTATGGGGCATGGGGCGTAGACATTTAAAAGTTAAAGCTTTGAATCTTCTGTGTCTAAGATAACATTGACCCATCGACCACAGTTGTCCTGAGTGACTTTGGGTTTTTTGGTAGGTAAGGATTCTTTAATGAGAGTGGTAACACCTCTGCTATGTTTTCCTCCAAAAGACGAGAAAAGTGATCCTTTCCAGATGGTTTTAAGAAAGGTAGTGTCAGCAGGCTCAGAGAAGTAAGTTTCCTGCAAAAAGAATATAGATTCCTTCCTAGTTCTGAGCCAGTCCACTACATTTGAGCATTTAAGCAGGTCCCTAAGTCCATGAACATTTATTGATAATATATCAATGGCTGCCATCACTCACAGGGGGAGGAGAGTTCCAAGATCATCGGCATTTAAGAGGGGGCAGGTTGCCGAGCTGAACGCCCTTTTGGCTTCTTTTTCGTTGAGGGCCTTCGCATGGCAGAAATGTCAGAGACATTATCTTCCTGATAGGGACCACTTTGAAGCCGCTGGGGCGCCAGCCTCGGCGGAGGGTTGAGAAGAGAGAAGAATAGGAGAAGAGAATGTTGAAGAAGAGATCATACCATCTGTTGCGGATGTCGGTTGGTCGTACCAGTTCTTAACTGTTTGGCCGTTGTCTTCTGGAGTGGGGGGGCCCTGGATGCTGGCCGACTCCCCGGGAGCAGCGATTGGGCGATTTTTGGTACACACGCCACCACTTGACGGTGAGTGAACGTGGGTAACGGCTGCCTCCTCTGGAGCCAAGCCAGCACCGGCGCTCCCAGCTGTTTGTTCGGTGGTGTCAGACCAGTTAGGTGACTGCTGGCTGTCGTCCGCCTCTTGATTGGCAGCGGTGGAGCAATTTTCTTCTTCTGTCGTCTCCTCTGCTGCGGCGGGGGAGGAACCTTGTGTGTCGCTGGAGGTGGCTTGGACGGATCTCAGCCTCTGTCTGTTTATAGATGAGGGCTGACGGAACAATTGTGGCATTGGGCGTGTGGATGCACACTGATCTTGGTCTGTGTCTACCGTTTGGTGGGTTGTCCCGCAAACCACCAGATCTACCTACATAGATGTCACTTACTGTCGCTGAAGCGGCTTGTGCGGCATAGCTTCTGGGCATAATGCTCGGAAGTCTTGTTGGTTCGATTCTGGCATTTTGTTATGGGCGGCGAATTCTTGGCAATGTTTGTGGGACACGTCTCAGCGTCGATTTATGCTGGTGTAATAACTCTACTTCATCTGTACTATCTATATCTGAATCGCTGTCTTTCTCAAAGTGAACTTCCTTGCATGTGGGAAATTGATCTTGGCCCCTAACTGGGACCAACTTCTCGGCCATTTTTACCCCTCAGTAGAGTTATAGATGCTCTCTAGCGAAACTCTTAGAAAAGAGTTTCAAGAGCATCTAAGCATACGTCCTCTACTTGTTGGGGCAGCACTTATGGGTATCACTTGATCTTAGCCAAAAGGCCGCACCCTTTTGGCTAAC
>NW_027020148.1:0-15224 GCF_013076305.1 Rhopilema esculentum
TGCCCTATTTGCTCTTCTTTCTTTATCGATGTTTAGTAATTGTCCTTTTTTCCAAAGCATGAAATGATCTGAATTCACTTTGTACCAATTGTAGGAATAATGAGAAGCATCTATGCAAGAGTCTATTTTATACTGCAAATTACATGAAAGAGGATTTGCAAAACCATCAGTTTTTTTTGCAATACCAACTTCGTTTTCAATATCAATACTAGCACAACACGAATTTTCCACAATAGAAGTTTCTTTCCAAAGTTCTTCTGTTGAAGCGGACACAACAGGCAAATAATTTCTTACCGCATTGCCCACTTCACAAAGCAAATCCTCAATCTGCATCCCAAATGGATCTTCTGACGGACAAAGTTGGGTCAATTTTTCTGAAATTATTTTTTGATTGTCACAAATGAATTTAAAAAAACATCTTTTTAAGGTGTATATCATACTGCATATCTTTCAGTTCGGAATCGTTCAAATCGAACAATTTATTCACCTTGCAGTAATCAAACAATTCCCCTAAAAGTTCATCTGCATTTAGATCACGATTTCTTGTAGCCAATGTGTATTATTCTTTTTCGAGCAGTTCTATAGCATCTTTCTTTGATAAATTACTTGCACGGTACAAATTAAAAAAAATTTTGTCTTTCAACAAAATTTCTTCATCAGAATTTTCCTTCAATAATTTTTTTCTCTCCTCCAAAAAATTATCAATTTCGTTGTTAATATTCTCACGCAAACTTCTTGAATTTGCCCAAAATACTATATACTGAACACATGTTTCCACTGACATAAAATTTGGTATATCGTTTGAGAGTTCGCTGTTTTCAATACTTCGCATGGTTGGAAAAAATCCATTTTCAAACAAATAATCCTTGTTTGCGATACATACTATTTTTTGTTCAGAATCTTTTGAAGGATTGTCCAACGATGGTAAATCATATAACGATTTAAGGAGTATAATATTTTCATCATCTTTACAATCCATATTGAGCAATTCTTCCCCGTTACTCCATTTTTCACTCGGTAAAGGTGTTTAACACATTACTTCAATGTCTCGCAAATATTTTTGCAATTGTATTTTTAAAAGAAAACTACTATGAGTTATGACTTCCAAAACTCTTTCAATAGTTAGGCGTTCATTGGTGTATTCTTCTTCTAAATCGAGTTCAGAACTTCCTTTCGCCATTGACAACAATAGATGATAATTACAACAACGCCAACCCATTGAATTATAATAAAAGTTACAGTGTTCTTTAATTGCCCATTTTTCAATAACTGGAAAAAAACGACTTTTAAAATATTCAAGAGTATGAGACTCGTAAATATCCGGTACCTATTCCAATAACGATCTATTTTTAACAACCGCTATTTCTAAACAAAGTTGTGAATACCGGAATAATGTTTTTTCATCATCCGACATAAACAGTACAGGTTTTGGATCAAACGTACCCTCTAGTCTTTTCTTCCAAGCATTGATAAACGTTGGCCAATCGTCAGAAGCTACTTCATCACCAGAACTTTCGCGAAACATCGCCTCCAAGGCATCTCTCATTTCAACGAACTTTTGAATGTTGCAATGCAATAAAAGTTTGTCCAAAACAAGCTGCACAAACATCTTCAGCATATAAACTTTGATCAACATTAATTTTAATCACCAGCTACTGGTTTCGAAACTACTTCTCTCCTTGGTGTAAAACATTGTTCATGAGCCAACTGTTTATCAGGTCTATATTCTATCAATGAAGAGCTTTCAGATGTTTCCTCATGAACCCCTTTTTCCATTTCAGCATTAAAAAAACTAGTATGACCATTTGTAAAATGATGGTTAACTAATTTTGCAGTTTTCTTTAATGTTTGTAATTCGCTTAGTTTAATTAATTCAGCTTCTTCTTCGATAGATTTATCTGTTTCACAAATCGTTAATTGTTTCATGCATTCAATAAAATCGAAAGACTCATCATTATCCACAACCAAATCTTCACTCAATTCTTTTTCTAGCTCATCGAAAGTTGAATTAAGCGAATCATTGTCTTCATCCCTTGGAGGATGATTAAGTTAGTCACCTCTGCCTAAAATTTCTGTGTTTCTTATATCTTCTAGTAAAAAGAGCGAGAACATGGCCCTATTTGCTCTTCTTTCTTTATCGATGTTTAGTAATTGTCCTTTTTTCCAAAGCATGAAATGATCTGAATTCACTTTGTACCAATTGTAGGAATAATGAGAAGCATCTATGCAAGAGTCTATTTTATACTGCAAATTACATGAAAGAGGATTTGCAAAACCATCAGTTTTTTTTGCAATACCAACTTCGTTTTCAATATCAATACTAGCACAACACGAATTTTCCACAATAGAAGTTTCTTTCCAAAGTTCTTCTGTTGAAGCGGACACAACAGGCAAATAATTTCTTACCGCATTGCCCACTTCACAAAGCAAATCCTCAATCTGCATCCCAAATGGATCTTCTGACGGACAAAGTTGGGTCAATTTTTCTGAAATTATTTTTTGATTGTCACAAATGAATTTAAAAAAACATCTTTTTAAGGTGTATATCATACTGCATATCTTTCAGTTCGGAATCGTTCAAATCGAACAATTTATTCACCTTGCAGTAATCAAACAATTCCCCTAAAAGTTCATCTGCATTTAGATCACGATTTCTTGTAGCCAATGTGTATTATTCTTTTTCGAGCAGTTCTATAGCATCTTTCTTTGATAAATTACTTGCACGGTACAAATTAAAAAAAATTTTGTCTTTCAACAAAATTTCTTCATCAGAATTTTCCTTCAATAATTTTTTTCTCTCCTCCAAAAAATTATCAATTTCGTTGTTAATATTCTCACGCAAACTTCTTGAATTTGCCCAAAATACTATATACTGAACACATGTTTCCACTGACATAAAATTTGGTATATCGTTTGAGAGTTCGCTGTTTTCAATACTTCGCATGGTTGGAAAAAATCCATTTTCAAACAAATAATCCTTGTTTGCGATACATACTATTTTTTGTTCAGAATCTTTTGAAGGATTGTCCAACGATGGTAAATCATATAACGATTTAAGGAGTATAATATTTTCATCATCTTTACAATCCATATTGAGCAATTCTTCCCCGTTACTCCATTTTTCACTCGGTAAAGGTGTTAAACACATTACTTCAATGTCTCGCAAATATTTTTGCAATTGTATTTTTAAAAGAAAACTACTATGAGTTATGACTTCCAAAACTCTTTCAATAGTTAGGCGTTCATTGGTGTATTCTTCTTCTAAATCGAGTTCAGAACTTCCTTTCGCCATTGACAACAATAGATGATAATAACGACTACGCCAACCCATCGAAATATAATAAAAGTTACAGTGTTCTTTAATTGCCCATTTTTCAATAACTGGAAAAAAACGACTTTTAAAATATTCAAGAGTATAAGACTCGTAAATATCCGGTACCTCTTCCAATAACGATCTATTTTTAACAACCGCTATTTCTAAACAAAGTTGTGAATACCGGAATAATGTTTTTTTATCATCCGACATAAACAGTACAGGTTTTGGATCAAACATACCCTCTAGTCTTTTCTTCCAAGCATTGATAAATGTTGGCCAATCGTCAGAAGCTACTTCATCACCAGAAGTTTCGCGAAACATCGCCTCCAAGCCATCTCTCATTTCAACAAACTTTTGAATGTTGCAATGCTCAGCCATGGCTGAACGATCTGTCACTATATAGCCAGATCCACAATTTTATACCTTAAGATGAAAGAAAGCAACCAATCAAATTATGAGACAAAAACGAACTTTGGACTCACCTTCAAAAAAAAATTCTAAGTCTAAAATCCTTACTATATAAAAATTTGAAGTTACACAAAAAACTTCAAATTTTTTTAAAAACTTCAAGTTTTCATAAAAAACTTCAAATTCGATTTTTTAAAAAATTAAAGGTTAGGAAAAAAACTTGAAGTTTTTTGAAAAACGAAAGTTTTATAAATTCAAAGTTGAAGAAAATAATTTACATATGTCAATCATAGCTAATAGACATCAATCATTTCTTTGTTTTTTAAACAATATCTTAAATCTGATTGGTTTTTTATTTATCTATAAAATAACCGTTTCTGATTTGGAACATCACTCGATCGCAAGGTCATCAAGAAAAGACATCTGAAAACATCTGAAAGATATCAGACTTAGCTCAATTCTCACAACAGCACAAAAAAACTTTCAATCTACGAAAGACTTCATTCTACGAAAGACTTCAATCTATCATGAAAGACTACAATGGCTTCAACTTCAAAATCGGCAATAAAAGGTAGTTTTGAAATAAAAACTTCATACATATTTCACGAAACCGTAATTAATGAACATTTATCGAAGCAATACGAACTGAAACTTTTTAGATGGAATGATAATGTGGCTAGTGATGGCACTTCCAAATGGAAGGTCGGTCTCACCACTACAAATGTGTCAAAAGTTGGTGGGAGCATCGTAGATAAGAAAGTAGAGAGTGATTTCGGAATTAGCGCTGCTAATGTTTACCTAGAATGGTTATTAGTAGAATATGTGTAAAACATTTATTACTATCTTTTCCTTAAGGAAATAACTACCCACCCGTTCCTTGGGCAAAATTGCGCGAGAACTATATCCAAAAAAGAAAAAAACTTTCGAAACGAAGAAACAGACGAAGAAGAAATTGAATTTAATGATGATGAAGGGTATGATGGTGGGTATGATGATGAAAAAGATTACATACTACCATATGATGCCGACAACGATGATGACAATGATGAGGAACTTAATGAGTTTGAAGATATGGTCCTTTACAGCGAAATGGAAGACTATATAGCTCATTATGAACAATATATCAAACCTTTGCACTTCAAATTCGGCTCCCGTTCCGACCCAAAACAAGTACTTTTGTACGGCATTCCCCATCTTTCATTTTATGACTATAATGACGAAAAATTTAGGATTGGTGTTACAAACCCCTTTTTAGGAACAACTGTATGGGCTTAATTTATTAAATTTTTTCTATTATTTTGTATATAGCAGCAGTTTTAGCGACATGAACGCTAGTCGTCATGGTTTTTTTTTCTATGTATGTAGTATTAGTATTATTAATAACATTAACATGAACGCTAGCCGTCATGTATCTTCTAACTTTGTATTAAATTTTGTAGATGTAGAAAAAACGTAAAAAAACGAATTATTTTTATGTATATAACATCATGATTATAAATCTACATGAGTCTTTACTTGATGTTTAAAAAACTGCATATGTTTCTCATCAGTATAACTATGAAAATAAATGTTCAAAACTTTAGTAAGCAAAGTGTCACCAACAGCTTCTCTAACCCAGGAAATTTCGGGTCTTTCGCAGCAGTTAGTTTTCTTAAATATTTGCTCATCATCTGTGAATACAGAAATAATCACTTTCTTCCCAAGACAAAAACTCGATGTTTGAAATTCTATGTGAAGAAATCTGTCATAAGCCAGCATTTTTCTCATAGCAACAGCCAATTCGTTTGCATCCTCGGAAGATCCAACCTCAACGTCAAAACTCTTAATTTTTATCCCTTCATCAAAACAGCAAATATAAGAAAAACAACATAGCAACAAAATCGCTTGAAATTTAGAATTCAACATTTTGATAGTGGTTCAACTCTTCTAAAACAACTAAAACAAAAAAAATACAATTTTTTATATCATATTATAATTTAGTACAAGCAACATTTTTTTAAAAAAAACAGATATGGAAAAAGAAGCTGAAAAAAATCAAGCAAAAACATTTATATCGTAAAAGAATACATCGCCGAGAACTCGCTTTTCTAATCAAAACATCACTCTTTACTTTCTAACTATGCTCTATGAAGTTTGTTATCATCACCAACTTTTACTGATGAATTGTCATCGTGAAAATTGTATGTGGCCACTATGTTGTAAGAAAATGGATGAAAGAAGGTGTCATTCAACTAAATGCTCACGTTGTATCATGGATCCCAAAAGATTTACATGTTTTATAAAGTGTTATCATTATGAAACATGCAAATCGTTTGGGATCCATGATACAACCTGACCATTTAGTTGAATGACATCCTCCTCATCCATTTTCTCGCGATACAGACGCCACATACAAATTTACAAAGACATTTAATCAGTTAAAGTTGTGGAAATAACAAAAATCATAGAATATAGTTAGAGAGGAGAGAATGATGTTTTGGTTGGAAAGGTGCGTTCTCAGCGATTTCTTTTACGTTTGGTTGTTTTCAACAAACAAGCAAAAGAAGGTAAAATTTTTTTTGCCGCTGCGGAGCCGCATACCCACGTGCTTCAAAGGGCGCTACGCAGGAGCGCTAGGTTTAATATGCAATAGGAGGAACTTTGGTATATACTACTAAAACATGCCCGCAATTTAATAAGAAAATCCTTTCTCTAGATTCGTTTGTAATAATATCTTTTAAACAAATCGGACATGTCTCAACTGCATCAATCCTTGCTTGAACATTATCCGAAGGGATCAACTCGAGATGGTGATGTTCACGACATTTGTAATGAAATTTAGTACTCGTAAAATTCTTGTCCATATCTTTCATTAAAGTTGTAGGCAAAATCGAAAACGAATTCAAATCTTTATCTACATCCTCCAAAACGTCTTGTAAAACAGAATTTCCTTTTCTTTTGTAATTGTCACAAACAGTTCCACGACAAGGATCTAATTCGGATAAAGTATTTCGAATTTGGTCCAAAACTTGAGAAAAATTTGTAACTGGTTGTGTATGCATAACACCTTCAAAATTTGCATAACTAACATAAGGCATCAACGACAAACGAAGTTCCAGACATCTTGAAGCATAAGGATCCTTATCGCCTTCTCCAACAACTTTCCTTTTCATGATACATTTTCCGATAGCGTTTGGTAAAGGCTCTTCAAAACGTTCTCTCATCATAAAACGACATAAGGATTTACCATAACAATCTATGCTGCAAGGTTTACCAAGTTTGTCCAAAACAAGCTGCACAAACATCTTCAGCATATAAACTTTGATCAACATTAATTTTAATCACCAGCTACTGGTTTCGAAACTACTTCTCTCCTTGGTGTAAAACATTGTTCATGAGCCAACTGTTTATCAGGTCTATATTCTATCAATGAAGAGCTTTCAGATGTTTCCTCATGAACCCCTTTTTCCATTTCAGCATTAAAAAAACTAGTATGACCATTTGTAAAATGATGGTTAACTAATTTTGCAGTTTTCTTTAATGTTTGTAATTCGCTTAGTTTAATTAATTCAGCTTCTTCTTCGATAGATTTATCTGTTTCACAAATCGTTAATTGTTTCATGCATTCAATAAAATCGAAAGACTCATCATTATCCACAACCAAATCTTCACTCAATTCTTTTTCTAGCTCATCCAAAGTTGAATTAAGCGAATCATTGTCTTCATCCCCTGGAGGACGATTAAGATAGTCACCTCTGCCTAAAATTTCTGTGTTTCTTATATCTTCTAGTAAAAAGAGCGAGAACATGGCCCTATTTGCTCTTCTTTCTTTATCGATGTTTAGTAATTGTCCTTTTTTCCAAAGCATGAAATGATCTGAATTCACTTTGTACCAATTGTAGGAATAATGAGAAGCATCTATGCACAAGTCTATTTTATACTGCAAATTACATGAAAGAGGATTTGCAAAACCATCAGTTTTTTCTGCAATACCAACTTCGTTTTCAATATCAATATTACTACAACACGAATTTTCCACAATAGAAGTTTCTTTCCAAAGTTCTTCTGTTGAAGCAGACACAACAGGCAAATAATTTCTTACGGCATTGCCCACTTCACAAAGCAAATCCTCAATCTGCATCCCAAATGGATCTTCTGACGGACAAAGCTGAAAACCCCAATAATGTGAACACGAATCACCGGTTTCGTTTTTTGACGCATTATCTATTTCAGTTTTTGAAAAAATATGATTAAGTGCATAAACAAATTGTTCAGCAGTTAAACGGTGATATTTTTGGTTAGGTCCTGGAGGGTGTAAACGATCGACAAGTTTAAAAAAATTTTTTCTTGAAACTGGAGCTATAGGTTCTCCACCATATTTTCGTTGTATTTCATTAGCAGCTTTTAAATTGTAATATTTATTTTGTATACTATGGGATAACATTTCCATTGTCCTATTGAAATTTCGATTTCGTAAAAAGAATAGGAAGGTAATTCTGCTGTTTGTGCTGTTTTAACCGTAGGTAAAACAAAACATTTTTCGACTGAATAAAAAGTAGCTTTTTGTTACATTTAATATACAAGTTTTATTACAAATTAATAATATACAAGAAAAATGGTTTATTTTATAGGGAAATTTTTCAAGATTTAATGTGGAAGGATTTAGCTTTAAACAGTTTAAACGTAATGATTTAAAATCAAATTGGTTTGTTGGATTAATATAAACTTTTGTAAAAATTATATTTTTGTTTTTTATTAAAAAAGAGTTACCTTGATAATTAATACTTTTACGAATACTTTCAGGTTTATTTAAGTTCGGTATACAAATTCCAGAAAAATAATAGATTTATCAATAATAGAATGCAACTTATCATGTCCTGCATGTATTTTTGTTATATCGTTCAAAATTGGATATCTTGAACATTTATCGATTGTTATAACAAAAGTTTCTGGTTTTGTAATTAATTTTTGATCTTCAACAAAAGCTATAAAATTGCTGCAAAGGCTCTCCACTGTTTTCACCAGTAAGAAAAGTATAAGGAGCTGGAAATAAATCTATAGACGCGCTGAAGCTGGTCTTAAATTGGGTATCGTCAGAAATTCCAACATCTTTATCCAATTCGGTAATTCGCACTTTTCGCATTAATATCAAATCATTTCTATTGTCCATTCTGTGTTTTGAGCGTAGTATTTTAATAAGAACAAGATAATTGAATTCGATGCTTGTTTGATTTTTGTTTGATTGTTGTTAAACAATTCTTGAATCATATCCATATCTTCTTGTGTTTTATTTAAACGAAATGTCGATAACATTTTCCAAACTGTTTTGAATTCGTAAATTACTTGTTCATTATTTGTAATCATAGAATACATCGGTCTTTTAATTTCAACAGGAAAATAGAATCGGGATATATTTTTTTATATGTAATGGAATGTGAGAAGACAAAAGTGTAGATTGTTTTTTTCCCGACAGTATGTTCTCGTGAATTAATTTTGATATTAATTCAAAATTACCTCCAGTTGGGTTTAGTAAATAATTATTTACATTCCAACTTATTCCTCTTTTCAAAAACTTCATATTTGGGTTATGTTTGAATGTTGTGTAAACTGTATCTGCCCGAGAATAATTTGCATTCAATAAAGATCCAACAAAAAAATCCACATAATCTTCTTTGCCATTATCCTCTTGTCCAAAATTTGCATAAGTATAATTATAAACTTCCTCAGGTTTATTTCCTCCTGTATATAGTTAATCATCAGAAAAACTTTGATAAATTTTTAAAAAAAAAATTTGGTGTCTAATTCATTCAAAACTGAACACCAAAAGCCAGATCTTTTCATATTTGGATTTTGTATTGGTGGATTAAAAAATGTTTCAGGTGTTAAATTTCTCATAACTTCCTCTTTACCGCTTTGATTTGTATATTGGGAATTTTCTAGTATTTTGTAAATTATTTAAACCAAGCAATAAATATAAAGTTCTTGACATTCTTATAATTTCAAAATATCCTAAATACACTTGGGTCAAGTCTGTTGTCACCCTTTTCTAATGGGCGGAAAAAATCGATTTCAAACAAATCTTTTGCTTCAGTTTGTATATCTGCTTTTTAATCTAAAGATTGGTATAAGAAGTCTCATTTTTTTCGCGGTTAAAGGATTCTGAAGATTAAATCCGAACATTCGTGTTAAAAAAACTGTATTAAAAAATTGAACAAAATCATCGGCTATTTCTTTTTTTAATGCTGGTAAAACTTCATCTTCTTTGTATGAAGTATAAACATAATTTTGCGGTATAGTTATTCTTTCTTGAAATGTCATCAAGGTTTTATATTTTTCACCAAATAATTCCATTTCATTATCTGCGTATTTTTCATCAAAAGTTCCACCTTCTAAAGAATTTTCGCAAAGTCTTAGTCTTTTAAACCAAATATCTTGAAAATCATAGTATGACTCTGCATGGTAACAAGAAGATATTTTGAATTGTATTTAGTTTTCTTTTCACTATCTTCTTAGAAAAAGCATTTGCCTTTCAACCCTCTTGAAAAATTGTGCATGAAAGTCATCATGCTGATGGTTTGATGTTCGGAAATACCAGCATTGTTACTAGAACTTTTACTGTAGTTCGATGTAATGGCGAAGTTGTCACTATCATCTATGGCAAAGGATGTATATGGATTTGATTCTCCAGAAGAACTTGAAGATGAAAGGTTATCTATTGAAAGGTTGTTAGAAGTTATTACTCGTAACACGTTTTTGTTGAAAATACAATTACAAAAATATTTACGGGACGTTGAGATGATGTGTTTGACACCTATTCCAAGTCAAAAAAGGACTGATAAATATGAATCATTTACGACTGACTGTGAAAAGATTGAGGACAGTAAATCATTCACATCTTTATATAATGTTCCACTTTTGGATGAATCTTTGACAAACTCACTAAGCAGTAATCTCACAAAGTAAATAGTATGCGTTGCAAATAGAGATTATTCAATTATTGCAGACCTGCCAAGTTTGGTGGGTGCAAAACCTTGAGATTTCTTAAAAATTTCTTTAAAAACCTTGAGTTTTGTAGAAAAATCTTGAGAAAAGTCAAACAACTTTTTTAATGATTTTATAAACACAAAAAGGTCTTAATACGGGTTCAATCACATCATAAAAAGTTAAAAGAACTAAAAAGAAACATGAATTCCAAATGAAAAGTAGGCTATCTATTTATTCAACGGGATTATTCAACGGAAATTTTTTTTTCATATACTGAAGAGACAACTTGAAATAGTAATGCACAGCATCGTGAAAGTCTTTATATTGTTGTTCAGATATATCACCATCTAATAATTTCTTCAATGTTCTTTTTGTCAGTACTCCAAGATAGATATCTTCAGTTTCAATGAAATTTTCAGAGTCATTTAAATCCATTTCAGAAACATTAGTGATACACTTGACTTTGCCTGGGTGCATAATACGTTTAGCCAGCTTTTTCCCAAGGCTTTCCATAGCAGGTTTCAGAATATGAATTGTGGGTTCCTCTCTCTGCAGAAGTTGATTGAAATGTGTAAAGAGTGGTAATGCAGAACTGAGGAAGAGCATGGCTGGTTCCAATAGATGATTTCTAAATTTTTTATTCAGGCGTTGAAATCTTTCATCAAGGAAGTTCTCACTTAGGAAGTAAGATTTGAGGCTAGTGTATTTCAAAGTTGCTCTTGATATGCATATTTGTAAAGATAACCACCTAACAGACAAATGCTTTAAAACACCTTGGTATTCTTGATCACAAAACTCATAATATTCTTTAAGTTTACCCTTCCGCTTAACGCTTTTATCGAACCAATAGAATAAGTCTACCATGAAATTTGCTATGTTGAGCCCAATATATTCACTAAATGCATCATGGGAATTACTTGCAGCTATGTGCGCAAGATGACATGACAGCCTGCAATAAAAACATTTTGACTCTTTTCCAGAAATCTTGAAGCAATGGAATTGTTTTTCCCAATCATAGTATTTTTGTTGTCCACGCTCAAGCTTACACAATTTTCCCAAGGAATTCGATTGTTCTCAAAAACTTCCTCAATAGCAGTAAATATACCTTCTGCAGTGGCACTGCCCACACCCGATGTTACACACATGTCCAAAAAATGCGTTGTCACTGTTCTGGATCTATTAACATATGGAAAAACTTCCTTGAACAGTGAAGAAAGATGATCAGCAGTAAACAAATAAATGTTGTGTTGAACCAAAAAGTTTGTCATCATGACCTCTGCATTTAATACTTGCTCATCAAATTTTGAATCGTTACTTTTCAAGAAGCCCTTCATTGAAGATTGGCTTTTTGAAGATTCAACATTAGCTTTATGCGAGTCCTTTTTACAATGGTCTGAAACATCCTTTACTCCTTGATGATCGCAAGACAACTTCTTACCACAAGGAATGCAGTAAAATTTATAAGGATCACCTGAAACTGCTCGAACAGGGTATTCTTCGGTCCAACTTTGACTAAATTTGCTCTTGTAGAACTTTCGCTTTGTTGCCATGTTTTCTTAGACTTATAACATGAGTCCCCTTTGTTTCCCGCTGCCACCTTAACCGTGAGAATTTCCTGACCAACCGTGAGATCGTGGGCTTTCTTTAAAAACCGTGGGTCCCACGGCAAAACCGTGGTACTTGGCAAGTCTGTTATTGAAAAATGCCTTTTTTCAACACCTGATCTAGAAAAATAATACGGTGGGGGTTTTACGGAAGATGATTGTATTACACAATTTTCAGTCAACAAAAACCTTCGTCATAACAACATTTTTACAAGATAGTAAAGATAATGATAAAAGTTTCCCAATTGGGTTTTCTTCTAAATACTGGTGACCATCAAAACGGTGGATAACATTGGCAAGCTTTATACTTCGATAGACTTGGAATGTCATATTTGTTTGATTCTTACGAAAGAAAACCTAATATATTATTTTCCGCATTTGAATATCTTATAAGTACCTTATATTATTACTTTGAATTATAAGATTTTAACATTCGATCAGCTGTCAAACATATGACTGTAGATACTTTAAAACAAGGTAGAGAAGACGCGAAAATAGTTAAAACTAGTGAAACAATTAGATATTTTGATCCTCAAATTCAAGAAAACAACACTAACGTTTGTGAGGAATATAGTAATTGTTTTCTTTAAAATATATCTTTAAAAGTTAGAGATCCGGCTATTATTACCTATAGTTTTTTTGTAAAAATTTCTTCTATTTTAAGTCAAAAGAAGACAAAAATTCTTGCCCGTTTAGTTATAGAAATCAATGGTATGTAAGAAACGATCAATTAATACAAGAAATTCTTTACAATACTTTTTCATTTCATTTAAAAAACATATTTTCGCAATAGATATATTAATCAATTAAACTATACTAATTTTTCGTTCATAATAAAAAAAAGTCACGTTAAAGATCTGAAGTCTTTTTCTTCTTAAATTGCTTTGTCAATTGTCTTCTTTTCGTTAAAGTATGAACAATGTCTCTCAATCGTTTATTGGCTGTTCTCAAATAAGTAATTTTCTTTTTATCTTTTTCCCTTTTAACTACCAATTTTTGAAACTTGATGTGTAAAATGTTTTTTGAGTTTCTCAATTCTATGTTGACTTCTTTCCTTGTTCATATTATCCATAATTTCTTTCATCCGCATTTGAACTTCAATTAAATCAGATTGACAAATTCGAAGTTGAGATTGTAGATGTTTATAAGTTACCAAACGATTTGCCATACCCAAAATCAAATTGTAACCTTTTCCCAAAAGACCCGTCAAATCGTATTTTTATAGCCAGATCGAAGTTTTGTATGCTAATTTAAGACTATTTTTAAATCAAAACGTAAATTTTCCAAAAAAAAAAAAAAATTCTAAGTGTCACTGAGACAAATTTTTCCCTTAGAAAAAAATTTGAAGTTATTATTTTTTCAAAAAAAAATTGAAGTTACCCAAAATAATTATAAAACCAAAAACTTGAAGTTACTTCAAATTAAAAACTTAAAGTTTTTTATAAATTTGAAGTTTTTTTCCTTATCTCAATTTAAACAATGGACACTCCCTTTTAACAATAGACGCTTAAAAAACCAATCAAATCAATGACTTTTTTGTTGTTGAAACACTTAACCAATCAAATGGTTTCACGTGTAACGCCATTACGTAATGTCTCTATCTTTATAAAAACTTTCCCAACAAAGTTCAACAATTTGCAACCTGCCCTCTCAACGTTCAAAATTCTGCTAGGAAAGTCTAGTTTCCGTCAAAATGGCTGAAGCAATGCTAGGAAAAACGGACGAAGTTACCACAGTAAAGAAAGCAATTGACGCAGTAAAGAAAGCGATTGACGAAGCTTTCAGTGAGGAAGAAGACAACATCCCTTTGCTCGAACAGTCCAAAAGAGTGCCAAGATCGTATGTACTGTCGTTTCTTTGTTATCTTTTTTTATACTGTTCATTTCGTTTAAATACCTTTTACTTGTTTCAAAAAAAAAATTTAAATTTTTTTTTATTTTTTTTGAAAAAACTTCACACTTTTTTCTTGTTTTAGAAGAAAAGCTAAAAGGCAGTCGCCTTTCTGTGATGAAACTGCACCAAAAAATAAAGCTGTCAGCGACATCCTGATGAGTATTCAAGAAAGAATCGCAGAATTCAACAGGATAAAAGCACTACTCAAACCTTCATTCCCTCAGGCGCGCCTGATTCGAGTACCAGATCAAGTACTTTCTGAGGCCTTGAACCAAGTAGAGAATACAACTGACAGTGGAATTACTGACGGAGAGTCTGCCTCAGCCGCATCTGAACCAGAACCAGAACCCAATGCAGCTCCAGAACTTCCACAAATTCCAGAAACTCCACCAACTCCACTAGCATGCCCACCAGCTACACCACCAATTTCTGAACCAGTACAAATGGTACCAGAACCAATTCCAGAAGCAGCCTCAACTCCACAACCAGCTCCACAACCATCTAACACGCAGGAATAACCATCAATCCTTGAACTGCCAACTGACTACACTATAACTGTAGGTAGAGATTTACCAAACCTCCCTTACAATTACAGACAGAACGAACGATTTTTTGGTATTTTGAAGCAAATTGGTCTCGGCATTAATAATGTTAAGGACTTTTCCTTATATCCTGCTTTCGATGAGGATCTTTTTGTTAACTTTTTACCACAGCTAACCACTCGCCTTGATCCTTTAATGGATTCTTTATCTCAACAAAAATTTGCCATATTTACAAACAACTCTAAATGCCTATCTCCTTACATTCTTGATCATTTCATTTTCGACATTTTTAATGTGATAAAATATATACTGACCGACCACCTTGCCAAATTTGAAAATGACGCGTTAAGAATGAGAGCCATAAGAAATTACATTAATTTTGACGATATTGACAACCCAAACTATCCGGAGTTAGTTGTGGAGTAAAAACGCAAAAAAACAGCCCAAATTAGCTACAACGGCGGCATAAGAGAGATGACTCACATTATTCAACATGTC
>NW_027020149.1:0-13945 GCF_013076305.1 Rhopilema esculentum
GCCATCTTTCATCAATATTAACACTCAATGAGCATGTGAGTGGTATGACCACTGCATTGTTTATTTTTGATTGAAAGATGCTTGAGCCCCCTAGTATCTGTTGATTGCCAGGAAAACTACCTGTGGATGCCAGAAAGAAATACAAAAAACAGATACAAATACTGACTTTTTTAGAAGAATTACTTTTTGTAGATGTATGATATATTAGTCAGCCAGAAGATATTTTGACATTCCAGTCTAATTTATTCCAAAGGCGGACATTTGGTCAAATATTGGGGGCAAGCCTGTTGATTGCCAGGAAAACTACCTGTGGATGCCAGAAAGAAATACAAAAAACAGATACAAATACTGACTTTTTTAGAAGAATTACTTTTTGTAGATGTATGATATATTAGTCAGCCAGAAGATATTTTGACATTCCAGTCTAATTTATTCCAGAGGCGGACACTTGGTCAAATATTGGGGGCAAGCCTGTTATTTTGATAAGATAATGTCAACTTTTCCCATTGTTTTAGAACAAATAATCCTTGTTCTCCAAAATATTAGGCAGGTGACTGCCCCCTTGTCTCCCTCCCCCAGGTGTCCACCACTGAATTGTTCACAGAAGCGTGTACAGCTTTGCCTTAATAGCCAGCATAAAGCAGTTTTTGAAAGATTGGTAAAAAACAATTACCATTGAGTTGCAAAACTGTGAATTTAGGGCAATGGATGTTAAAAACAAATTTATATTTTTGTTTGTTTGAAATTGGCACAGTTCTAATTGTGTGTTACGAAGCATTTTTGTGTATGTCAGCAAAAGAAGTAAAAGCAAACTGAAAATTCAGCATTTTGCTATTCTTGTAAAGGGATGCAAGAAAGTTCCAGGATAAATGCTGGTGCATCTCATTACATGTGTAATTGAATTCCTGTCATATTCATCACCGGATTTATAATGTTTGAAAAAATTATTTACTGCTTCCACCCTTTCAGGCCACACTCCAACAGCCTGGCAACCAACTGAAACACCATAGTTTGTGAAAGCAAACTTTACCCTTGGAGAGGAGGGATGCCTACAAAAGAAGCCCTTGCCTTCTTCTTGTGGGATCCACATTTTATCAAGTTGTTGTATGGATCTTTGTCTCAGAACTTGCGCCCAAGGCTCATCTGGAAAATGGTGGGTCATCCACAGCGTCTCTCCAAGCCCCAAATCTTGAGTGCAAGAGAATTCTATGTAGTCTTTTTGTATCAGAGACCTCATATCAGCAATCTCACTGCTCAATGCCGCTTGGTCAAGGGTTTTATAAACAATGTAGCCATCATAGAAGTCTAAACCCCCAAAGCCATAGCCAGGGTACGGACCAGACAAATCTTCAAGCATTTTCCATACCACCCCTCTTCCTTTTACGAAGAAATGCGGATGAATGTCTTTCGCAAGTTTAACAGCCTTCTCGTGATATTCTGGTTTCAATTTACCCAACTCTCCAAGGGCATATATCCACTTTGTAAGGTAATGAAAATATTGACCGTCTCTGTCTGGTTCTTCGCCTATTCGTATACCTTTTTTTCTGCCTAGCACTTTGTAAACATCAGTGACCAACTGCTCGGCTTCGATGAGATACGCCGAGTCTCCTGATGCATAGTACAGCGTTAGCAAATTGCACAGTCCGTGTGCATCAGTCCAGAGGTAACGCAATCCGTTCGGCCATATCTTCTCCTGTCTCATAAAATCTAGCAAATCCTTAATCTCGCTGATTTCATTACATGTCGTTAAATCTTTGAACTGCTCCGAGTGGTAAAACAATAGAATTGATGGGAGAGAGGCTTGTACCAATACGAGGAAACAAACGCTCGATACTCTAAATGCGCGCGGCAGCGCGGCTCCCAAGCAATCGAGAGACTACAGCAACATAAATGTGAGGATCTTAACATTGCATGCGGTTTCATGAAAAGTTGCCAAAATATTCTTGGAAATTTTAAAAAACTTTTTCGATTTCACAACTTCCGGGAATAAAATATTTTAGGCTACGAGATTATTCAAAGAGTAAGGAATATATCGAGCAAGGGAATACGAGGCTTGTAGTCTATAAAACCCTTAAAGCCTCCATCGCCAGTGGCGTAGCATGACCTTCCAGAAAAGGGGAGGGTAGCGAAGAGTAAATTTCACCGACTAAAACATAGATGGAGGAAATTTAGTTGCTATTCCACCTTCAGGCAATTGAACCAACAAAAAAGTTTACTGATCTTGGAGGGAGGGTTTGTCACACGTTAGCTACGATCCTGACTAAGTATAGGCGCATATTAAATGTGAAATTTGGCATGTGGTAGGGGTAGTTAAAAGTATGGGGGTTTGATCGTTAAGTATCATATAATTGATTAGTATTGAATGTTGGATGTTAGAGAACTGGGGGCTATCTGGGCCTGTTCACAACAGTTTACATACTAAGTGATAGATTTATTGAGGAGATCACTGAAAATTAAAGCGTTAACCAAACTAGCTGTAGAAACTGCCGAAGAGTCTTACTGCCGCGAGGTGACGCAGCCCATTCATTTCGTACGATTTCCTTAAGACCATTATTGGATATTGCATTAGCCCAGTCATACGCCATCTCATACGTCATTTTTCCTGCATCAGAGGTGATAACTGCTAGGCAAACACAATTTCAGGACATCCCCTTCCTTTGTTTTCATTAAGGTGTTGGTTCTCCCCAAACCTTGCCTTGGTAAAGTTTACCGTTTATTCATATTATTACCGTAGTAACATGAATAATCAACATTACCGAGCAACATTTACGCATATTCTGCTAAGAAACTTACGTCACCTAGAGCACTTTAGCATACCATTTATGCCAAACCCTTCCTTTCACAAATCTGCAACTTGCATTAGTTCTTACGCATTTGTATTGTTAGAAATCTGAGTCATTTTAATGTGTTTTGGTAACTGAATTGGAATAGCATGTATATATATACCCTGATGAATCCAAAAATCTCAATTGGACAGAAGTGGCTTCAATCAGAGCACAGTCTTTCTATGTTCTGTGCTATCAAGATTTAGCTAATTTCCATTTTCATTGGCACTTATTCGGTTGGCGACAACAGCCAGTTTGAGAAGATAGAAGATTCAATTTTGCACAGCTATTTGTTAAATTAAAGGTGAGTGAATTTTCCTTTTAATAAAGTAACACAAGATGTCTCTGCATGTTACTGACACAAAGTTTTATCTTGAAGAATATAGTGTTAAAAGTTTAGGTACACGCAACTAGGCTCGGGAAGCTTTTTCTTGCTGATACTCAAATTTGTGCCCAAGAAATATAAACGTAAGATAACATGAAATGCACATTTACTCAGTTAGGATTTTTTTTATTTATCTATGTCAATATAACGTGATACAGGTGCCTAATTGTCGAAAAAAGTTTCTTAAGCAGTTTCTTATGGTTGGAGGGCAATATGGTTGTTTCTAATTTTTTTATAATCAAAATTATCATAGTACAGTACAGGTAAATTATATTAGCTTTTACTCTAAAAAGCCTCGATCAATAAGTGCCTTAGGGCTGATCTGAGGGTATACAGTATATCTATTATACACAAAATCTTGGCAGGACTGAGCACATCAGACAAGCGAGGTTGTCCCAGGGCAACCAACGCTTGTAGGCAACCAAAAATCTAAACTTGCTTGAAATTAAATTTTACAGCACCTCACTCAGCCTGTTCAAATTTGTTCTTCAATTTTGACTAAATTTGAGGCGACTGTTTTTATAAAATTGTTTTTATTGATTAAACGAAGTGAATATTTTCACTGACATTTTTTGCTCGTTTATGTTACAAATAAGTATGAGAAAGTAGCGGTACTTTCTTAGGCTAAGTCACATCGCAAATAAAAAAGATAGTGCCCAGTCGATAAATCTAGATAATTATGACAGACACAAACATTTTAGATACCTTCTCGATAACTGCATAAATGCTGTAGCGTGGCAGGTGAGAGGCAATTTGCTTCTGTCCAGTTAGAGTACAAGGATCCTTGCACAGTTCATGGCAGTTAATTATTCAGTCTCTCACTTTTCGTATAAGAATATCGGTTACAAGGTTATTCCATATCTGAACTTGACTGAAAGGGCTCTAAACTTAATTCGTAAGTATAATTTTAATAATTAATTGCTTTACTTTATGTATGCAATTAATACCCTGTTGTTACCAGAGGCTCTATAGAGTAGAGTCGAACAGCAGAGCCATCTACAGCTCGAATCTACCTTGGAGGCCTACAATGCCTGCCAAAAGTCTTGGAACACTGATGTCAGTTTCCAAGGTCAAAACCAATCATCCCCTTCTCCCCTACGGAACAATGCTGGTTTACTATCAAACGGGTTAGAATTTTAGAAAGCACTTTCTGTTGTGCTTCTTAAACGATATTTCTCTAAGTTATCAATGTTGTTTCAGGGGGAAGGGAGCGGAAGTAGCAACTTTTTTTCGGAAAAGGAATGAAAGATATACCATGCAATGCAAGTTGCTGGGTGTTCCAAGTACTTTTGGCAGGCATAGTAGTACCCCAAGGTAGCAAAGAAAGAAAAAATTGTTTTCTTATTGGTGTAAACAAAAGCAACTTGGGAAAATTTTTACTGGACTCTTACTGAAGTATCTTATAATATAATTTGTTTCCGTTAACATTTTGCCACTGCCCACTGACATGTATCAATGCAAAACTACAAAATAGTCCATTGACATAAACTGAAGAAGT
Organism: Rhopilema esculentum; assembly: GCF_013076305.1. Next base: position 4,709 of record NW_027020149.1, read on the forward strand.
AAATTCCCGGCAGACTGTGACTTATTCGTTATTAGAAACCTGTATAAAAAACATCTTTCATGAAGATTTAGATCGGAGGTTGGCAACTCTTGATAATAATACGGGAGTAAGTCTTCTTTCACTAGGATCCACAAAAAATGTCCAATGCCAGGGACCTCGGGATGTTTTTTTGGGGGGTGATGGAAAATTGAAGGACGTTTCGTGACATTCGAACAACGTTTCGAGAGAACGGTTATAAAAAATGATTTTTCGATAATTAAGCGACGAATGCAAACTTAAGCAAACAATTTATAGTGGCATAGATATGTTAAAACTCAAAAACCTGCTACAGGTATCTCTAAGATTCACCACGTGGCAGACATTTAAGAAACTCCAGGGGATTTTTTTCAATCTTCTTTTATTTTCAATGTCTGAGCTTAAATACATGTATTTATTTTGGCTTCCCATAATCCATTAGACGTAAAATTTATACGGTGTATGCATCTTGAAACGAAGGGTTAACTGTTGTCCTTGAATTTAAGAAAATGCTTGCGATTTCAAATGGAACAATTCAGTTCCTTAACCGGGATTTGGAATTTTGCTGGAACAGAATGAAAACAGAATTGATAGAATGATGGGGACCAATCACGATTAAATCTAGATAAAATACAACACCATATTAAATTCCTCTCTTGAATCTTTTCCCAATAAAACTTAGTCGGAACGTGGCCATAAAAATACAGTAACAAACCGCATAGAGGAACCTCCCTTTTTGGACCTAGGCTAAAAAGATCTTATAAAAACAATACGAATAACAAATTTAGAGTGGTGGTTGTCATTTAAGGTTCTTATTCAATCCGATGAGTTCAAACGCACAAGAAAAATACAACTGCAAAAAAAATCTTTAGATGCATAGTGTTAAAAAGTTTAAATCTATGTTTAATCTGACATTCTACGTTAATATGTATGAAACCTGTTATTTTCTGGAATACATGTTACACATTAAACACAAATTTTTTACATTAATCTAGTGGTAAAACAAGTGAGTAATACAATGCAGACAGATCAAAATAGACTTATGATACAAATCTTTATATATAGACAATATCTTATTTAAGTGCCTTCTTTTACTAAAACAAGCAACTCAAAAAATTAGATTTGTTTAATTAGTTTATTTGTAGGGAACCTTTTTAGGTTTTGAGATAACTGCAGAAAACTGCTATAGTCTATGACACTCATTTTCTTCAATTTCTTTTGTTCAGTAAGGATTGGAAAATTGTGTATTTATCTTGACAGAAGACACCATCTTTCTGGAGGATCTATAAATGCAAAGTATATAGAAACCTTTAGGGTTTTGTTCTTATCTAAAGGATCAAAAACATGCAATTTTAGGGTTAAAAGTTCTTAAAAGAGGCGGTTCTTTTATGCGGCTTTTTACTGTGGCAAGTTTTTAATAATTTTTCATTTCTTACATGTTTACTTTGAGAAACGAAATATCGTACAAATAAATGTTAAGAACAAACGTGTGAATTGTCTTTTTTAAATCTGTAGTAGCATGGCGCTTGCTGTGCGTTTATTTTAGGTAATAGGGTAAAAGGAGATAGAAAGTGCGTAAATTAAAATAAAATTTGACTCGGCTCCTGATGTGTTGATCCCAAAATCAGGTCAAAGTGCCGTGCAGACTGATAAAAAGCATCAGATTTCTTGAAAACTGGACTATAATTAACTGTTATATTAACTTTGTAATTATTTATTATTTTCGTTCATTGCATATTTCAGGCAATGCTACGAACAAACAACAGAATTCTTTCTACAGAGCAACTCAAGTCGTTTTCACGACTTGCTGCGTATGAATGCAAAATACCTAAAACCAGAAAACCTTCGAGAGAGCTTCTCAAGAAGTATGGCGTTGCACAGAAAACAGTCTCTCCATGTGAGCATTTCTTCATACCGCCACAGGAAACCCTTCTATCATGGAAACATCAGCTTCAGCGTGCGAGGAATCTTTCCATTGGATATTTCTATATTGAAAGTGACTATGGTTTGTACAATGTAGGGGTAACCAATGCTGCTGAGCAACTGCACAGGGCCAGAGAAATTCGCAAATTTGTGAAAGAAGAGCTCGACTGGTTTTCTGAGACTTCGCTCCTTCCAAGTGCTGTTGACTTTGTGCCATCACGAGCAACTTTAAATAGCTTCAGGTCATTGATACACAACCATCCTTACAGTAAGGAAATTGCACGCTTACAAATGACCCCATCAGAGCTGGCTCAGGTATGTGGGAAAAGACTGCTATCTGGCGATCATATTCGCTGGCTTGTTAGCAAGCTAAATATGCAGCAGGACGAAATGTACTGTGTCTATGCAAACTCAGTTTTGAATGTAGAAGCCCATGTCAACAGATATCTTCAGGGGAAATCCGCACCGAAAAGAATCGGGGTCGTATTCAATATCTTCAAAGAACGATCAGTTGAGCATGGAACTGAAAAATGGGATGTCGCAATAACGAGAGGTTTTGGAAACACTGGATCACACTTTGCCATAGCCATACTAGACAAGGAAAACAATGAATTAGCATATGGAGATTCACTCGGATGGTCACCTCCAAAGCAGCTCATGTCTGAAATGAGGAAGTTTTACGAGGCAGTCTTCAAAGAAAGTATGCCTGACATTCAGATTAAAGAATTTCACGACTCTTCACATTCACAACATGGTCATCGATGCTCCACGAGGTGCTCGTTGCATTTCCCACTCCAGAAAGATGGTAATATTTGTGGCGTGGTGGCAGCTGTGATGCTGGCTATGTCATGTTTGCTCCCAGAATTTTTCCAGTTTGTCTTCAGCTGTAAAAGGAAACAAGAAGATACGGAATCAAAGCTGTTCTTTTCTAATCCAACAAAGTATGACAAGTACCTCCGCCAGGTTTTGGCAGCATGGCTTGCAGAGGACTGTGTTTCGATGAAATATCTTGTTTCATCAGATGTTTTGACGGGCAAATTGCCCTGCAATCCAACGGATACAATGGAGGAACAAGAAGAACAAAGTGACATCATTCTGGTTGAATTTGACGCCCAAACTGCTTCTTTGGACACAGGACTTCAAGGAATTCCTCATGCGTCAACAGAAACGAGTAACCAATCGTCTTTCCTACCAATGGCGAATGATCTACCCGCAGCTGCAATTAAGTCAAGTTTACCTGCGAGTAAAAAAGAAGAATCAAAAAGTGTCAATTCCCAAGCCAAAATAGAATGTACACATTGTATGTTTTCAACAAACAGGCGGGGTAACCTTAAAAGACATGTGTACAGGAAACATGGAGAAGAAGCAGTCAGATCGGTTGAGAATGGTGCCTGCCTTTGCTTAGAGTGTGGACATAGATATTTTCTGATAAAAGATCTTCGTACACACTTAACAGAAAAACATGGCTACGTTTTCAGAATAACAACGAAAGAGTTTCAGTCACTCGAAGGTAAGAAAGTATTCACTTTTGTGCTATTTTCTGGTTGTGTATTTTTGAATTCTACCTTTTCTGTTTAATTTTATTGATAATTTTTGTTTGGTACACATCTCAAATCCTAAGTCGGTGCTATTAAAGAATGTATATGCTTTTACCTTTAACTCATATCAACTGAGGATAACTGATTGGTAATTTTTCATTGTATAACAGCATTAATGTCTGTACTCGATTCTTTTAGCAAAGTTGTACTGTAGAAGTGTGTAGAATGATATTTTTATGATCTACTTTTTACCTAAGAATTCCATGAGTGGAAAGCCGAAAAAGAAGAAGAGGAACAAACATCGTTCAGAGCATACGGACGTACAAAGAACAAGCTAGGCCAGACGGTCGAATACTTCCAGTGTAATCGTTCTGGAGTTTTCAAATCTCGAGTCGACAAGGAGAAGAGGCGCAGACATTCAAAGGCAGGAGGTATATCCATCAATTTACTTGCTTTTGAAATATCAGTTTTAATGATGTTATGCTCACTAACAGTTTTATATTAAATATGTCAATGTTCAGTAAAGCATATCCTTTAGGACGTAAAAGCAAAATTTTAAGCTGAGGTTCTCAAGATTTGTTTCTACTTTTAGGTTCTTGTAGAATGGACAGAAACTGCACCTGTACGATGAGAGTTACCGAAGATCCATCAAAACGCATATTTGTTGAGTTCTGCTTATCCCACTATGGTCATCAGAGATCTTTGCAGTACCTTTGGCTGTCAAAGAAAAAGAAAGAAGAAATCGCAGCAAAATTGAAGCAAGGAGTTTCGAAAGAAAAGGTGTTGGATGCGATCCGGGAAAACATTGGTGCAATTTTTTCTAGGGATCATTTAATCGACAAACAGGATTTGGCAAACATTAGAAGAGCATTTGGAATCGATGAAGTGGAGCGGCATCCAAACGACATGACGAGTGTATTATCTTGGATACAAGAATGGCAGAGCAGTGATAAAAACCCCATCCTCTATTATAAATTGCAAGGTACCGACATATTTTAATGCTTGAGGTATCTTAACAATGATTTGATTAAAGTTGTGGCTATGTAGTTTCAATCCACTAAAATAAATAATTAAAAGAACATCTTGCCTAAGAATGTCAGAACACTTTCAAGTAAGTTTTTGCTTTGGGTGAAATCGCTTGTAGAAAATAGAGGAAAGTATGAAAAAATTTTACTTAGCGAATTTCATTATTAAATCGTGATAATTAATCGTTTCAGGTGATGCTGATCCACAAGGAAATCTAGCAGAAGAAGACTTTGCAATAGTCATTCAAACGGAATTCCAACAACATCAAATGAGGAAGTTCGCAGGCAAAGGAATATGCTGCGACTCAACTCACGGGACAACTGGTAAGAAATATCTTTATTATAACACAATCAGATCCAAAACAATGATTGTGGAAACATAAATGACATCATTAATGTATATTTTCACATTTTCCTAAAAGAACGCAATTTTAAAAAACTATTGTCACAACTTTTCCTTTTTAATAAAGGATGCTACATGAATAACATGCTACCAGAAAATGTAACATTTGTAAGACGATGAATAGGCGACACTAAACATTGAAAAAATGGACAAAACAAATCATATTGATATTGGAAATGAACATCAATGAAAACATTTTGAGTGTAGCAAAAAAATTAGCTAGATGAAATATTAGATCTATGCTTCTGTAATTCTAATCTTTAGGTTACGATTTCAAGCTAACATCATTATTAATTGTTGATGAATATGGCGAGGGATTTCCAGTTGCTTGGTGCCTTTCAAACCGAGAAGACTTCTGTACCATGAAGACATTCTGCGAGCAAGTTAAACAGAAGACAGGCAATTTGGCTCCTACCTGGTTCATGTCTGACATAGCACCCCAGTTTTACGAAGCATTTAGCACAGTTTATCAGTGCACACCTCGGCAACTGTATTGCACTTGGCATGTTGATAAAGCATGGCAAGAGCAACTTCGTAGCAAAATAAAAGATTTTGAGATTGAGTCTCAAGTTTATACACAACTCAGGATTGTGCTGGAGCAAACAGATGAAAGAAAATTTCACAACTACCTCTATCTTCTCTGTGAACGCCTGCACAATTCAACTGCAACAAAGGAATTTGGAGATTATTTTGATAGCCATTGGGTACCTTATGCCAGTCGTTGGGGCTACTTCTTTCGCTGTGGCCTTGGAATCAACACCAACATGTTTTGTGAGGCTTTTCACAGGGTATTCAAATATAATTATCTTAAAGGAAAACAAAACAGAAGAGTTGATAAATGCCTTGTAAACCTAATGAAATACAGCCGAGACAAGAATTTTGAAAGAATCATAAAGCTGACTAAGGGAAAGGTGACACAGCGACTAAAGATGATCCAGGAACGTCATCAAACAAGTCTCCACCTTAGCTTTGCAAACATAACAACAGATTCTGATACCGAGTGGCATGTCAGTTCTGAAACTGAAGGGCGAACATACAATGTCAGACTTACAGACCAGGTATTATACTGACCTTCAAGTTTGAAGTTTTTGATCACTTCTTAATTTTGAACTGTTAATTTTGAACTTTGTAAATTTGAACCTTTTGATTTTGAATTTTACTTTAAAATTAAAATTTGTTGCTAGGCTATTACAAAATTGTTAAGTATGTGTTAAAAATTTGCAATTACATTTCTATCTAGTTGTTAGAAAAGAGGGCCCAGGGGAAGACTAGTTGTTAGACTACCCTGGTTCATCCTCTACAAATAAAGTTTTTCAATCTATTTATCTACCTATCTATCTACCCAGGTATGTTCAGATTCCACATGTGCACTTCAGTGTGTTGAGTGTAAAGTATGCATCCACACATACTCATGTACATGCATTGATTTTCTGCTTTATTGCACAATATGCAAGCATATTCATTTAGTACAACGCCAGAGGCAACGTCTGGGAACAACAAGCCAATCAGAGGAAGCATTGGAAAGCAGAACAGCAGCCAAATATGCAGATGATGTTGAAGAATTAATGGAGCTGACTCAAATGGTTCAAAAAGAGTCATGGGTCCACTACGAGGAATTAAAGGAAAGAGCCAAAGACTTGCTAAATTCAATAATTGGAACTGTTGAGGATAGTGACTATAGACATACAGAGGCCATCCAGCATCTGATAAGGGGTGGAATTGCACTAAAAAACACCTTCAATTCCATGAAGAAAGTATCCAATGTGGTGCAGCTTGAGCCAAAAATCAAAGCAAACAACAAAAATATTGAGAAGCAACGAAAATTCTTTGCAACAACGAAGAGGAGAAAAAAGGGAAACATCCGCTTTGCAAAACCCACTGATGATGACAAAGAAAAGTTTGAGACAAACGAGGGATTCACAGTGGCAATTTCAGAAAAAATTGATGACAAGAGCACTGGACAGCAAAACAATAGAACTGACACCATAAAAGGTCAGTAGAAAATACATACTTAGATAGGAAAGGATTTGTTAGCTAACAGGTCAATTAAGCCAAATAGTTTTATTGGTGAAGGGTGGGAAGCTGGGCTTTAGTCTACAGTTTTGCCAGAGGTTTTCTATTAAGATATATAGCTATAAAACACTTGTTGTTAAGCTTTCTATTAAATATGCTTAATTATTTTCTTTGACCCTTGGCTGAGATGTGAGTTTTTTTTGGTTTTAAAACATGCATTAAATACCTATTTGCCCTTTTTGGTGTTCCTTCACTTATTTTGTATCTTTAATCTGCTAACATGTAAGTTTCATTAACAGTTTCAAAGAGTTTGTTAAAGACGCTGGGAGTCAGAAAAACCACACTGGCTGGAAAATCAATTGATAGAAAAATTGATGTTGGTGACATTGTGTCAACTGATGATTTTCCGCACCCATCACTTGTCAACTTCAACATTGAATCTATAAGACCGATGTTTACTGAGGAAGCATGGGAAAAGGTGGAAATAATGTGTGAGTTGGCTTTGTTTTACCTAATCATATCTATATGTTGTTATACTAGATATTATCATATATCTAATAGGACTAATTCATGGCAATATTGACTGGCATAAATTTTCACAATTTTATCTGAATATTTAGGTGAAAAACTGAATAAAGAATGGACATGTTCTGTCTGCAACACGCCACAGTATGCTGAAATGATTATGTGTGATCTCTGTGAAGCATGGTATCATTGGTATGTAATGTTTCTTTCTATAATATAATATCTCAAGTTTATAAAACTGTTTTATTTACAAAATAAACTATATTTTACTGTAAAAATAAATAACTACTTAGATGCTATTTTGAGCTCAAGGGTAAGCACTTCTTCCAAAAGGGATAAAAGCTTTTCATAAAATAACAGGGGTGAGCTTTCTTATTGCTGTTAAGTGTCAAAAAGTTTCTTTTTTTAACTAAGCATATGTGTACTGCAAAAACTGGCTTTGCATGTTTATAGAAATAATTTATACCATGTTTGCAGTTGCTAATCAACATTCAAACTCATAGCTTGTTATCTGTGAGCAAATTACTTCCATTATTTCAAATCAATATATTGAATTTGGATATGAATATTAGGACTTGATTCCAAATAAGATTCATAAATAAGATTTTTGTCTTTTCTTTCATCAGTGTAAGAAGCAGATACTAAGTTTTAATTTCTCTCTAGGAAATGTTTTGGGATTTCAAAACAGATAATTGGAGCCTGGTACTGTGGGTGTGCAAAAGAAGATAGCAGCCCCAACTGACATTTTGAAATGGTTACTGATACGTTTATAATTTTTTTCCACCGGTTATCATTAAATAAGAATCTGGTCTAAGTTACTTTAAATCTATGTACTTTGATTGAAAAAGCAAAAAAAACATAAAAATATTGGTTGTTCTGAATAAGAGACAGCTTTAAACGAAATACGAACTATTCTATCATACTTGTTAATTTTATTCTATAATATCCAGCCCTTAATGGTACACAACTTTTCAAGCGACTTCCACCAGTTGCTATTTTGTACGATATATCTTTGGCCATCCTAAATCCACCAACAATTCGCAAGCAGCTAAAAAACGGCGCTTTGCAAGTGGCATATTCCTTGAGAGTTAGAGTAATCTACTCCAATTATGAACCATTCGGTAGGATTTCGTATGGGCTAAGGGTGCTTCTATGTAATTGCAAAGTTTTTTTGGGCAGATTAATTTAAAGAACTTTTATACTGGATGTATACATGTAGGTTTTTAGATTTAATTAATTTTTGGAAATTTGTTTGTAAGTTTAAATGGATGAGATTGAAATGAAATTATTAAAAAAGTATTCTTTTGATTTTCTGTATCAATATGTTATTAACTTCTCTAAAATAATATAGTATTTTGTATATTTATCATCATTGAATTGTCTGTAGTAAAATTTAAAGTAAGAACTGAACGTTTTTTAGAGTATTTTTTCGAGGGTTAGCCTATAGTCGAGCGTCTAGTATTATTGCCGACAAAACTCCACGTAAATGTTATTGCTTAGGTAGATGTTGAGGGTGATTTCATCCAGAGAATAACCATACCTTGTATTTGTATAATACGTCATTACCTCTTATGATATCGATATTGTCAAACGCACCACTCTCTCATTCTTCTACTTTTGAACCGCTTCGCTTTTCTCCGCGTCCGCGCCTTGCCTGCTTGGCGGCTGATTCTGTTTCTATGGATATCATACCAAGGCCTATCAAATGGATTCCAATTGTTCCTAACATGCTATTGTAAAAATGGCCAATCAGTGGTCGGAGCAGTTCAAAGATTTAACGACATGTATTTCATTA
>NW_027020150.1:0-13845 GCF_013076305.1 Rhopilema esculentum
TACAATCCTTGCCAAAATTGTTGGAACACTTGTGCAAGGCTGAAGTTTTTTTGAAAAATTCCCCCCTACCCCCCCATTACAATGTTGTTCAGTTGGGCTATTTTGATCCTGAAGGTAAAAATGTCTTCACTGAAAGCTGTATGAAAGTATTGAGAAAATAAATCAACATTGTACGGGGGGAGGGAGTCGAAATTTTTGAAGCGGCAGTGATATTTTGATGAGGTAGTTTTAGACTTGCTTTGTTTATTTGCATGCTGCAATGGGAAGGTGTTCCAGTTATTTTTGGCAAGGATTGTCTTGAGAAGGGAAAAATTGAAATATTGAATTTGACTTTTCAATCTAGTCTTTTATACACAAAATGATGTCCCTGGTAGTGATTTTGAGGTAAAAAAAAATTTTCGACCACTCATGGGGGAGATATGACGTCAAAACTGCAGGGCTCTTGAATTGACCTTGGATTTTGACGAGAGGATCGTTATCAGCTCACGTGTCAAGTTAAGGAGACCTCTAAACACATAAAAAACTGGTAGCGTATTTTTAAAATGGCATAATATGAAACTGTGGTTGTTGTAAGAAACAAATAGAGAGAAAGTAAGGAATTTAGTTGCGTTTTGTATCGTAACGAGAACGAGGCTAAAAGCTTTCACAATTTCATATTGTGTTTCTAATTACAAGTACACAACGGGTCTTGAATTCTCAATTCAATTATTTATGTAGTAGGATATAGAAGGCTGTAGAGACAATTTCGTAACAAATACATCACTCTATTCGAACCATACGAACAAAACGATGGCAAGTTGTCAAAGCGAAAAATTCTGTGACGTGACCCAAACTTCTGAGCAACCTGAAGGGCTTGAAAAAGATGTCAGGAGACAAGCGTATCTAGTAACATACAGTAGAGCGGACACGGAGGCATTCGATAGAAGAGGGTTTGCCGACGCAGTTGTAAATGCTTTTAAAAGCGTTACAAAATCAAGTATCAAGCAGTGGTGTTGCTGTCAAGAAAGGCATGAAGATGGTGGCGCACATTTCCATATGGCATTACTTTTGAACAAAACTACGAGATGGCTCCGTGTACGGGAATACTTAAACAATTTCTTGGGGATCACGGTGAACTTTTCTGGTCATGCAGGCTATTATACTGCATACAACTATGTGCTGAAGGAGGATCCGAACGTTGAATTCAGTAGGGGGCATCCAAAGAAGGTGATGAAACCAAGAACGTATGTTGCGTCAAAAACTAAGAGCAGGCAAAGAAAAGTTAAAAGTCGCAAACTTTCAAAAATCGAGGTAGCGGATTTGATTATATCAAACAAACTTTCAAATAGACTGGAACTTCTGCGCCACGCCAGTGCTCTGAAAAAGAATGGCAAGACAGAGCTATATGAATTCTGCATAAGCAGATCGATGAAGACGCTGGTAGAATTTATTGGCACTGTATGGGATGCGGAAAATGCAGAACAGACAATGATGCGGCAGCTGATGAAAAGGATGGACATTCTAAAAAAAGCTTTGGAAAATCGGTGCATTTGTGAAGGGCAATGGCTGATATGCGCGCAGGAGCTGCTGGAAAAAAACGACATTAGCAAAAAAGATTTTTCGGAGGCTGTGAAGGAGCTTTTAGAAAAAGGAAGAGGAAAAGGACGAAATATCCTGATAACAGGTCCAGCAAATTGTGGCAAAACATTTATACTGAACCCGCTCACAAAGATTTTCGAATCTTTCTGCAATCCCGCAACAGGTTCCTTTGCATGGGTTGGGGTAGAAGACAAAGAACTTATATTTCTAAACGATTTTAGATGGGAAAAAAACATGATACCTTGGTCGGATATGCTGTTGCTCCTTGAGGGTCAATTGGTGCACTTTCCGGCTCCAAAAACCCACTACACAAGAGACATATGCCTAGAAAAGGACACACCGATAGTTTGCACTAGCAAGGGACCGATAATTTTTGTAAAGAATAGTGTCGTTGATGACAGAGAAACTGAAATGATGGCAGTGAGGTGGCACCATTTTAAATTTCGTTACCAACTAAGAATGGAAGACTGTAAAGATATACCGTCATGCTCTCGCTGTTTTGCAAAACTGATTCTTTGAATTTAACATATTTTTTAACTATTGCTACCTTTTTTATCACGTTTTCCACGGTTACCACTTGTTTAAGCACGCATTGATTCCTTATTTTTGGCTATCTTGAGAAACAAATTTATTTATTTCTATCATGTACTGATAGAATGACATAAGCTCGCGTTGAAGAAACCATTTTTGTGTACAAATACAGCATAATTACAAAGATATAAGCGATTTTATGGAGATGGGAAACGGTTTCCACTCAACTTAAAAAAGAGATTATGCCTTTGTCTTCTCTTTCATTTTGTAGTGGAAACCGTCAAAATCACCTAAGAACTCTCAATTTTTTCATTTATTGAAGCGTTGAGAATGCAGAAGTTGATGTAGTTTTCATTTCAAGGTATAGACATTAATTTTCTATCATTAAAATAATGTTTTTATGTGAAACATTTCCTAAAAACAACGATTTCTAAATGGCAAGCGTCGTGGTTACCGTGAAACTGGGCATCGCATGCCCATAGTTAGCCACCTTTGTGTTTGCATTTACTCTGCATTGTTTTGTAAATACGGTTTGATTAACATATCGAAGGTTGATTATTCTAGATTTTTGTCTCTTTATTGTTGATATAATTGGGGTGTGAAAAACATGACAATGCTCTATTTTTGAGACTTATTCTCTAATTGTATTTTATGTTATAATCCACTTCACAAGCATAGTCAATAGAAATGCTCGAAGCTAGAGAGTTGTGTAATCACTATGCCAAATATAGTGAAGCTATTGTTCTTTAATCAAATTGTTGCCAGGGCAGCCATGACTAGACAATTATTAAAAAGGCCATAGTTGTCATTATGAAGTATAATCTTGAAATGAATGGATCAAAGTTATGGTACAAAAATATTACGCAAGGCATTTAAATTGAATAAACTTTAATATCTGGTTCTGTTGCCATTAGTGTCTTTAATACATCTTAGCCGTTTAGGTATAGTTGCTATTGTTCGATTGATAACAGACGGGTCATAAGAAAATAAAGTCTTTTTTATTCTCTCTGAAAAATCGCGAAATGTTTCTTTTTTTATCCTATTGTCTAAAGCTTGCTGGTGTAATTCACGTTTTACGTTGTGGAATATATTCTCTATGGGGTTTAGGTCCGGTGACCTTGCTGGGATTTTGACAAGAGTGGCTCCAATTTCGTCGATTGCTTCTCTTGCTGCCTTGCTATTTTGCGAAGGATCATTGTCCATGACAAACAGCTTTGCCGCTCGAAACTTTCTTGAGCCGATGCGTGCGTCAATAAATGCACGTGGCAGCTTTCTCCTCACAAAATCAGCAAAATATTCACCAGCCATCTTTTCGTAGGGCTCGGCAAGTATCACACCCTGGTTGTAAGTTATGGCTACCATGAAATGTACCCTTCTACCACCAGGAAGATCTTTAGAGCCAGTCGCCGTGTACCGAAGCCCTTCGCTTGGCTTTCGCCACACACGCCCTCTTGGTCTTGATGCTTCTATAAAAGGATTGAATTTGTGAACAAATGAGACCCCATCCAAATAAAAAGCCACATCATTCGACCAGAACTCGTCGTCATACAACTTCAGAGCTTCACGTGCAAATTTCTTCCGGATACGCCTGTCTTTATTTGATAGCAGGCCCTTTTTCCTTGGGGCCAGCTTCTTGTACCCGGCTTCATTTAAAATGCGAACATGAGTTCTGTAGCTTCCTTTGACAGTTCCTGCTTCTCTCATGACGTCTTCAACGGTTGGATTTTTTCCTCCCTCGCGTAATTTTCTAAACGTTCTTAAAAATTTTGCTCGCTGACGTTGAGAAATTATTTTTTTCCTGCCGCGAGTTTCTTTAAAATTGCGTGAGTTTTTTTTCATTGCGATGCCTTCTTTGCAGCATCTATGTACGGAAGAAACAGCAATCTTCAGTATTTTTGCTGTTTCTCTTAAGCTTTTCTTTTCATGAACCACCATGCAATATGCAAGTGCCCTTGTCTTTGGACATATTTTCCTCAAAATTGTCATCGTTTAAGTTCTCTTTTTTCAGCGATTTCCTTCTACCTTACTGCTTTCTAGCTCTTTCAATATAATTTAAAAAGAAGGGAAATTACCTAAATGTAGCATCTTTTTATTAATTTGACGTCATTTGGCTGCAGCAACTGTCTAAAGTAGCCACCCATATAGCCTCGTTCTGATATTTTATCTATAAAGTGTTCGTATTTAATGCCTGGCAATTTCTTTTCTTGCACAAATGACCAAACAGAGTTAGGGGAAAAGCTAATTTTTGCTTCTATTAGCAATAATTGACAAATTTCTTGCATTTTGTACAAAGCAAGTGTACCGAAAGATACTGGATATTGCCGCCTCTCTTTGATGTTTTTTACTCTCTATCATATATGTCTAAAACACATTCAATAAATCACATCAGGACATTTTCTTTAATCAAAATCAGTCGTATATTGATTTAACTGTCCATTTTACACTTTTGCGACCCTTTGATTGGAAATCAAGTATTATACAATGCTTAAACTGGTCTAATTGCTACGCTGGTCACTATTCCAATTAAACCAACACTTGTGACGTCACTATAACGCAAACTGTTCACGTGACACTAAATTTGATCAAAGATTCGTAAAGCATGCCCTTGAAATACCTTAGTAACTGCTTTGAATGTAGCATTTGATAACAAATTGAAAAAGTTGCCTACGGACAATCCTTGCCAAAATTGTTGGAACACTTGTGCAAGGCTGAAGTTTTTTTGAAAAATTCCCCCCTACCCCCCCATTACAATGTTGTTCAGTTGGGCTATTTTGATCCTGAAGGTAAAAATGTCTTCACTGAAAGCTGTATGAAAGTATTGAGAAAATAAATCAACATTGTACGGGGGGAGGGAGTCGAAATTTTTGAAGCGGCAGTGATATTTTGATGAGGTAGTTTTAGACTTGCTTTGTTTATTTGCATGCTGCAATGGGAAGGTGTTCCAGTTATTTTTGGCAAGGATTGTCTTGAGAAGGGAAAAATTGAAATATTGAATTTGACTTTTCAATCTAGTCTTTTATACACAAAATGATGTCCCTGGTAGTGATTTTGAGGTAAAAAAAAATTTTCGACCACTCATGGGGGAGATATGACGTCAAAACTGCAGGGCTCTTGAATTGACCTTGGATTTTGACGAGAGGATCGTTATCAGCTCACGTGTCAAGTTAAGGAGACCTCTAAACACATAAAAAACTGGTAGCGTATTTTTAAAATGGCATAATATGAAACTGTGGTTGTTGTAAGAAACAAATAGAGAGAAAGTAAGGAATTTAGTTGCGTTTTGTATCGTAACGAGAACGAGGCTAAAAGCTTTCACAATTTCATATTGTGTTTCTAATTACAAGTACACAACGGGTCTTGAATTCTCAATTCAATTATTTATGTAGTAGGATATAGAAGGCTGTAGAGACAATTTCGTAACAAATACATCACTCTATTCGAACCATACGAACAAAACGATGGCAAGTTGTCAAAGCGAAAAATTCTGTGACGTGACCCAAACTTCTGAGCAACCTGAAGGGCTTGAAAAAGATGTCAGGAGACAAGCGTATCTAGTAACATACAGTAGAGCGGACACGGAGGCATTCGATAGAAGAGGGTTTGCCGACGCAGTTGTAAATGCTTTTAAAAGCGTTACAAAATCAAGTATCAAGCAGTGGTGTTGCTGTCAAGAAAGGCATGAAGATGGTGGCGCACATTTCCATATGGCATTACTTTTGAACAAAACTACGAGATGGCTCCGTGTACGGGAATACTTAAACAATTTCTTGGGGATCACGGTGAACTTTTCTGGTCATGCAGGCTATTATACTGCATACAACTATGTGCTGAAGGAGGATCCGAACGTTGAATTCAGTAGGGGGCATCCAAAGAAGGTGATGAAACCAAGAACGTATGTTGCGTCAAAAACTAAGAGCAGGCAAAGAAAAGTTAAAAGTCGCAAACTTTCAAAAATCGAGGTAGCGGATTTGATTATATCAAACAAACTTTCAAATAGACTGGAACTTCTGCGCCACGCCAGTGCTCTGAAAAAGAATGGCAAGACAGAGCTATATGAATTCTGCATAAGCAGATCGATGAAGACGCTGGTAGAATTTATTGGCACTGTATGGGATGCGGAAAATGCAGAACAGACAATGATGCGGCAGCTGATGAAAAGGATGGACATTCTAAAAAAAGCTTTGGAAAATCGGTGCATTTGTGAAGGGCAATGGCTGATATGCGCGCAGGAGCTGCTGGAAAAAAACGACATTAGCAAAAAAGATTTTTCGGAGGCTGTGAAGGAGCTTTTAGAAAAAGGAAGAGGAAAAGGACGAAATATCCTGATAACAGGTCCAGCAAATTGTGGCAAAACATTTATACTGAACCCGCTCACAACGCCATAATTTCGAATCCCTTTCATGCTTATTATCCCTAGCAGAACTAAGGCAATTTCTTTATTGTCCACTGCGGTTTTGTGGAGATAGCAACAGCAACTATCATCAGAATACTTTAATAAGTGAGTAATGCCAGTTCTATTCACGATTTCCTCTCACGATATATGAGGACAACCTCAAAATCGTCGCACATAAATCCACTTTGTCTTCTGCTGGGAATATGCTGATTTGTCTGACCTTGAGGGTCTAGTCACTGGCGTACTCTGAAGCTTGGCCGGCTGCTCCTCATAATGAGTACCTACACTTAGCATCTCTATTAGGCACTAATTACAATGACTCTTAGAAAACAAGGACACTCCGTATCGTGTATGCAAGCATAAGTTCAAGGCGAGACGCAGGTGATATTTTTGGTAACGTAATATTGGGTGTTCCGTATGATGACTAGACGAACACCTTGTAAATAATGGCGAGGTGAGAAGTGGAGGACACAAATTAACATAATTTTACATTTCGTTACTCAAACTAAGAAATTGAAGAATCTGATAGAAATATATATCACGTACATGCTTACATGACAGTTTTAGCAAACAAACTGACTTCTTAGAATATTAATCATATTTGGTTTCAACTTATTCTAGCTTTACTTGTAAATTTAATGAACGTTCTTCTACAACGAGCTTTTGCCTAAAAGTGTTGTTTTAATTTTTAGAGCAGCGTCTCATTCGTGATTCTCTTAATTTATGGCACGTCTTAGATAAAACACAAAGTTTTCAATTATATCTCTAGGTATCACTGTCTCTCGAGTATTTAGAACAGGTCGCGCGCAGAAATATAGACTCGAGCGGTTGCAGAGAACCATGCTCTTTTGTGTACTAAAGTCAACTAGGGCCCTGAGCACGCTCTTCACCGAGTAAGATAGTATTGTTGAGCTCGGAAGATTTTAGGAGATGGGAACGGTTTCCACTCAACTAAAAAAAGACGAAGATAAATACATGAGCATGCAATGGTTCTCTTTAATGAGTATAGTCTCATATTCACTTTTATTAGATCAGAGTGGCAGCACTACCGTCAACTATATTCGATCCTTATTAGGAACTCTCTCATATAGATACTTTTCATCTTATATTTATTGAAAGCGTTCGAGAAATGAGCGCGAAGTTTGGACTTGTTCGGAATATTTCGAGGTATCTATGGATAGTATTAGAATTTAATATTTCTAAATCATAGGTTATGAACTAATGTTTCTTTTAATCCCACTTTAACTGAATGAGAGAACACATTTTATCACTATAAAGAGAACGAATTTTTATAAAAATGGCATCAAACACGTCGTCGGTTACCTGAGTATAAAAAACTTGGCAATTAACCAATAAACTGTATGCGAGTGCACGATATGTTCCAGCCTTTATGGTTGCTATTTACTCTGGCTATTGTTTTTTGTTTATATAAAACAGTTTATTTAGACCATAATCAGATTCAAGGTTGAAGGTATGTTCTTAAGATTGCTTTAGTACTCTTTATTGTCTCGTATCTCCAATACACAACAATGGGAGGTGAGTGGAAAAAGACACATGATCAAAATGGCATAGCTGATATTTGAGACGTGTGGCATTCGTACTCCTTTGAGAATTTATGCTATGTTGTATGGCTCATTATTTAAATCCACTTAACATTCATAGCAAGTCAATAGAAATGCTAACGAAGCATAGAGTTAGTTGTGTATCACTAGCCTAAATATAGAAGCTATTGTCTTTAATCAAATTGTTGCAGGGCAGCATGACTAACAGTTATTAAAAAATGGCCTATATTGTCATTATGAATATAAGTCTTTGAATATGAATGGATCAATATATGGTACACAAAATATTAGGCAAGAGCACATTTAAATTGATCTAAACTAGATGATCTGGTTCTGTTGTCACGATTATGGTGGCTGTCTTTAATACATACTTAGCCGTTTTAGGAAGTATAGGTTTACACGTATTGAGTCAATCATTATGATTAAAGAATGACGGTCATAAGAAAATAAAGTTCTTCTTATTCTCTCTGAAAAATTGCTGCTGGACAATGTCTTTCTTTTGTATTATCCTATTGTCTAAAGCTTGCATGGATGTAATTCACGTTTTAACTAGTAGTGGAAATATGATCCTTATGGGTTAGTCGGATGACGTGGCTGGCATTTGACAAGTAGTGGCTACCAATTATCGTCCGATTGCTTCTCTTGCTGCATTGCTATTATTGGAAGGATCATTGTCCATGACAAATCAGGCTTTGCCGCTCGAAACTTTCTGTGAGCCGATGCGTGGCGTCAATAAATGGTCTTCTATAGCTGCTCGTCGCAATTAGCAACAAAAATAGTTCTCTCACAATCGGCAAAATCCAGCCTCTTTTCTGGTCAGGGCTCGGAAGTATCACACCTGGTTGTAAGTTATGGCTTACGCATGAAATGTACCCTGTCACGCACCAGGAAGATCTTTGAGCGCAGCGCCGTGTAACCGAAGCCCTTCGCTGGCTTTCCCTACACACGCCCTCGGTCTTGATGCTTCTATAGAAATCGGATTGAATTTGATGAACAAATGAAGACGTCCCATCCATAAAAAGCCTACATCATTCGACACAGAACGCTTCGTCCTCACTTACAACTGTCCAGAGCTTACCGTGCAAAATTTTCTTCACGGATACGCCTTTCTTTATTGATAGCAGGCCCTTTTTCCTGGGCCAGCTTCTTGTACCTCGCTTCACTTTAATTAAATTGCGAATACTTAGTTTACTAGATAAAAGAATCTCTTATGAGACTAGGTTTCACTACATGCTTCGTCACACTACCATACACTATATCAAAAAAATCATTCAACAGTTTGGACTTACTTTTATTTCCACTCCTCGCGGGGATATTTTGGATTGCGTATACGGTTTCCTTTTTTACTAATAGACTGAACAATATAAATTTTAGTTGTCTCTCTAGAACTGTTGTAGGAAAATGTATTATATTTTCCTGCTCGCGAGTTATTTCTTTAAAGTTAGGCGATGAGTTATTTTATTGTTTTTGCGATTGGCATCACTAGTTTCTTATGCAGACATTATAATGTACGGATAGAATACAGCAATTATCAGTTTATCCTTTTTCTCGCTAGATGTGTCTGCTTAAGCTTGTCTCTTAATTCATGAACGCCACGGAACCTAGCAATATGCGCAACAACTGCTTGGCCAACTATCGTGTCTTTTGGTACCAGAATTTGGTTTATTTTCGTCAATAAATTGTCATCGTTTAAGTTCTTCTTTTATTGCAGACACACAGGATCATTTCCTTCATACTAATTACTGCTTCTGCTGCTTCATATATTTATACATAAAGAGAGGGAAACTCTCACCTAAAGTAGCATCAGTTTTATTATACAATTGAAGTCATGGTATGGCTGCACGGAAACTGGTGTAATACGTAGACTCACCTCATATAGCTCGTTCTGATATTTTATCTATAAGTGTTCGTATTTAATGCCTGCAATTTCTTTTCTTGGACACAAAATGACCAAACAGAGTTATGGTGAATAAGCTATATTTTTGCTTTCTTATTGGCATGCCGACAATAATTAGACAAATTGTCTGTTACGATTGCTTGGTGAGAATAACAAACGTCAAGGTGCTTTTTCCGACTAGAATACCTGGATATAGATGCGCGGCTCTCTTTGATGTTTAACATTTTTACTACATCTAGTTCAAATGAAATATGTCTAAACACAATTCAATTAAAATGAACTTCTAGGTACATTTTTTATTTAATCAAACATTCAGTCGTATATAATTGATAATTAAGATCGTCCGTTCCATTTGGGGTTACCCATATTTTGTCGTACAACTTACTGAGAAATCTTTGGATTATGCAACGCTATATTACAGACAATGCTTGAACAACTGGTCTTATGTATAACGCATGACGAACTCCTTTGAAGATCCGGTATTTCCATATTAAAAATCCAACAGTTCTTTGGTATGTATCTACTAATAAATGCATATCACTTGTATTCACGTCTGGATCTATACAACTCAATATTTAGATCTTAACAGATTTCTGTAAAGAGAAAGTGTCGGTCTCAATATAGAACACGTACTTTATATAGTAATAAGTTTGGAATTGGGAGCTGGATTTGATAACAAATTGAGAGGAAAAAGTAGAAGGGTAGCACCCCTAGCACGGGACAATCGCGTTTGCCCAAATATTGTTGTAAGACACTTGTGCAAAAGGCTGAAGTTGCTCATAATATAGAAAAATGGAAATTTCCCCATAAGCCCCCCATTACAATGTTTGTTTCAGGTGGGCTATTTTGAGGGATAACAATCGACGTAGGATAAAGAGATGTCTTCACCTGAGAGCTGTAATGAAAGTAAGTGCAAGAAAGAGAGAGTAAGGTCAAACCAACGCATTGGTAAGATGAACGGAGGGGGGACGTGGAGTCGTCCCAAAAATGATTCTTGACGCGTGATTATTGATGAGGTAGTTTTTAGACTTGCTTTTGTTTAGTTTGCATAAAAGCTGCATCATGGGAAAAAGGAATGTTCTCTGTGTATTTTTTTGGCTAAAAGTAGATGTAGCTGCCAGGCAAGTAGGAGAGCAACACAAAAGTATATTAGGTGTATTTTTGTACCTGCTACGTTTGTCTTTGCTTAATAATACTTGAAACATTAGTCTAATCCTATAAAGATCACTATTGTATGTTTCGGGTACTCGCAATACAAAGTGTAAAAATATTTTAGATTGAATTTTTTGAATTACTAAGGAATATTTGTCTTAAAATTTTTTTATGTAATATAATTTGAAAATTTAGGTGATTTAAATCTAGTAACGCATCATATCCCAAAGAAAACTAAGAATAATGAGGAGTTCTTCAAGAAGTTCTCAATATCAGTTGGCTAGATATTTATTTATCTATTGGAAATTGATATTGTAATATGGTAAAGCGCAGAAAAAAAGTAGTTTTATGCAATTGTAACATACTATATTGTTTATACTTTGTATAACTCTCTCATCGAATTCATCCGTTAAATAGAATAAGTGATTGTTTGTGCGGACAGTTTGATAATTTCACTGAAAACTGTAACTGATGCTATGATTCAACAGGATCATTGTGATAGTCCTGAGCTACACACTTAGAGATAAGTGAATATGAATACCTCATTGGTTTTCGCTGAACAAAGCTCTTCATATAAACCGCTTCCCGTCTTAGAGAGCTGTCCGTGACGAGTTGTTGTTCGATTTCAAGATCCTCGACGAATGGTTGTTTTAAAAAATCCTTTTGCATAAGTATTTCGGAATAGGAGACATCATCTTATTTCCGAAAACCATTTATCTATCAAGAAGTTGTCCTCAACTACTTTCTTCTTTCTTAATGGGTCCTTTTTAGACAGATCTACATCCGTAATTACGTAATACTAACACTTAAGATCTTGAATTGATCGATACTACTGTAAGCAATGTATGAATTTGTAAGGGTTATTTGTCTTAGGGAGGATTTGTTGATGAACGAACGAAATGTAACAGTTCGTAGAACGCCTCTCTAGTGCTAGAGATACAATTTGTTTTACATTTACAGTGATAAACGTAAAACAAATATCATGAATAAATACTCTAATATATCTCTATCACGGACTGTTCAGAGAGACTGTCGCTTCGGGGTAATATAGATATTGCAAAAGTGAAAGCTAAGACATGGGGCACGACACTCGGTATGTAATTCCAGCTTTCTACCAGTTTCTGGTGTGTGCTACTGTCATTTACGCTTCAATTTTCTGTGAAGAAGCATCTTTGATAAAATTGGAACAGAATCCATGTGGTAATTTTATTGAACATCAACAATTATCTCTACTCGGACCTATCCTATCATACAGAATATTCTTTGACAGCGATCTTTATAAGTCCGATTCATGATTAGGCCATCATCAGTCACATCTACCTTTGATAAAGTAGTAGTTTAGTTAAAGGCCGATGTAAGGTTCATTGCACTTTCTTTAGCGCAAGGGCACTTTGTGCAATTCCCTGGCCCTATCCTATCAAGGGGCAAGGATGGCGGTTAACAACCCCTATCCTTGCCGCAATCTTGCCAACGCATAATAATCCATTGGCATCTAATGTCTAAAGAGGAAAGATGCACTATAATTCTTAAGGTTCATACTATTTTTGGAGCATAAATAATGTTTCTATACACTTACCTTTTTGAAACTTTCTAGGTATAATAACCAGATAATTTTTGCCGAACCTCTGTCCTTTATTTTTGATAATTGAGGCTCGAGTGTTTTTAATTTGTTCTTTCTCTCTTAGATTGAGCATCTTCGGACAATCGCAGTCTGTTTATAAACTTACAAGCCTAAGCTTTTGAAGGTTTTAATACTACAATTCCCTGATCCGTATCTGTCTCACAAATGTCTTATTATTATTTGGTCATCTGGGCATCTACTTCATGTTTTTCCTATTTTTTGATGATTGGTCTTAATTGTAATGACATATGAATAGCTTTTGCTTCATCGATGTCTCTGACCAGTTGTTTTGAAAAAATGGGGGCGGCGGTCAAAGGGACAAAGTTAATAGACCTAATAGGTTTAAAGTACACCAAAGACTTTTTGGTAAAAAACTCGGGAGGTAGTATTTGCAAAAAAGATGGAGCTCGGGCATATGTATTATGTTATTCTCAACTAGCAAATAAGTTATCTGAAAATCCACTGAGTTTTCAGAATGGAACCCTCAGCCCCGAGGCATCAATGGTTTTCATGCATGTAAACGAGGTTTTTGATGAGGCGAATTTCGAAATGCAAGACTGTTCTCCAGATTTGCACTTCTACTGATGTCTCCTCGAGAGCAGTTGAAACTGCGCAACATGTGGTGTAGCATCGTTTTATTTGACTATTGGCCATATAATTTACAAAATTCTATTTCTGAACCCCTTATTTTTATTCTCTTCAGCTTGCGAGCTTGCAAGCTATGAAAATGTTTGCGAGTTTTGTTGTTTGAATTTTCACATGCATTCGTGTACGTCACACTTTGGGTTGTACCATTAACTTGTGATTAAGGACAATTGTTAGTGTTCATTATAATCATCCCATCACTAATTGGAGGGCATTGGAATTCCTTATTGTACTTCCTATTGTGATTTATCATTTGATAAGTTCGCACACGGCAGAAAAGATCGGAAAGCGCTAATCTTGTGATCTTTGTCTTTGTCAGACAAACCCTTGGTAACGAAGTGAATATTTTTTTTCTGTCAATAATCTTTATGCACTCGCTACAGTTGGTACATAATAATTTTAATCGCGTTTTCCTGATTGGAAAAAGATGTACTTAGATGAAACATCGATTAATACGAAAAATAAA
>NW_027020151.1:0-13439 GCF_013076305.1 Rhopilema esculentum
TTCTTAAAAAGCATTTAAAAAACATTTGTGGCTCAAATCAACAGAATGTTAAGAAGCTTTGAGCCTAACTGGATTTACGTGTTTCTTAAAAAGAAGACGTGTATGTAGATTAAAATAAAAAGTAGTAAGTTGGTAAGAACATTTGTTGTAAATTGGAAAAAGTTACTATCTCCCTAGTTTTCTGAGAAACTTTTTAGCATTGATCAACAAAGCAAACCAAGGCGCTTTTTGCTTCTAAGAATTTCATTCACCTTGAAGTGAAACTTCCCAAAATTCTTTTTGTTTTAAAAAACCTGTCCACCTTTCAATATTGGTTAATATCTTGCATTTGAATTCATTGCGGATCACAAGATTGCTTCAAAATAGACAGTTTCACGAATAATCCATGACATTTTACAAATGTTGAAATTCAAATAAAGTAATATTTGTAGGCTGTCTTTGACAGGACCATGGTATTCCATAGAAACCTCAGATCTTTTTCAAGGGAAAGCTTCTTTCATCACAAATGTTTAATTAAGATTTCAGAAAAAAGGAAACATTATATCGCGAACTTTCGGCTCCGAATAATATTTACAAAGAGATGACACAACTTGATTTTTTAAAAATTCTTTTCCTCATACAAGCAATGTAATCCTATTTTGTTAGGTGTAAAGTTTTCTTCTCTCCGCAATCCTTGTCGGATTACTTAAAACATAGAAAGAGTGTGCCTGTGTTTGTTGAGGGAGGAAACTTTTGTATTTCCTGTATCAAGGGATTATTAAGGCTTTATGAGATATGAACTATTTATGTCGTGAAGTGTGCAGTTTCATCTCCTCGGTCAACATTGAATCGTGTATTTCCTGACATTGATCCATTCTACTGTTTTAAACAAATTCGAAGGCAAACTGAAGTTTTCAACCATAGGATTGCAATGCCTGTTATTTTAAGCTCCTTCTCTCATTAACTATAAATATGGCCTTTTCCATAGGACTTTTCCTTCTTATCTTTTTGTGACCTTCTTTTTTTTAACCCGAGGCTATCTTCTAACCCGTAAAGCCAGTATAACTGTACTTTGACTGGAATTTAAGTGACTGATCCAGCCGTATCATATCAATTAGCTCCAGTCTTGTAGGACGAGAAGCATACATAAAATAATACATTTCCAGGCGATTTGCGTATTTGTATTCTGTCGAAACCAGAAGTACTCGGCCGGCAGCTGCATAAAATCCTGTTCCAGCTATCTAAAATGACTATCTAATACAAGAGAGAAACTCAAATGTAATAAAACTACATGTGTATTTATTAACCGTAGTGATTCATTTTGAAATATTTGATATTAATGTTTCTGTATAGATCGACAATGTAGTTATTGTAGTGAATTCAGTCTAGTAATCTATGCAGATTTGTAAAAAGCAATCGATGTAAATTTCCAAGGATTTGTAGCAGCTACAAGGCTTCTGTTTGAACTAATGATGCACTTCTATTAAGTATTTTTTTCATTTCTCAGTTTTATAAACTTTTCAAATATTGAATAGGATGAACTTATGTTGCTCTATAATGGCCTTGAATTTAGGGCCGATCCCATCTCTGTAATATTAACCTCAAGAGCAACGATAAAATTGCTTCGTGCGTATCAGATTTAGGGAAATGGTTTCTTTTGGAAAACAATTGAAAAGTATAGAAAAACACTCTTAGCGTTTGCTCTAAGTAATAGTGATATGCTACAAAGTATTGTTTGTAGTTTTTGCATCATTAGCATTCCTACTGGATGTTTATTAATAATATTTTCCGTTGAGTAGTAAAACTTTCTGGAAAATATTACAATAGTATTATATCGAAATGTCGTGATGCTCGAGCAATGCCATAGTTATTTGCAAATTCTAGTTCCGAGAAACAGTTGATATTCTTGGTAGTAATACTTTCATTCTTTGATTAGATGAGGAAGAGAAAGCCAAGAGAAAGGCAAACGAGAAGTTTGGTCTAGGAAGATCAAAACGAGTAAGGACTTCTTTCACTGACGAACAGGTGCAAATTTTACAAGCGAACTTTGAAATTGATCCGAACCCGGATGCAGCTGAGTTGGAACGAGTTTCGCAGCTCACCGGCCTATCAAAAAGAGTGACGCAGGTTTGGTTCCAGAATTCCAGGGCTCGGCAAAAGAAACAAGGTAATTACGGAAGACTGGTTGCTTCCAGTCCATCTGGTGAGTAAACCTGGATTGTGTCTTCACATGTTGTTTTAGGACGACAGCACCAACTGATGAATGCAATAGATAGAACTCTCGCTATGGCAATGCTTCATGAAGTTTGAGTCTTCCTCCCTATGTGAAACCATAGTTACGATGCTGGTGTTTGGAACAGAGTGGTTCAAAGTTGGTACTCCGAGTTGCTCTTCTAAGTTGCTATTCATGCTCAATGAGACCATCATGCAACAGAGAAGTGTCTGTGCACAGCTCCAACTATATCGAGCACAGCTCCTTTCATACGACATCAACAAATTGGTTCACAGTAATCTTCATTTTAACCAGAAACATAACAATCTTCCAAGTCACAACGACAAACATCATTTGCCACAAATTGCATTGACCTGCCAACTGTTCAATTCAACTCTTGCCTCTCTCTATAACATCAGAAATAACCCATTACCCGTTCACCGACCATTATGCTGATCCGACACTTCTTCTGCAAACAAATTGCACCACTTCGCTATTTGTCCTTGTGAAGCTCTCAGACGGTCGATATATTCTAATAGCAGGGGCTCCAACGCAAGTTGGAAAGTGGGCATGAACAAATTAGGAAGTAGTAAATAGATAAGTTTTTTTCCTTTGCAAGAAAATAATGGGGCATGGCTCCTGCCCCCCTCGTCAGTGGCCCTCACTTGATCGCTAAAACGTTTCTGGGTCATTCATTTTGAATATGAATGGATTCTGGTAGCGGTGAAAAGAGATAATGACTATCAATTGCTTAAGTATCAAGAAGTTATATCTCCTGAGGCGTTTGGCTACTTTTTACGTAAGCACCCAGTAAAATGTTGCCCTTAATAGTTTGAGGTCCTGATTTCAATTGCCCTCTTATAATAAGCGTTTATGAAAAGACCTTTCTAACGCTGTACACCTTTTCGTGTCGGCCATAAAATGTGAGTACGGTGCTCGAACTATATGAGGTTAATAGCAGATTGAACTCTGCCAGTCACCTGTTTTGTTTAAAAAAAGCAATGTCCAGGCCAGTTGGTTCTAATTTTATTGTGCTTCATGCTTTTTTGAATGGAGATTGACCGAAGGTGTTTAGATATTTGCTTTGAATACATTATCATACATATTTGATATCTCTGCATTAATTATGGAATGTCACATGTTTTTGTAATATGTAATAGGTTTCAGTTTCAGAAAGGCCATTTCATTGTCTAACTCAAATTAAGTGAACTCATCGCTATTGTCGTATCTCAATAGTCCCTATTTCCTGCATCAAAGTTGTTTCCATTCGAGTTTTATCAACATACGCTAAGAAAATGAATTTTGCCAACTGACACTTTAGATGCCAAGGTGTTATGAACAAAATGTGACTTTTCCAAATATTTATACCTAGTCATCTTGTTATACTATCCACTCTAAAAGTGTAAAAAAGTTCAGAAAATTGTTAATGGCATCAGCTTGTCAGAGATATTTTCCATTCAGAGAGGCATGTCTCCGGGATGGATTGAGCGATAAAATAAAGGGAGCATCTACAATTGAGAAATTCCAACAAGGGCTGAAGAAATTCAGTTGCGGTGCGGAAATTGCGATGCTTTTTACATTAACTCACTTAATTTTGTTTCTTTTTATTAATCTTATTGTATCATATTATAGTAACTTTGGTTTATATTGTATTTATTACATGGTCCACCTGTGAATTTATTTTTTCTCTAAATGAGGTACGCCCTTCCTAAAGAACTTGAAATGAAAATGAAAAATTGTTTTTTTGCTTGCGTGAGCGTGTTAATTAAATTACAAAACGCTATTCACGTGGACCAACATACGAAGTTCCAAGAAAAGAACGTATAATATAAGGGACAATTTTACATTCAGTTAAATTGATTTTTTGACACTGCTCTGTTTTTAAATAATGGTCAAAGTGCTCTTTAATTAGTGATATTGAGGTGGCTTTCTTAAATTTGCAGGGAACACTTGAAGAATGGGTCGATATATGGGGACGGGACAGTTGACGGTTTTATTTGGATCTAGACAAGTGCATGGTATTAAATACGATATTTGCCTGTGCAGGACAGTTTAAGTTGCAATTGCAGCATGAGCAATTCATTCGATGAAGGTAATTTCATCCATTTCTGACTGTACAAAGACATGATTTTGCTAAGAACGTGTTGTGTATTCCCACGTAGATGGGTTGAAAACCCTTAGCTTCAATTAACCGACTTGATTTGTAATTCGCGTTCCAAGAAGCGCTCGATTATTTAGACCATGGAATGTGCATGTTTTTTCTAATTGACGTTTTGTCATACAAAGATATGCTATGATGGGTTTCTGCTTTGGATCCGCTGGAAATCAGTAGACTAGGTATGGACATTTACAGAGTCAAAACTCACACAATGTTTAGATGTCTAAGTACAATAAATTTTATGTCATAACTCTTTTCTTAGAATAAAACATACATTGTAATTAAGTTTGATCTAATGCAGGCGCTGCTTCAAGAAAATTACTAGCTTATTCTTGCTGCATATGATACATGAGATGTACCCTCTCTTTCCCCTAACCCCCCGCCCCCAACCCATCTCCCAGCCGACTCCCGCAAACGGCAAAGCATTTGTCTTCAGGCAATATTTTCATCGAATTGCTGCCATATTTGCAGTGATTACAAACCACTAATTTTTATGACTATTTGTATGTGAATAAAGTCACCGTATCCGAAATCCAGTTTCCTTATCATTTACAAAACCTCAGTTTCCTGATACATTCCCGTACAATTTCATGTTTTCTTCATGTTTAATCCCAGATGTGTGAACTCTAATTTTTGAAACAAAGTTTATACACCTCATATTTTAAGCTAGGATAAAAATTGTGTGCCGCAGACTCCGTGTCTGATTTTGAGATAATTTAAGACGCCCCTTTATCGATCGCGAAAGATCGTTATCTGCATATGAAGCAACCTTCTGCAACGACTTTGAGGAACGCTTGATATGGATTGCAGCTCATCGTTGTAATTTATGAACCGCAATTGTTAAAAAAGCAGATAAAATAACTATCATTAAATGAGACATTTATTGAGAGCAGACGGGGGTACTATATTGAGAACTCTTACCTAGAGTGATTGGACCGGAGGATGATGGCGGTGGGGTGCCGGCACCGACCCCAACCATTTTTCAAAAACAGAGGTTATGTCAGCTTACGGAGGTGCGCTTCTATGCCTACAAGTGGGCAGCCCAATGCTGCTGAATGATCCTGACGTCTAGCTTGCTCGTCTCATACATTTGGGGATTTGAAGCCATCCTTTTTCCAGGGGTACATAGTCAAAGAGTTGCATTCCCTGGGCTATGAATGCATCGAACATCTTGCAGGTTCGCTCTTCGATAACCCGAAACAACGTCTCTTAATGATTATTTGACCAGCGCATTTAAACCACTCAGCACCAGGCAAGCTGCCGCCATTTTGTTTTTCTTTCTGATCACAAGCATTTAAACAACTGCCTCGATTTTGTTTCTTGGCAACTACCTTGCAAAGGTGGTGCAAAGAATTCGTAGTCTCGTTTGCTTATGGTTCTGAAACGCTTTTCTCACGTTTTTTAATTTCCGAAAGGTGATTTCCATAGGAGCTTTGAGTTGAACTTTTGTACACGAGACGCATAAGGCCTACCAACCTCACCAAACAGAGAAGGCTGCCGGACAAACAAGATGGTAATGGTAGCATTATTCATTATCTGCTTTTCTCAAGCTTAAATCTGTCTTGCTACATTTCTAATATCTTCTCCGCGGATAACTCTAGCTCTGGTCTAAGTGCAGCGCCATGGCTAAGGCCATGTAGGCGGTTGATTACAGTTGAAGTTCTTTCTTTGTACACAAACTAAACAGCTTTCTATTTGAACAACATTTGCTTTTTCCAAGATTAAACTTTATTTTGGGAAAATCCTTTGCTGAATATTCCAAATGGAACATCAAGGCATTTACTTTGTCAATCATTCAAAAGTCGATAGGCCCCATCAGTTCGCAAAGCTTTCTTTTAGTTACCACACGATTGCACAATTTGTTGTTTATCGTTTGGTTATTGATGCGGCTTATGTTGTTAACCTTGTAAACGAAATAATTAAATCTATTATCTTTGTCTTCGCTCAATCTGGCTCAAAAATTTATTATAGACTTATAAACATTTACACATTGTCGAGGCGATCCTCCTTCGCAGAAGTCCAGAAGAGACAAACGAATTCAACTGGCTGGCTTTAGGCACGAAATAGCTTTAGCCAAGTCTAGGATCTATGACGACGCCCACTTTTCTCTTTTTTAGGGTAATAGCCATATAGAGGCCGCCTTTATGCTCTATTCAGATGACAAACCAATACTCCGCGCTCTCAGCTCTCTCGTGGTGCTCTGATCTTAGTATACTCCGAGCTATTCATACTGAACAGACTCCGTGATGTGAAATCCTCTCACCTAGACATTTGTGGCTTGTGTGTTGTTCTCACTCTAGCCAATCGTGTGCTACGACAATAGCATAGTCCCTATCGGGTGATGATATTGCACAAGTCGCTAACCAGTGCTTCTCTGCCATCGAAATCCATCTTGGTCAGATTATGCTCCTTATGCTATACAAGCGCATGCGCCTGAGATACGATGCTGCGCTCTATGTGGCTTCGGCAGGTGACCTCCCTCCTAAGCCTAGCTTATTCACTCCCCCTCTTCCACGCTATTGCCCGGTTCATAAGATACCATAGATATCTTACATGAGACCATACGCTTCGCTATTTATGTAAAGCGGCTCAGGTCGGGTTATTGTTTACACAGGGTAATGTTGGCGAACCTGGGCCAAATAAGAATGAAGTTTAGTGATGGTAGCGAGGACCCGCTGCATGGTTGAGTCAGTGACTGAAAGAAATTTTTAAATTTTGACGATTCTCAGAACTGTTTGATACTTGTTTATTGAGAAAAATTGAGAGGAGGGAGAGAGTTCATGTTTGGGAAAGAAGAAAGGGACTGACAATTGATGTGTAGCAGAATACTGTTGCCATTGACAAGGGAGAATTTTCTTTCGCTGACAAAATGTCCTTCTTTTTGGTCTCTGAGAATGCCAATGTTACAATCCATAAATAAGGACATTCAGACATTACACAGCCAGATAATAGACAAATGATTAAAGTATTCGTAAAAGTGTTAGTAAGTAATAAAACAAATCAATCGGATATATGAATAGTTTGTTCTATTTTATTTCATGCATTAAAGAACCAAAATTTCCGGTGGGAATTTATAGGCTAGAAAATCTCGGTTTTCCACCGACGGACTTCCAGCAATAGCAAAAAGTTTCCCTTTGTATTGTTTTGAGTAGTATTAACATCAAACTACATCTCAATTTTCAGTTGCTGGTTCTTCTTCTCTTTGCGTCGTTACGAGATACTCATCTCGAGACCTGGGATCGTTCGCACCTCCGTGTAGAATATTGTGGTTCGTGTGTAATGTTCTCAGAATTCGCACACCATTGCCTCTAGAGTCCTCTCATCTCTTTCATATCGGAGGTGAATCCATATCTTATACTTCCTTTCTCCGTATTTACTATAGATAGACACAGACGGTCCAGTGATGCCTCAGAGTCGGCCACGTGTCCTCTGTAGAACTTTCTTAATTTTTATCACGATGTCGCTTATGTCCGATCTGCTTCATCCACTCATGTTGCTAGACCTGACATACCATAATCGAATATATACTGCGCGACTACTGTGGCAATCTGTGATGCTCTTTTAGTATACAATATAGAGAGTCGAACTTATTTATGATCTTGTCCAGGTTCTATTTTACTCAGCGCGCGCTTAGTGCTCTTCATATACTGAGCTAGTGGAGACTTTCTCTCCCAAGAGCATATTCTATATGAGATGCATGTGTGATCCAGCCTCGCCCTAGATCTCTATTACTCTCAGATGTCCTTTTCTCTATCATTTACATTACTATGTATTATATACAGATATGTTTCCTCTATAGAGTTTAGATACAGCATAGTCCCTATTCTCTAATGTTACAGCACTGTGCCGATTCATTTTTAATTGGATATCTCTACCTTCTGTCTCGACTCTCTGCAGCAGTGCCGCTGCTTCTGATATCACCTCTGGGGAGATGAATAGTTACTATAATACATGATTTGATTAGCGAGAATATCCTATCTGAGATCTCTACAGTGTTGTGCGCTTGGTCTACTCTCCTGCTGACTTATCTCTCCCGTTACCTCTCTCTTTCCATTCTCGTCTCTGTATTGGACGCGGTATCTCAGTGTGTAATACTCTCTAGCTGCATACGGTCATGATTTGTACTTCTATTATACGTCTCTCTCCAACTCACTTGCGCACTGACTTATCTCTCTGTTGCTTTCTCGCGATAGCTGATTCTGGTACTTAATATATAACAGTCCAGTCACGGTGCGCTTCTTAATACTCGCGCACAGACCTCACACTGTTCCATATACAATAGGAGCCTTACATCGTGTTTTCTTCATATGTGCTCTCGCGGATCTTCTCCCATATTCCTTTTGTACTAGAGATGGTCGGAGCGTCGTCGATACTGCGCTTCAATCACTCTAACCGGTATCAATCGCCCTGCGCGTGTATCTGATTCATACAATCAAATATACCTCAAATAAGCTCTGTACTATTCATATAGCATGCCCGCATATATGTGTCACCCGCACTAGAGCTTTCTCAGAGACGATGTGTGACTGTGTTACGAGAATGTGCCTAGGTATATTGCTGGATATAGTTCATCGCCTATGTGCTTTTTTCATGCATATTTATTCATCTCGCTTCCCTTATGTTAGCTATGAGGATTTCATGATACGTCTGTGCTCTTGATTGATCTTCAACTATTTTGGAATGGTAATTCACTTCAGAATAGTGGTAAAAATGGCAATTTATAGCTTATACTAAGTAAAATTTAATGATTTGTGGCTTTTTTACAGCCAGCTGAGTCATTTGACAAAAGCAGCTCGGGCTTAGAGAAAGCTGATTGAAGGAGATTCAACACACCAGCTTGATTAATGAACTTAACAGATGAATGGCTTTATTATAAAGAGAAAAAGTGTTGTTACAACAAGTGGGAAGTAAAACCACAGATCAGTAAATTATCGTGATTTTTGAAATGTTAATAGTGTAACAATACATTTTTTGAATTCCTATTTAGTGTTGGTACATCAGTTTTCAGAGAAATATTAAGATACAAAAATATAAACACAAGATTGCTTACAACCAAGGACGGGCAAAATGCATTGAAAATTTTACAGTCTTGTGGGTATATAGGTGTGTTAATCGCGGAAGATAAGAGCGTGATTAGTCGCTCATCTATGTTACAGGCAGAGGATGAACTCATTGTGCAGTTCAGCGAGTGGATAGGCAGTGATTTTGCCGCGCTAACATCTAGGGGTTTATTAATAAAATGCATAACTTCCCAAAATTTTCGCGATTTCCGGTCACGGAATGGCTGGATTGGTACACCAAATTCATTATACCCAGCTGAAACACCATCTTACTATCTGTCCTTCTTTCACATCGTCGCCCTGCGCGAATAAAAGTGAGCTGTCCATGTGTATGCCGTGACCGATATGATTCTCCAGACTCGCGTTGCCTACGCGGCTTGCTATATGTGGTTTTGTAATAGATATATATTGCTGCGTGTGTGGTTAGTGCAATCTATAGATCCACTTGTACTGTGTTGCTTTTACGACGTATGACATATTACTATGTCTCTTATATAGGAACGGCTCGCCACACGGTGAAGCAACTATTTCTTGACTATACACAGATGATGCGTCGCACGCTAATGCATGGCTATAATGTACACCCTCGATTCCACCTTTCACTCTCTCCATTCTATTACACCGGGGTCAAGCAAGTGTTTAAAGCTCTCTCGCGCGATATGGGGGGCTATACATGCTTTTGCTTCGCGACAACATTACGGCATTACTCTCGCCATTGCCTCCGCTCAGAATACACGAAGTGTGGAAAAGCGTATTCCAACTCTAATAGAGAGATCTAGATCTCTCTTGCTGAGAGAAGACACACATGCATTGATAACGTCTCTTCAGTGTCCTCCATATCACTAACATCTAAGAGCGGTGGTGCGATAGATCGCCATGTTTTGGGGAACTTCCTTTAGGACCATATTCTCGCAGTGACCATCGTCCGTCGGCACTCCTCTCTGCACGTCCTCCCCGGACTGTAGTGCTCCCTTAGTGGACTCCTGAGATCGGTCGCTCTTATACGTGGGTCGTTACTAGCTCAACACAAGAATACTAGTTACGTGTCTGCCCCTCAAACACGTACTTGTGGTCTTTATAATTTTAATTCCGCTCGAGAGACATGTGATGAGTGTGCTCTTCATGGCCGGATACACCGGCTGAATCTTCAATAATCTCACTCCAAAGAGTAACTCTTATAGATAGATTTTATATATATCCCTAGGTGAGTTCACATTATCCCTCATATCCATAGATAGATATAATTTGACTATCTACGGTATCGCGTCTTATCATATAGATAGATACCGATTAGTGAAAATTTTAGGTTGTATCTCCGATCTCTATTTACATGAACCTAGACTTAGTATCCAGTCTTCAATACACGGGTGACCGAGACGATAGACTTCAATACAATTAATCTGTGCCGATACTCTCTCACGTGAATACAATACACACTCCAGACTACTCACATGTTATTCTACGGCCATAAACTCGCTCGAAACACACCTCGTGTGGAGATCAGCTTTGTAGAGACCGTGAAGTGGGTGATGTGTAAGAAATGTAGATATATATCACTATTATATCTTTGCCGTGTACTCATCATGTTAATATGGCCCGATAAACTAGCACCCTCAAGCCGTGAACAATCGAAATGTTCCGGTACGTGTTTTATATGTGTGTATTTCAACCTCTTAGCGAGTTCGCTTCATATATATATCTCATCGTAAACGAATATTTCTCTTGATGTCTTCTCTCTCTCTCGATGCTCAAAACACCATTTAGCTTTGAGACCTCTTTGATCCACAGTTATCGAGTATGATTATCTACCTGGCTGCTCTCTCTCCACTATCTCTCACAGTAATCATGTCTCCCCCGTCTTTATTTTTCACCCACCGTGCGTCAATCCACGTACCTTAATAGTGATTCTCCTAAGTGTACCTATCTCCTCTCTCGCTGCAATGTACGCACTCTCGCCGCCGGTCTATAACACGCATTACTGCTCATATATTACGACGATCTCAACCCTCACTTGGTGTCTGTTCTCCTCTCGCACGGGTCTTAGCTGGCTGTGCATGGTGTGCTCTCACTGCCCCTCGCGCACCCGTCGTGTGGTGGCTTCGCCGGCTCTTCTATAAATAATGAGACAACACATATACTTGTGTGTGGCCACTCTCTTGCGAGTAACACCTCTCTTCCCTCATGCGCGAATCTCTCTCCCCCAGGTCTGTCCTGTGCCTCACTATATAATGTATATGTCGTCGCCAGACGTGTTCGGCCGCCACGTGAATCAGTGATGACCAACACTCTATGGCATCATATAGTAACTCACTTATGTGTGCGATGACGCGCCAGTACCACACTCCATACTATATAGACTGTCGAGTTTGTTGACCAGATATATACAATACACCTGCACCGAGTCTCCCGTCCAATCTCTCGGTGACGCCGGTGGCTACCGATCAGGCTTTCTGAACGGTTCTATAAACAGTACACATTTTTATATAGATTATCTAATTTTTTTGCCTTGACCTCAATGTCTTAAATCTTTCTTAAATCATTTTAATATATAGCGTGAAACTCGCATGTTGATTTGCCTTCCAAACAGCCTCGTCTCTTTCCTACCTACTACAACTCAACACTAGTGGTTACCGTCGCCTCTAGGTGGGTCTCTCGCACTTTTTTACAAAACATTATAGTCTCTGTGTGCGCGCCATCTCACGATTCATATTCGCGACCGCCTCTCCAGCTCTGTGTGTACCCATAGCTCATGCCTCTGCATACGAATCTGGTGGTGGATCGATCCATCGTGCCTCCTCTCTCTCTGGTGAGTAGATATATAATATAGAGTGTGCTCTTATCATATATTCGCATCTAGAAGCGTCTATACTGCTTTTTTAATCGTGCTCTCTCTCTCTCGTATTCCTGCTCGATAGTGCACATACTACTCCTCTCACCTCATGAAAGGGTGCGGTCATAGCTAATGTAGACATACTCTCATAAACGATCCTCAGTGATCCATCGTGTTCTATTATACACGATCCTGTTGTCATACTACGTAATTGCTTTATCTTTTACATATTTTTATCTTTAAATTTGAGGCAACCTCCAGATTATGGACAAATGCTTTCCAGACATTCATGCGAGCGGCTGGATTGTTCAGAACTGTAATTAAATTCTATTATCTATTTGGGTCCAAACCTTAAGTGCCATATTTATTTGCTGGGTTCCTTCATAGGGAAACTTGCTTACGTTTGAATATTCAAAATCAGGAAAGGATACACTAAAGAACTGGGAAAACAGCTTCGCAAGTACTCATTCTGTGACTCATATATGGACCAACTCGTGCCTCTTCATATATATAGAGATAATATACTTATATACTAATCCCGCCAAGCTATCCGTTACTAAGTCTATTCTGCATCTCGTTGCTCCCTGGCCTCGTGCACTTACAAGATACATAATGCTGTAATACGCACTATAAGAAGGATAGCGGGCTCTGCTTATCAATCCATACACTTCGGGCGTGATATAACGGATGCGATCTCCTCGCCTAGATTGGTTTGACAGAGAGAGTAAGAAAACTCATCGCGCGGGAGGCGGTGGTCTCACTCTCTTACTATTACAACGCCACAATGGCGAATAATCTTTACTGCACTCCTTCCCATGAGCGTCGAACCCATACGCCTCGCGCTCTATAACGCTCTGTGTTAACTTGCAGCTTGTTTCGATCGTGTTTATAAACCATCTTGTATCTCTAGTATATCCGCTGTTGGTTAGATTCGTAGCTCTCTCTTGGTAGCGGTGCGCATTCGATATATGGAAGCCCGCGTTTCTGATAACTCTCTCATTATGCTCAGTTGGCCCACCAGATCTCAGATCGTATCACTCTCTCCAAGATTCACTGCGGGTGTGGCGGTTCTCGTAACTCGCTCAGTTGTCGTCGCAACGGTGTGGGTGTCTGATACTCCAAGCGCGAGACTGAGATATTCTAATCTGCTCTTCCCACCTCATCGACGGATTGTCACAATTCTTATCACTACTTTCTCTG
>NW_027020152.1:0-11520 GCF_013076305.1 Rhopilema esculentum
GTGGATAAAAGAACCTTTTCTAAATTTTTATGCATCTAAGATTGAAATCATTTACCATACCTGGCATTAAAAAAGGTAAAGAAAAACAGGATGCTCACAAATGCATGTTTCAAAACTTCTTGTTGATAATAAGAACCCAATTCAAATCTTAGAAAAATATTAAAAATGGTTCTATCAGTCCCCCATCCTAACAACTTACTAAACCTCTCACTAACATCTGCTACCAATCACTTTGAAAATACTTATTCAAAACTTTTGGAATTCAAAATAAATACCAAATATTAAAATCATATATTTAAGGCCAGAACATATTAGAAAACTTGGATTTTGTGAAAATATGTCGAATTCAATTGTTTATAAATTTTGTAAGATATTCATCCTATGTTTTCATATTATGTAAGCTTTACATTGTATGATTTATCACCTTCCAATTAAACACTCTGAAATCCTCTCAAATGCCCAAATCACCAAACGTCATCTACCTTGCTGTCATCGAGTCTGCATAGTGTGACATGTGCACGTAATAGAATTTACACGCACACATCCTTTTGCTCTTGCAAAAACAAGAACTTGTCCAAAACTTGCATGCTCTACAGACTGGGCTCTCATTAAAAACGCAGAGGTTTATGGTTTGATCTCTTGCATCAAGTCTTAAAATGAAATACAGGCCTCACCTCATTACACACGCTTTTGTTCCATTAAAATTTCAAAAGAAATCGCTTCACTTCTGTTGTGACTGGCGATCGCCATTTCTACACAAGAACTACAACATGCTTCTTCTGCCTGCCTAAATGAAAATTTGAACTACGTTTGACAATAGGGGGTGCTCCCGCCAAAAGCGAGCACCCGCGATATCAGAAGCCGATTGGTTGCTTTACAATCACGGGTGCTCAAGGTCATTCACTGATTGGCTAAAGTTAGTTTGCGAAAGACTAAAGCACAAACCAGGGGGTGCTGGAAATTTTATAACGATAAAAAGCTGCACAGTCTGGTCCGTAAATTAACTGGCTTTGACAATATAGAGAGTGGGCTAGTATTGCTCAGACGTGAGAGAAATTAATTGAAAACCTCTGATTTAGTGTCCGCCTACTCTGAAATTTCAGAATATCACATCCTGAATGATTCGACGGGTGCTCAAGCACCCATAGCACCCCCCTAGTTCCGCCACTGGACGGGACAAGGGATGCACTAAGCCAGAAATAGCCTACAATTTGATCTAAAAAACTTTGAATGCTAACTTAAATTCCAGGAAGTGGGCTTGCTAGGTGCACCAGCCCTTAAACTGCCTGGATAATACCGATTTTAAAGGTCGATGTCACCACTGGGAAACATTTTTCCGCCTGATGCACCAGCCCAAAAGACGAAAAGGTCTTCGGGAAAAGAATGACAGCCAGATTGAAGGAAGAAAAGGAAGTGAGAATCAGTGGGTGGGTGGGAGGGAAACTTAATTTTATTCGCTCCTAGAAGCCAAACAACCGTTTTGTGGCAAGCTAGAGAGCCAAGAGGGAGCCTAATCAGAGAGCACGAGTTAGAGCGCCTACCAGCAAAGTCCCGGATGCCAGGGCCTAGTCTCCTTAGCCGCCACATTATTGCGAGGCTAAGATGCAGTTTCCGGCGGGGGATTGCAGTTTCCGATGCAATTAACTCTGTTTAACCAACGGTTAAACAACATCTATAGTTAGCACAGGGAAATAGGCGATTCCCTTAAGATAGGTTATTTGCATAAGGCACTTTGAGCTCTTGTTGCAGTGAGATCCAGTTGGGATCATTATAAGAATCATTACAGATTGATTGCAAGTACGAAGTGGACACTTCTAAGATATATCGAGAACTATACTACGTCGTTCTATTTTGACATTGAATTAGATTACTCTGTATTTACGCATTGATTTATTGCATTGTTGTTTTGGATTGTTGTTTATATTATATTGCTTTGTAGTTGTGCAGTAGCAATTGTTAGGTAACGCCCACAGTGTCCACTGTTGTTACCCAGTTGACCTTGCGTTAAGTAAGCGTTTTCAGTAATCTCCGTAACGTCGCGCAGGCTGATAGAAGTCGTCTCCAACCTATTTGGATACCCACCCGCTCTTAAGATTACGTCCTTAAGACGAGTTTTCGCTAAGTAGCATTACTTAGGCATTGCTATATATTTAGTAATTGATTTGTGTATTATAATATCTTGTTGTAGTTAATATTAGTAGTTATGTTGAGACATTAATTGAACCTTACGTTCAAGTTTACCATCTCGTTCTTATCGTCTTTTCTCGCGGTTCGGACTAAGGTCGGCGAGTAGGTCTTTGCGCCAAGGATAGCGATTTTTATTGTTTGTTAAGTTACAGTCTTCTTATTAGGCTATCGGCTCCAAGTGTCACAGATTCCCGACACTTTGAGTGGTCCGTACCTCTCGGATAGACTTACAGCCGACGTGTATTTTAAGTAGTGTATTGCATTTAAACAACTTTGTTTATTGCTTGTTGTGATCTTATGATTAGTAAGTAATTGTTGTTATCGAACTGTTAATCATAAGAAGTGACATTCAGAAGGTAGCAAAGAAACTGTTACAAATTGTAAGATACACGAGAAAAGACTGCAAAAGTTAAGAGTAACAACAACGTCTCAATAAGGTGTAGGGCTAAGACCTAAACCCAGGTAGAGATACGAGGAGTTGGAAAGTACAGAGAAGCTCCTAGCATTTGCAGAACAGGCAAGTGCACAGAATCACGCCCTTGGCTACAATTCATTGTCCAGTGGTGATACGTACCAGCCAGTTTCGGACGAGAGAATGGTGCGCACTGTCACGTCGCACTCAGTTGGTGCAACCCCAGCACAATCGTTTGGTGATATCCGATCACAATCAGTTGGTGCAACCCCAGCACAAATGTTTGGTGATATCCGATCACAATCAGTTGGTGCAACCCCGGCACAATCGTTTGGTGATATCCGATCACAATCAGTTGGTGCAACCCCAGCACAAATGTTTGGTGATATCTGATCACAATCAGTTGGTGCAACCCCGGCACAATCGTTTGGTGATATCCGATCACAATCAGTTGGTGCAACCCCGGCACAATCGTTTGGTGATATCCGATCACAATCAGTTGGTGCAACCCCGGCACAATCGTTTGGTGATATCCGATCACAATCAGTTGGTGCAACCCCGGCACAATCGTTTGGTGATATCCGATCACAATCAGTTGGTGCAACCCCGGCACAATCGTTTGGTGATATCCGATCACAATCAGTTGGTGCACCCCCGGCACAATCGTTTGGTGATATCCGATCACAATCAGTTGGTGCAACCCCGGCACAATCGTTTGGTGATATCCGATCACAATCAGTTGGTGCACCCCCTGCACAATCGTTTGGTGATATCTGATCACAATCAGTTGGTGCACCCCCTGCACAATCAGTTGGTGATGTCGGATCACACTCGTTTGCTGATTCCTGCTTAGTAAACATTGAGTCGTTCGGTCGCAGTCAGCTTCCAGAACATTATGGCAGTAACACATATGCTAAAAGACAAGTATACATTCAAACGCCTCACGCTGTTCCCCACCCACAGGTTGCCCCCCAGCAACCACCCCTTCCTTACCAGACCCAACCCCCTACGCACAAGCTGCCCCCCAGCAGCTAATCCCAAATACGTATAACACCAGTCCAAGAAGCAGTGCGAGCCAGCAGTCAGCACAGTCAAGAGAGTCTCCGATGTCTCTACATTTGCAGCAAGCAGAAGAAGACAGAAATATCGCTTGGCAGTTGATAGAGCGATTGATGGCCACTATAAACATAAAAAATGATGAGATTGAAGAACTACAGGACAAACGTGAAGCCCTCAACAGAGCGAGTAAGAGGCTTGAAAAGAAAACTACGAGGCTGGAATTGAGGCAAAAGAAGGCTAGAATTTTCATGGAAGAAAGGTTGCATGCTACCGAAAGTCACGAGGCCCAGGCGATGGCAGTGAATTCCATGATGAGGAAAATTGCAGGAAAAGTTCATAGAAGAGAGACAATGGAGAGCAACCAGTCTGGATACAGATTCACTGGAATCCGTTTGCCGAAAATTGATCCAAAGACATTTGATGGCAATCTGATGAGATGACATGAATTTTGGGAATGCTTTGAGCACGGCGTAGACAACAATCAAATGCTGCATCAAGGGTCCTGCATTTGTGACTGTTTCAGACCTCTACTTGAAAGGAGATCATTACGAAGCTGCTGTAAGACTACTGAAGGACAGATATGGCCATAAGATTGTTCTGCGAAAGGCTCATTTTGATGGATTAGAAAAGTTGCCAGTTGTCAACAACAGCTACGAATTGCAGCGTTTGAAACGGTTCTACGAAGAGGTTGAATGCCATTACAAAGCTCTTTCTCCAATCAACGTGAGGCCAGAAGAGTATTCAACCACGATGGTGCCGAAGATCTTAGGCAAGCTCCCTATGGATATTTGTATCGAGTTGACGGAGGGACAAGAAGAAAATGAAGATGTAGAAATGGCAGGATTGGTGGAAGGACTGAGGAAATGCATCAAAGTAATGGACAAGTGTGGCATACAAGAAAGGCCATTTCCACAGCAAAAGAAACCATGGAACGGATCTCCCCCTCAGATGGAAGATTATTCTAACGATCACACAAGCTCAACCGGAGCTACTCTGACATTAGCTGACCATCAGAAAAGAAACAAGTGCGAGTTTTGTCTTGGAAATCATAAGGCAGTGAAATGCGAAAGTATGAAACAGCACACGATAGAGAAGCAGTAGTGAGAAAGTACAAACGATGTTTTGGGTGTTTGCAAAAGGGTCACATGTTCAAAGACTGCCAGAACGGGAGAACCTGCGAAAAATGTTCCATGTCCAAGCACCATGAATCCTTGTGCAAAGCTGCCAATGAGCCTACTGGAGTTATCAAAACTGACAAGATGGCGGGTCCGACAGCTGCAGTAGCATATCAGACGGTGATTGCAAAAGTTCAGAGTGTAGATGGCACAAAGGCTGTGAGGTGTAGAGTTTTGTTGGACAGTGGGAGTGCCAGAAGTTTCATAACTGAAAAGCTGGCGAAGAAACTTGGAAGAAGGCAGACCAAGAAAAGGGTGTGCCAGAGGTTCGAAGGCCTAAACAAATATGTGCAAGAACTGAAAACAGCGAGCCATGTAGTACAACTGACATGTCTTGATGGTGCATACAAAGACTTAATGGAAGTCAAGACGCTCCCGGCCATTACCACAGTTGGAAACCCATCCCCTCTCAAGTTGAAGAAGATGTACCCACATTTGCAGGGCATCTATTTTACTGATGTGGCAACGGAGAGACAACTTGAAGTGGATATGCTGATTGGCAGTGAACACCTTGCAGACATAC
Organism: Rhopilema esculentum; assembly: GCF_013076305.1. The sequence continues at coordinate 5,357 of NW_027020152.1, forward strand.
AAACAGGGCACATCATACGAGGGGAGGCAAGAGGGCCTGTGACAGTCAAAACCAGATTGGGTTGGACTTTGATGGGGCCAACAGGACGAAGCACAAGCAAGTACAAAAAGGAACCGACGATTTTGATCATAGAAGATGATCACAGTGGAAAGGATGAATTTCTAAGGTTGCAGAACTCACGGTGAAGGTGGGAAGGCCTCAATTTTCTGAAAGAACGAAGAGAAGACTGGCTGACTCAACCTGATGAATGTAAGCCCTCAGAGGAGGCAGAAAAACGAGGCAAGGCTCCTACACTGTTGGTGAAAACCGAGGGAAGAGCACAAGTCTTAAGAGCACAGAATAACTGCGGAAGAAGGCAAGAGGACATGCCTACTTTTCAAGCCGAGAACCAAGAAAATGTGAAGAAGGACTGAGGCTTCGAGGGAAAGCATAGTGATGTCGAGCTGTTCCAGAAAAAAGAAGCACAGAAAGGTCCAAGGAAAAGAAGAAACGCTTTCCACTTGCTCAGAGGACATGATTACAACATTCCAAGAGATGTGGCACCGCAAACGGTTGTCAATGGCAACAAAAAGAGGCTGGAAGGAGCAATTCAGAAATCATTTCTATCGGGAGCCCAGCAGGGAACACGAGGCCACGCCAAGATGCAGCAGAAGACTAGCTACACACCACGGAAAGGCCATAATCAGCACAATCGCAGAGGATCTCAATCAAGAAGAACTTGCTTGACGAGGGGAGTGTGTGCTGGATTAGGCCCATCGTGGCGGACAGTTAGGCCAAGAACATTTTGGGGCGGTTGTCCGAATGACGTAATGGCCAATAACCGGCAATAACGCATGACGTAATAGCAGAGTGACCGTCACTCTCTAAACGTTTGGCAACTTCGAAGCAAGTGCAGCAAAGACCAAGTAAAGTCAAAGTCAAGACAAAGACCAAGTTGTGGCCTGTGAGTCCCTTGATTATTTGCATAAGGCACTTTGAGCTCTTGTTGCAGTGAGATCCAGTTGGGATCATTATAAGAATCATTACATATTGATTGCAAGTACGAAGTGGACACTTCTAAGATATATCGAGAACTATACTACGTCGTTCTATTTTGACATTGAATTAGATTACTCTGTATTTACGCATTGATTTATTGCATTGTTGTTTTGGATTGTTGTTTATATTATATTGCTTTGTAGTTGTGCAGTAGCAATTGTTAGGTAACGCCCACAGTGTCCACTGTTGTTACCCCGTTGACCTTGCGTTAAGTAAGCGTTTTAAGTAATCTCCGTAACCTCGCGCAGGTTGATAGAAGTCGTCTCCAACCTATTAGGATACCCACCCGCTCTTAAGATTACGTCCTTAAGACGAGTTTTCGCTAAGTAGCATTACTTAGGCATTGCTATATATTTAGTAATTGATTTGTGTATTATAATATCTTGTTGTAGTTAATATTAGTAGTTATGTTGAGACATTAATTGAACCTTACGTTCAAGTTTACCATCTCGTTCTTATCGTCTTTTCTCGCGGTTCGGACTAAGGTCGGCGAGTAGTGTCACAGATTGCGGGCTAAGGATAGCGATTTTTATTGTTTGTTAAGTTACAGTCCTCTTATTAGGCTATCGGTTCGAATTGTCACAGATTCCCGACAAGCCCAAGGAATCGGTAGGATTCTGTTTAAAAATTTAAAACATGGTTCTATATGGTGGCTGGGTACAAATTCCTAGGTGACATAATTTGCCATGAGCACTTGGAATAGAAGGGGTTTCAGTCTCTCTATAAGAACAAGGAATCGGTAGGATCTTGTGTAAAACATTTTAACATGGTTATTTGTAATGGCTAGGTATAACTTCCTAGGTGGCATCTTTTGCCATGGGCAGTTGGATTGAAGGGGTTGTCGTCTCTCTATAAGCACAAGGAATCGGTAGGATACTGTCTATCAATTTTTAACATGGCTATATATGGTGGCTGGGTACAACTTCCTAGGTGGTATCATTTGCCATGGGCACTTAGATCGAATGAGTTTCCGTCTCTCTATAAGCACAAGGAATCGGTAGGATTCTGTGTATAAATTTTTAACATGGTTTTTTGTGATGGCTAGGTATAACTTCCTAGGTGGTATCATTTGCCATGGGCACTTAGATCGAATAAGTTTCCGTCACTCTATATGCACAAGGAATCGCTAGGATTCGGTGCATAAATTTTTAAGCTTGATTAAATGAATTTTAATCACGTTTAATATGTGACAGGGTACGCTTTTTAGGTGCCCCTTAGGCTTTTGTTTTTGGGCACAGATTGCACAATTGCGGAGTTTGTGTTTATTGTAGCAGTGCTCGATTAAGCTTTAAATTGTGTTTTTTATACGGCTAAAGCAACCAGCGTGCAAGTGTGCATTGGCCTTGGGTATATAAACTTTTCTTATCATAGTTTCATTCTCACACGTTACACAACAACTCGAAGTTAGACTTTGGAGAGGAAAGGTTTTTCCTTTGCGACCCTGCCCACCCAACCCTCGTCTAGAAATTTTCAGGGGTTTTTATTTACATCCATGTTGACTTTCTACTTTTCTTTTTTTCGTGCATTAGTTATTGGTCGTGTGGCTTGCGACCTTTTTGCATGAACAAGGTGCTGCTAGTCGGCGGAAGAAGGCCATTGTTCTTCTTCTCAAGCCCCTCAAAAATGGTTGGGGTTTTATATATGGCCGTCTTTGCGATTGGCGCACCGACAGCCCAAAAATAAATGGTTCAAATGATGAGAGAACACCACCTTCAGTCTTATGATTGACAATGGTGAAACATTCTGAGGACCATCCTACTCTTATTTGCTAATGGTTTTTGTTTAGTGACCTGGAACAAATATTAAACATGGTTATATATGGTTTCTGGGTAAAACTTTCTAGGTGGCACCATTTGCGATGGGAACTTGGATAGAAGGGGTTGCCGTCTCTCTATAACCACAAGGAATCGGTAGGATTCTGTTTATCAATTTTTAAGATGGTTTTATACGGTGGTTGGGTACAACTTCCCAGGTGGCATCATTTGCCATGGGCACTTGGATAGAAGAGGTTTCCGTCTCTCAATAAGCATAAGAAATCGGTAGCATTCTGTTTCTAACTTTTTAAAACATGGTTATTTGCTATGACTAGGTACAACTTCCTAGGTGTCATCATTCACCATGGGCACTTGAATAGAAGGAGTTTCCGTCTCTCTATAAGCACAAAGATTCGGTAGGATTCTGTGTATCAATTTTTTAGGTGGTTATATACCGTGGCTGGGTTCAACTTCCTAGGTGGCATCATTTGCCATGGGTACTTGGATAGAAGGGGTTGTCGTCTCTCTAAAAGCACAAAGAATCGGTAGGATTCTGTGTATAAAATTTCAACATTGTTATATATGGTGGCTGGGTAAAAGTTTCTAGGTGGCATCATTTGCCATGGCCACTTGGATAGAAGGGGTTGCCGTTTTTCTATAACCACAAGGAATCGGTAGGATTCTGTGTATCAATTTTTTTAACATGGTTATATACCGTGGCTGGGTGCAACTTTCTAGGTGGCATCATTTGCCATGGACACTTGGATAGAAGGGGTTGTCGTCTCTCTATAAGCACAAAGATTCGGTAGGATTCTGTGTATAAAATATCAACATTGTTCTATATGGTTTCTGGGTAAAACTTTCTAGGTGGCATCATTTGCGATGGGAACTTGGATAGAAGGGGTTGCCGTCTCTCCATAACCACAAGGAATCGGTAGGATTCTGTTTATCAATTTTAAAGATGGTTTTATACGTTGGCTAGGTAAAACTTCCAAGGTGGCATTATTTGCCATGGGTACTTGGATAGAAGGGGTTTCCGTCTCTCTATAAACACATGTAATCGGTAGGATTCTTTGTATGAAATATTAATATTGTTATATATGATGGCTGGCTAAAACTTCCTAGGTGGAATTATTTGCCATGGGTACTTGGATAGAAGGAGTTTCCGCCTCTCAATAAGCACAGAGAATCGGTAGGATTCTGTGTATAAAATATTAACATGGTTATATATGGTGGCTGCGTAGAACTTTCTAGGTGGCATTATTTGCCATGGGTACTTGGCTAGAATAGATTGCCGTCTCTTAATAACCACAAGGATTCGGTAGGATTCTGTTTCTCAATTTTTAACATGGTTATATATCGTGGCTGGGTACAACTTTCTAGGTGGCATCATTTGCCATGGGCACTTGGATAGAAGAGGTTTCCGTCTCTCAATAAGCATAAGAAATCGGTAGCATTTTGTTTCTAAATTTTTAAAACATGGTTATTTGTAATGGCTAGGTAAAACTTCCAAGGTGGCAGTATTTGCCATGGGTACTTGGATAGAAGGGGTTTCCATCTCTCTATAAACACATGGAATCGGTAGGATTCTGTGTATCAATTTTTTTAACATGGTTATATACCGTGGCTGGGTGCAACTTTCTAGGTGGCATCTTTTGCGATGGGCAGTTGGATAGAAGGGGTTGCCGTCTCTTTATAACCACAAGGAATCGGTAGGATTCAGTTTATCAATTTTTAAGATGGTTTTATATGGTGGCTGGGTAAACTTCCTAGGTGGCATCATTTGCCATGGCCACTTGGATAGAAGGGGTTCTTGTCTCTCTAAAAGCACAAAGAATCGGTAGGATTCTGTGCATCAATTTTTTTATCATGGTTATATACTGTGGCCTGGTGCAACTTTCTAGGTGGCATCATTTGCCATGGGAACTGGAAAGAAGAGGTTTCCGTCTCTCAATAAGCATAAAAAGATCGGTAGCATTCTGTTTCTAAATTTTTAAAACATGGCTATTTGTAATGGCTAGGTAAAACTTCCAAGGTGGCATTATTTGCCATGGGTACTTGGATAGAAGGGGTTTCCGTCTCTCTATAAACACATTGAATCGGTAGGATTCTGTGTATAAAATATTAACATGGTTATATATGGTGGCTGGGTGCAACTTTCTAGGTGGAATCATTTGCGATGGGAACTTGGATAGAAGGGGTTGCCGTCTCTCTATAACCACAAGGAATCGGTAGGATTCTGTTTATCAATTTTTAAGATGGTTTTATATGGTGTCTGGGTAAAACTTCCTAGGTGGCTTTATTTGCCATGGCTACTTGGATAGAAGAGGTTTCCGTCTCTCTATAAACACATGGAATCGGTAGGATTCTGTGTAAAAATTATTAACACGGTTTTATATGGTGGCTGGGTAAAACTTTCTAGGTGGCATCATTTGCCATGGGTACTTGGATAGAAGGGGTTGCCGTCCCTCTAAAACATAAGGAATCGGTAGGATTCTGTGTATCAATTTTTAAGATGGTTATATACCGTGGCTGGGTTCAACTTCCTAGGTGGCATCATTTGCCATGGACACTTGGATAGAAGGGGTTGTCGTCTCTCTATAAGCACAAAGATTCGGTAGGATTCTGTGTATAAAATATCAACATTGTTCTATATGGTTTCTGGGTAAAACTTTCTAGGTGGCATCATTTGCGATGGGAACTTGGATAGAAGGGGTTGCCGTCTCTCCATAACCACAAGGAATCGGTAGGATTCTGTTTATCAATTTTAAAGATGGTTTTATACGTTGGCTGGGTAAAACTTCCAAGGTGGCATTATTTGCCTTGGGTACTTGGATAGAAGGGGTTTCCGTCTCTCTATAAACACAAGGGATCGGTAGGATTCTGTGTATAAAATTTTAACATGGTTATATATGGTGGCTGGGTAAAACTTTCTAGGTGGCATCAATTGCCATGGGTTTTTGGATAGAAGGGGTTGCCGTCTTTCTATAACCACAAGGAATCGGTAGGATTCTGTGTTTCAATTTTTTTAACATGGTTATATAACGTGGCTGGGTGCAACTTTCTAGGTGGCATCATTTGCCATGGACACTTGGATAGAAGGGGTTGTCCTATCTCTATAAGGACAAAGATTCGGTAGGATTCTGTGTATAAAATATCAACATTGTTCTATATGGTTTCTGGGTAAAACTTTCTAGGTGGCATCATTTGCGATGGGAACTTGGATAGAAGGGGTTGCCGTCTCTCCATAACCACAAGGAATCGGTAGGATTCTGTTTATCAATTTTAAAGATGGTTTTATACGGTGGCTGGGTACAACTTCCCAGGTGGCATCATTTGCCATGGGCACTTGGATAGAAGAGGTTTCCGTCT
>NW_027020153.1:0-13066 GCF_013076305.1 Rhopilema esculentum
TTAGACTGTCTATCATAGACTGTCTATCATAACGTCTATCATAGACTGTCTATCATAGACTGTTATCATAGACTGTCTATCATAGACTGTCTATCCATAGACTGCGTCTATCATAGGACTGTCTATCATAGACTGCTATCAAGCACGGTCTATCATAGACCGATCTATCATAGACATGTTCTACAAGACTGTCTATCAATAGGACTGTTATTCATAGGATGGTCTATGCAAACGTCTATCATATTCATAGACTGTCTATCATATTCATAGACTGTCTATCAAATTAGACTGTCTATCATTAGTCTTAGACTGATCTATCATAGTCATAGACTGTCTATCATAGTCATGTACACGGTCTGTCATAGTCATAGATGTCTCATAGTCATGACTGTCTATTCATAGTCATAACTGTCTATCATATCATTAGACTGTCTATCATAGTCAGTAGATTCTGTTCTATCATGAGTCATAGACTGTCTATCATAGTATAGGACTGTCTATCATAAGTCATTAGACTGTCTATCATAGACTGTCTAATCACTAGGACTGTCTATCATAGACTGTCTATCATAGACTGTCTATCATAGACTGTCTATCATGACATGTCACTTAACTGTTCATAGACAAATTTGGGGGGGAAATCCGCAACAGGGATCCATCGCAAAACGAATTTACGATACATGAGAATACCAGCTAAGTTCTTTCCCCTGTGGGGAATCGGGCTTAGAAAAGAAAATAACTCTTTCTACAACCGATTTCCCCGAAAGGAGGAGATTGCTGTTTAAAATTGATAAAACGATATCCACCAAAATTCAGGACAAAACTCAGTCTGCTTAGAAAAAAGTACAAAACAACAGCTTTCGTATCCTACAGGGAAAGAGCCTCGGATTTTCAATAAAGCCATTTTGCCATAGCATTACAATAGTGAAACATATTCTTTCCATCTCAAATAAGATTGGTGCATTTTGTGCCTAAGTATTGGCTCCTTGATTCTGACACTACTATTAGGTGCGTATTATTTTCCCTTGAACACTCATCAATGGTTATTTGCTATGATACTACTGGCACTTTAATCGCTTGACTACGTAACAAAGGATCTCAATTACAGGAAAAAATTCTATATTTTTTCTTCATCGTTTCCATATGTGCCTGATCGTGATTGAGCTTGGGTGCTCTATTGCTGCGGTTGTGTTACTCATCAAGCCTACTCAAATGTCTCTGTACAACCTGTCTCTTTGATACTGTTGTGGCTTGTTGTCGGTCTGCGTGAGATGTGATACAGGCTTAGTGACTCTGAACCAGTAAGTCAGAGGTTTCAAAATTCAAGAATTTACTTATAAGAAAAAAGCGAACAACATTTTTAAGTATCAGAAAACTATGCATAGTTCAACCGCAAACAAAACCAGTTGCGGAAAATCTCAGTTTTTTATTTAGCCGCGAGGGTAGGAGGAGTCTCTGAACCAGGATTTCTCAGCAAGAAAAAACAATCTTAACTTGATTTGTCGACAGGTAGTATTTCTGTCAAATAGCTTAGGGTTAAGCCGCAATGCAGACCTCAAGCCCCCATGCCCCATGATTCCTCTATTTGCATATTGATTGCAAGAATAACGCTTAATGTCTGGATGACAATAAAGTTGGGAAATTAGTAATGTGCGAGTTAATTTCCTAAAAGGTAATGAGATTTGGTAAGTAATTGAATCAACTATACGTTTCAAACAAGTTCGTATATCATCTTCGATGATAAATTAATTGCTGTTTTTTAACCTCGCTAACGTAAATTTTGTTAGGGAATCTTTGGAGCAAATCTATTACCTCGAATTATAACATAAATTTGAAAAACTATTCTCATTAAAGTAGATTAAGGACGTCACAAAATTTACTTCTTTTTTCAGAACCTATATAGAAGTGTGAAATGAAAGGAAGTATACACTGATTTCGTGGAATATTCTCTTTGGAAGGAATTAAGAAGTAGGTTTACTATACAAAGATGTTAATTTTAGGTTGCATATTTTCAGTTATGTGGATGTATATATTTTAATGTTTTGTTAATCTTGCGCTAGCCTAGCACACATACACGGCAACAGTTTGCATCCAATCTATACCTCAGAAAGCCTAAGATACAATCAAATATGTATTCAACAATCAACAACTAAACTGCGAAAGCGTCTCTCGGAGTTTCTCAAGGACTAATCCCGTGCAGTGCATTACTCAATGTGCATCATTGCATGCACTCCCTGGAGCGTCTTATTTGGTTGTGACAACCAGCTCAATCAGTTCAACAATATAAATAACAAGACAGTTGCTGTAACAGTTCTCATATCTAATAGCAATGGAGAAGGAAGGAACAGACGTTTGAAACACGTGCCCAGAGTAATAATAACTTCTATTTTATAAACAGTAGCAGATAGAGTCAAGAGAAGCCTCCCGGCATCGCGAGATTCAGAACTTTGTTATTTTACTATTTGATTTTCCTCAAGTTCCTCATGTACAAATATTGCCACTTTGTAAAATAGATTTTGGCAAAGTCCTCATTACATTAAGGATAGACTTTTTCTGGGCTAGTGTGTATATTTTCAACTTTGGCTGAAGCTGTTTGGATGAGATGACCACTGTATAGAAGACAGAAGAGTTTTTTGTATTTTTGAAAATTAAAATGGCATAAAGTTATGTTGATTCAGTCCGTTGCGTGTAGAACCTTATCTTGTTCTTTGTTCAATTACAGATTTGGAGCCTGGTGTTTCTGGGATTAATACCACCAGGGCGTGTTTGAAGCCTTCAGATATGTTAAAGTAGCTGCATCTTATACTTTTAAAATAACGTCCATCAACGCCGTACTGTTGCTACATTTAACCTATTGGCCTCAGAACTTATAATAGAAATGGCCTGTTAAGTGAAAATTAAAAATCAATTAGATAAAGAAATTCGAGAAAAATGGTTATAAAAAAATACAGCCTTGTAAGAGGCTCAAGAGCCATGATCTAAAAAAGCGCGATGTTCAGAGACCTCGAGAATAACGGTAATGAAAAAGCGGTAGGGAAAAGATTATAAGCATGCTTCGAGAGTATTACATAATATGCCGTCAGCGATATCATTGCAAGTTACTGCGTGTACTGTGAGTACTGTGAAGTTACTTTATTCTCAAAATTTTATTTCTAGAACCAATTTACAACACAAGAGGCTCTGTGCTACAAGTTTCATGTCCCTCGTTAATATGGTTATTTGCACGCAGATAGAACTGAAGAAACTGGATATCAAATTATACATTCTGTTAGTAGTTAGTATCAAAATGTGTTTTTCTGCTTGATACGATATATTATCTCTAGAAGCACAATATCGCTATTTAGCGCTAGGGCTGAACGTAATCTCTAGTCTTGCCAGTTTTCAGTTCCAAATGATATCCTTCGACCCTTTATTGTATGACATTTTGGGGTAAATGAATATCTATGCTGAGGGGTGAGGTGAGAAGGGAGGATTATAAACAATAATGTATTATCCAAGAACCCTAGCTTCGTTGTTTCACTAATAGTAAGTGCTCGATTTTGGCATTACATGCATTGGTCCATCTTAATTTAAGGCTCGCTATGCTATATAAATTTTGCAATTGAAGAATAAAGGTTCTGGCTTGCAATGTTAATTTCTTTCATATAAGATTGAATATCACTGCGAAGTAATGTAGACACAGTGCAGTACAATTATCTGCATACACAATATTATATGTATTTGGATATCGCTGATTTGGCAATTCGTACCTTTTTTTACAACTGGCATGTAGTATAAAACCAAAATTGAGACCCGGTAAAATGATGTCAAAATATTATACTCATCCATAATCGTACATACAAAATAACTGACTTAACAACACGTGCTAACTGGAATAAGAGGCTAGATATATTTTAGCACATATTTTAATACTATTGTCTCCACAGGGGATAACAGCTACCTTCCTTCCCCCAATCTCTCTCCTCTATGTTAGTGATGTGAAGCAGAGTTCTGTTTGGTAGGTATGTTTGCAATATCTACTCTGCACCAATTCTTCTGTTGATTCATTGTTTGTTTATTATCTTCTGGTTGTTCTCCGTGGTCAAGCCCTGTATTCCTCATCTCCCCCTTGCACCCTCCGGACGTGTACTCTATCATCATGAATTTGTTGTGCTTGGTATTGGGTTAGGGTCAGTCAAAAACTATCACAGACTTTTTCTTAGTGGTTCCTCTTGCAGAGAGTCGGGGCAAGTTTTGCTTCTTTTTCGAGTAAAGTGACTTATTCTTGGAAGCGACTATAACTTCAGTTGATTGACAATGAATAGTAGACTTGGCTTTTCCACTGGCGTCAACAACTACAATTCAGATTTCTCCTATCAAGGTGGTGCTGTTGTCGCAATGCCGCCCCCAACTTTTGGTTGAAAACAACGTGAAAAATACTCTCTTTTCTGAAGGTGGTTCTCATAACATACAGTAATCATTGATCTCTTATAATGTATGTTGGAGATAGCTTTTCTTAGGTCGTAACTGTTGTTTCATTCTTTCTGCTGCTCATGGTTGGGATACTGCGATACAATTTAAAGGAGATTTTTAAGGCAACGTAACATGTCATTGGCAATAAGCTAGTCCTGTTTTCACATGTGTGGAGCAGACTGTTGAAATTCTGTTGCTCTGCGTGGTGATTTTATTAGACAACGCAAGCTTCGTTTGTAAGAGAAGATTTAAGGCACCAAAGAATAAAAGAATCAGCAGGTTGAAAACTTAGTGCTTAGTTATTAACCACTTGAACGATGGCGTAGACAGCTATTGCAAAAGTGTCCCCGTCATATCGGCCAGTTGTATCAATTTGTTTTCTGCACACAGGACTATAACTATTTCTACCAATGCCCCTCAGAAAGCATCCACCCTTTGAGTGTGGAGAACGCGAAGACTTGGATTTACCTAACCCAAGATTTTGCGACTTCCCGCACATAACATTGCCTATGAACATTTGAGGCACCTATCAATGTGCAAACGTGCATAATCCCATACCTACAGACAATTGGTCGTGGAATTCGCTCTTGAAGCAATAAGTAGTGACTCGAGATCCTCTTTGAGGGAACCACTTCAGGCCATTTTGTAAAGTGGTCGACCAGCGAAAGAGCAATACTGAAACCATCTTGAGATGCAAGGCAGCAAAAAGGTCCGGCTAAAGAGTCGTGCAACAAGTCTCGAATCGTTCAGCTTAGACGATGATTGGGCATAACGATTTCTTTGTGGTATCCTTGAGGGGTTGGTATTAAAAGAAGCCAAATCTTGCAACTTTTTCACCCAGTTGATCACATCCTGTTTGCGATGGGCCAGAACTTAGTGTCTCACCTAAAGGCGAGACCAAGTTCTGTCAACACAGCATACAATGCACAGAGGTAACTGGTGTGGTCATTGGCAAGTCAGGACGGTTCACGTAAACATTCAGTGTATCTACAAGCGCATTCGTGCACACCTCTGCAAAATGCATCCTCAGATACAAGAAAGTTTATTGCGATTGGTTTTAAGGACCTAACAGGCAGACAATTCAAGTTCGTTTATCAGAAGCACATTGCTACTCGATTTGATGCTGGATGTGTTGATCTTTTGTATTTGGAAAATCTCTCATCTCATGCCACTCAATTAATATTAGGTTTAAATCTCTTCCTAGTGTATTTGACCATGTATGCATGCACTGAGCACAGTCCGCATTATGGCGTGTGTCCTTGGATGGAATGTGTTCTATTTTAAATTGACTCTTGAAAGTTGCACTAAGCCACTTCCAGCAATTTTCTATCTCTTTATGGGTGCGTTTGGATTGCAGAATAATGGTTAACGTCTGATTATCAAACTCAAAGAAAAGCGTTTACCGATAAATGCTGTAGGAACGCAATTCTCGGTAGACAAAATTATTAGCATGGCGCCACTCTTTATCTCTACAATGTTTCCATACCACTGATCGAAGTTTCATGAATCTTTTCTGCTGCGTAGGCCGCGTTACTAATGGTTATCGTTTTGGCCATCACCATATTCTTCAGGAGCTATTAAGACATGCACCTTCACCATCTGTCTATGCATATTCGACTTCTAGAATGACAAGAGATCTGCTACTCATGCACGGAGCCTCGCTAAACTGCTCGCGGAAGGAGAGAATGCTTGCTTTCAGTGCTTCAAAGCTGTTCGCAGCTTCAGGTGTCCAGACAAACTTGAGATCGTTTTGCACAGTTCGTGTAGAGGAGCAGCAACAACAGAGAGAGTGGTGAAACATTAACAGACACAAAATTGTGCCTGCCATAAAATTCCTTCAAGGATTATGCATCTGGAATGGCACTGGCTAAAATCGTGATGTCGACTAGAATGCGAAGCTGTCGTCACAGTCGAATTGTGTCCCTTGTCGACACTTGAAATGGCCTAAATACGGCAAACTTGTCTGGAAAACAATTTGCAATTTCAAGCCGTTCAAAAGTGAGACCACGAACACTGCACGAATTCTTGCTTAACACACCTTTCTAGCAACATTGGAGAAGCGTCTGATCTAGTGAACATCTATCCTTAAATAACGCACAATCATCGCGTACGAAGGGTGGTAGAATACAGTCGCTTAAATCAGAAATGTTTGTTTCCATGGCTTCGATTGTGAACCAAAGAAGAGGGTCCCGGTTTATACCTTGAGCGTTGCATATACTTCCAGGATCTCATTTGACCTAATAACCGTAACCAGGAAGAAAAAGCGCAAATATCGGTTATTCTATCCAGCACACGCTCTTCGTTATTTATATTTACGTTGTGCTAACTCCTACATGGATTGGCTGGTACCACTGTGTCGATGCTTGACATATTGAGAGCCAGCGAACAGGAGTCAAACAAGTTGAACGGGAATGGAGAAGGCCAACCTGCTAATCTTTGATGCAAGGGTGAGAAAACTGATAGTCAACTACAGAGTCGAAAACGATCGTAACATCACAGCTATTTGAAAACATTCTTCTTTGCAAAACCAAGGAACTGTAGCAGCACGATAAGGTGAAATTCAATGATGTTCAATTACCTAGCATAAGGAGGCTATTAGTGTTGTAAAAAGTGTTCCCTTGACAATGAATTGTTGATGAAAGTGGCACGTCTCCCCGTTTAAAGTTTATTGAAATGGTGTCTGAATGAGCCACAAATCAAAGTCAAATACATGTCTCACGCTTGGTTTCTGCCAATTTTGGTTGTTTGATAAAGAGGATAGACATTCGTTAAAATTCCATCTATAAAATCTTCTTGGCTTTGTTGAAACTGCGAGGTGAGGACAAGTGCTGTCAACTGTGAAGTGAAATCGTAATTAGGTTCGAGTTTAGTAGAATTATCTGTTCCTGAGTGAGAGAAGATTTAATTGTGTCCTTTAGGAAGAAACAGAGAATTCTTAAAGTCACATGTCCCTAGAAGCAACCTTGCGTGCCCTTTTTTGATGGCTGTGCGACGCAAGAAGTATTAACCAAGGACGGTGGGAACACATGAGTGCGTGATGACGAAACCTTGTGTAAGTACGGAACAACTTTACACGCAGAACGTTTCTTCAAAGGGTGCTAGTCCATCAATCAGATGCAGTCGGTTCTGGAAATTTGGGCGGACATGCGATGAAAGGGAGGGGCCCATTAGCAACTGTCTTAAATAGTCAATGATCGGTATTATTGTGGTACTTTGTTCGTGTTATGAGAAGCAATGTTTCTTAAAGAGAAGGCTGAGAAGATACCAATACCATGTGATTGAATCTAGATAAAGGAGTTTCTTGAGGTAATGCCCCATTTGGCTAAATATTTAGAAACCTCAAAACCTGAGAATTGCAGAATAAGGCAATGCATCAATAATCATTAAATCTTCAACAATGTCGATACAGCAGGATGCCCTACTACAAAGAGGGCTTCAATCACACCAAGTTCATTATTTGTCCATTGCATCAAGCAAAACCTGGGCCAGTATAAACCCTGTAATGGTAGGTTTTGCAAAGTAAGGGACTGCCAGTGAAAATCTTTTGGCCAAACAGCATACGGTGGCACCAGAATCAAGCATCATTGGAATTTGCCTGTCCATTGTAAGTTCCTGTATCCAAAGCAAATGTAGGTTCTCTCTGCGAAAGAATTGGATTCTCTTTTTGGCGGGTCAATGAAGCATGTCGCTTCCCAGTATGACCCTTTACTGGGCCCCCAGAAGTTTCCCGACTGAAGTTAGCTGCTGCTTTGTAAGCTAGGCAATCACGTTGGATATGATTTAAGCCGTGGCAAAAAATAGCACTGATAAGGTTGCGTCCGTCTGGCCTTGCGTTTCGAGGCTGAAAATTCCCGCCAAAATTTGCTTGAAAACCATTGCGTGTTGCCTTACGAGTTGGCTCTGGCAGAAAAAACAGGGGGCCAGCCATGCTGATTTTGACGTGCTGTAGGCCTAAACGGAAGGTTGTACCCTTCGAGATCGCTATCCACTGATTTTGCCTGTGTGCCACTCTACTAACTTCATAGTACTAGCCCATAGAGTCCCTAGTTACCTTGTATCAACTATCAATATCTTCTAAACGAGGCTAAGAAATCTCTCTCACCCATGCATCATCCTCCCCCCTTGTGTGTGTGTGATTGATCTCGCGGCGCAGCCGAGATCTATTCCAGTGCTAATACGAGTATATCACCGTCGACACATGCGAAGCATGAATGTTAACTGCGATTCACAACCAAATCATACATGCACTCAACCGTACCAACTTCACGTTAGGCCCCTCACAGCAACTTCAACGATCCAGCATGGTGCCCCGTTTTTTCTCCCCGCCAGAGCAAACCGTAGCAATCACGCAATGGTTTTCAAGACGCAGATTGCAGGAATTTTCACAGCCTCGAAACGCAAGGCCAGGAACGGACTCAACCTATTCAGTTTGGCTATTTTGCGCACGGCTTAAGATCATATCCATACGTGATGTCTTAGCTTACAAGCAGCACCAGCTAATCTTCCTCAACCATCGGGAAACTTTGGGGGGGCTCTACTCCCATAGCTCTAACCTACCATTTATATATCGATGTGCGAAAGACAACGATCTGCTCATGATTACCCCCAGGGCAGCCATCATATAACGAAATATCGTTACTGCGAGAGGGGAGGAATAGTCTAGAGGCATAGCTACAGACTTACTCCACCCTGTTAATCACTCCTACTTGTAGTCCTGTTGGCTCACCAATTGCATGCTTGATTCTAGTGCCACCGTATGCTGTCTTGCCAAAAGAGTCTTCACTGGCAGCCTTACTTGCAAAACCTACCATTACAGGTTATACTGGGCCCAGGTTTGCTTGATGCCCACAATGGACAATAATGAAAACCCTTTGGTGTGATTTGAAGCCCCTCTTGTAGTAGGGCCATCCTCTGTATCTTTCACATATTTAATTTATTGATTATTGATGGCATTCGGCTTATTCTTTGCATTCTCGGTTTGAGTTTCTAAATAAATTTACCAAATTGGGGCATTGACAACCTACCAAGAAACTCCTTATCTTTAGATCAATCCATGGTATTGGTATCTTCCAGCCTTCTCTTCAAGATAATCATTTCTTTTCAAACACCGAACAAGTACACAATACTACCCGCGACAATATTGACTATTAGACAGTTGCTAATGGGCCCTCCCTTCATGCATTCCGGCCCAGTTTCAGAACCGGGACTGCACTGATTGAATGGACATGCACCCTTTGAAAACGTCGCGTGTAAAGGTGTTCCTCTTACACAAGGGTTTCTCATCAACAACCTTCCCAATTTTTTCTTGTTGTTCCCACCTCCTTGTTAATACTTCTGCCGTTCGCAAGACCATCAAAAAGGGCACCAAGTGTTGCTCTAGGGACATGTGACTTGAAGAATTCTCTGTTCTTCCTAAAGACACAAATCTTCTCTTCTACTCCAGGGACACATATAATTCTACTCCAAAACCTTCCGTCCTATTACGATTCTACCTTCACAGTTGACCCCCACCTTGTCTCCCTCGCAGTTTCAACAAGCCACAGAATCACGACCGAATTTTCTGATGTTCTCTCTTATCAACACAAAAGTGCCAAACCAACGTGACAAATTTGACTTGAATTTGCTCCATCACAACCCCATTCATAACTTACCAGGAGTGCCACTTCATCAACAATCCATGTCAAGTAACATTGAACAACACTATTAAAGCTCATGGCTAATTAACTATTGATCACCTATCTGCGCTAACATCCTTTTTGCCAAGAAGCAATGTTCAAATAGCTTATGACCGATCTTCGACTTTAGGACTATTCTTTTCTCAAACCTGCCATCAAAATTCAGGTTGCCTCCTCAATCCTCAACAGTCTTGACTCTGTTCGCGCTCTCATATGTCAGCTCAATCGGAACTCAAAGTGGCTACCACAAATTCCGTGTCTGATAAATCAAACCATCATTCCTTTCATCCTGTTACGGGTTTTGGTCAAGACCGTGAAACGTTATGCCTCCAAGGTATCAAACCGCCTCTTCTTTGTCCAACAAACCATGAAACAAACATTTTCATTTAAGCGACTATCTCACCACCCTCTACATAGTGTATTAAAGGATTAGATCCAGATCACCTCTCCAATCTTCGAGATTTAGCAAGAAATTCACAGGTCTCACTTTAGCTTGAAATGCAAATTTTCCAGACAAGTTTGCCGTATTTAAGCCAGTCATTGACAAACACATCGCCTGACCAGCTCGCATTCAGTCCATCACCGATTTTCCAGGCCATCCAATGCCCAAAATCCTTAAGAATTTTTAGCATGCACAATTTGGATCGATTTTTCCCCACTTCTCTGTTGCCTCCTCTACACATCTTGCAAAACGACTTCAAACTTTCTGGAAACACTGAGCTCAAGAACCTTTGAAGCACTAAAGCAGCTTTCTCTCGTTCACTCACCAGTTTTAACAGCTCCACAAGTACACTCTTTCATCCTAGAGTCATGCATCGACAAGTGGGAAGGCATCTTAAAGCCCATAACAAATGATGGCAAACATAACATCGCGCCTACGCAGAGAAGTTCAATGAAACGATCAAGGGGAAAACATGTAAGGAAAGAGGCCATGCTATAATTTTTGCTACCGAAAAATTTCTCAACTACTTCTGTAAACCTTCTCTTGCAGTACTATAACGGTAACTTCATCCGTCAACCAAACGCAACCCTAAAGTAGAAAAAAATTGCTGAATTGGGCGTTGCAACTTTCAGATTCAATTATAAAATAGAAAACACATTCCATCCCAAAACAACCCATAACGACTGTCTCATCGCATGCCGTGTCAACTACTGGAAGAATTACAACTAATATTACATGGGCTGCAATCAAAAATTTCCATAAACAAAAAGACAACCACATCCAACAGCAATCGATACCATGCTCCTCCACTTCTCTTTCGTCTGATAAACGAAACTTTGATGTCTGCCGTCTAGGTCCCTTAAAACCATATCGCAATAAACTTTCTGTATCTGAGGATGGCATTTTGCAGTGGCACAAATGCACTGTAGTACCTGACGATTTACGTGGAACCGTCCTGAAACTTTGCCATGACCACCCATCCTCTGGTCATTTTGCTGTTGACAGAACTTGGTCTCGCCTTTGTGAACACTATTTCTGGCCCAATGCCAAACAGGATGTGATCAACTGGGTGAAAAGTTGCAAGATTTGTGCTTCTTTTAATCCACCCCCTCAAGGATACCACAAAGATCAGTTACAGCCAATACAGTCTACTGAACGATTCGAACTTGTTTGCTACGATCTAGCCGGACCTTTTCTGCCTGCATCTCAAGATGGTTTCAAGTATGCTCTTATCCTGGTCGACCACTTTACAAAATGGCCTGAAGTTGTTCCCCTCAAAGAGATATCGGCACCTACTATTGCTAGAGCGATTCACGACCAATGGATCTGTCGGTATGGGATTATGCAACGTTTGCACAGTGATGGTGCCTCAAATGTTCATGGCAATGTTATGCGGGAAGTCGCCAAAATCTTGGGTATCGGTAAATCCAAGTCTTCGCATCTCCACCCACAAGGTGATGGCCTTTCTGAGGCAATGGTAAAACTAGTTAAGTCCTGTGTGCAGAAACAAATTGATCAACATGGCCGTAACTGGGACACGTTCTTGCAATCAGCTGTCTACGCTATTCGTTCAAGTGTTAATAATAGCACTAAAGTTACACCTGCTGAACTTATTCTTGGTGCTAAACTTTCTTTACCAACTGCGTTGCTGTTTAATAAATCACCACAGCAACAGATTCAACAGTCTGCTCCACACCATGTGAAACAGGCTCAAGCTTTTGCCAATGACATCGGTACGCGCCTTAAAAACTCCTTTACCAATGTTCGCAGTATCCTCAACCAGAGCAGAGAAAGAATGAAACAACAGTACGATAAGAAAACTACCCAACATCATTATAAGATCAATGATACTGTCATGTTATGGAACCCACCTCAGAAAAGAGGTATTTCACGTTGTTTTCAACCAAAGTGGTCGGGGCCTTGGACAATCACCCACTTGATAGGAGATCTGAATTGTAAGCTTGTTGACGCCAGTGGCAAAGCCAGTCCTACTATTCATGTCAATCAACTGAAGTATATACCTCCAAGATCAATCCACTTACTCAAAAAAGCAACTGACCCCCTACCTGCAAAGGAACCACCTAAGAAAAAAGTCTGTGATATTTTTGCTGACCTAACCAATACCAAGACAACAAATCTCATTGATGAAAGAGTACACGTCGAGGGTGCAAGAGGAGGAGGGAATACAGGGGACTTGAACCACGGAGAACAACCAGAAGATAATAACAACATGATCAACAGAAATTGGTGCAGAGTAGACATTGCAAACATACTACCAAACAGAACTCGTTCACATTCACTAACATAGGAAGAGAGATGGGGAGGGGGATAGTGTTATCCCCTGTGGACAATAGTATTAAAATATGTGCATAAATCATATCTAGCCTCTATTCCAGTTAGCACGTGTTGTAAGTCAGTTTTTTGTATGTACGATTATGATGAAGATAAATATATTTTGAAGTCATTTTACGTCTCAATATTTGGTTTATTACAATGC
>NW_027020154.1:0-12824 GCF_013076305.1 Rhopilema esculentum
CTGGATCTGTCCGAGATTTGATTTACATATATTGACGAGACCTTAGAAATTTTTTAGATTGGATGTCTCTACCGTTACTGCGTTCTACCTCTCTGATGAGTCTTGTATTCCGATCACCCTGTGCTACGCGTCTGCAAATACTCACGGTCTATCCTGGTCAAACTCGTCCCTTTATCGCAACCAGCTTTTTGAGTGCTATGTCAAATAGTACTTCGTCTTATCGTAAGAGTAATATCTTTAAAAAACGCCAAAACTTGTGTCTTGCTCATATATCTTTAGTAGCATTTCTTGCGATTTCAGCAATCTTTTTAATAATTTGCAATTTAATAGTCGTTCACTCTCTCAAGATTGTTTTACCTTTAACAAAAATTTATTAATCTATTGTAATTTGCTTTTTTCTTTTCCATCTTTCTTAGGATATACGGACTCTAACATCTAATGAACTAAATATATTAATCAGTCCAATTGACACGACATTACTTTACTATAATGTATCATTTTCGCCAAGGATTATTGGACTTCTAATCTCAGAGCCAGCAACAATAAAGATTAATGAAGAAACTTGCAAAATTGCTGGTGGCCTTTAAATACATAAACTACAATTTGCTCAATTTCGACAACTTTAAGCTGTTAAACAACAAATACCATCTTGAGGCTAAAACCATAAGAAAATAGAAGATGAGACTGTCAAATTATAAAGCTTAAATGAATGAGAATAGACTTCCATCACTATAACTATAGGAAATATGCAACAATAATTATAAAAACTCTGTCCAACTTAACATAAGTTCCTACGAAAAGATCAGATCTAAACTATCTTTACTGACTTTTGTTTAAACTAAATTTCTTTTTTTTTTAATGAATGTCTGACTTATTCTATCTCCTTATACTATTCATTTGTATGGAGAGCGTCGCGCTTTCTGCGTATAAAGTCTTGATAGTGGAGCTTGAACTTCTAAAACTAAATTTCTTTTCATTAACAAGAAACTGGTTTGTTGGCTACACTTAAAGTTGTAATTTTTCTCTTTGCCTTAAATGTGAGTTGCGCGTCTTTCCTGTTTTAACGCAAACAAGCCCAAGTCATCTTCTATGGTTCATCTGAAATCTTCCTCTGAGCGAGATATTGGGATAGTGTTCTATATATTCGAAACGGCAATGTATAACTTATGTTGAATCAGAGTCACTTTCTTGAATTTGCTTGACCTGCAGAATTCTTTGCAAGGATACGTTATAAGGTGAGTAGTTTACCCATCTGTGATTAAAGTCCTATGCATAAATTCGTCAGCTGGTTTGTCAGCGCGTAGTGCAACAGGGACCATGATATAAAGCTAGGACACTTTTGTTTCTGTGCCTATAACGCTGTCGTCCCTTTTGATAACAGGGTTATTCACGTCCGAGTCACCATATAGAGAGTGTCAGTACCACGGTATTTTCCATTTATGTATGTTATACTAGTCCTTTCAAATGCATAGAGTAGTATGTTCTTAGCGATTCGCACTAAAAATGCTTGAGTGTAACTCCTCTCATCATAATTTTTCGTAGGATAATGTAGTCTCAGTGCTTGCTCGTATATATATACTCTTCGATCATTAATCGATATCTCGTAGTTAGTGTACTTACATACAGACCCTAAAATAGTATAGTATCAGTACATTATATATAGTCTTTCAGTTTACTCACTCGTCTTTCTCCTTCGCTATGATTCAAATATACAGCTCAGTCGTGATATGCTCATCTGGCTAATTTATATACAATCTTCAACTATTTCGTGTGTCAATACTCCTTCTCCTTATCACCTTTCAAATTATCTTATATTTATGTCTTTCGACCATGCCTTTTTTGTCACTTAAATATTATCTTCATCTTATCCCGCGTGGTGTCTCCTAGTATCACAATAACTGAAGATTGCATATGACTATACGAGCTGCTGTTTTGCGTATGCGGCATCTGGATCCTGTTTGGGAAGAACGTATTTATACATGAATATCCTACTATCAATCGCTATATTGTCAGATAATACTTACTTGCGTTTCACTTATTTAGTTAGTACAGACTTTATATGTGAGAGTTGAAAATGCAATTTACTGAGATGTGATTCAGGTTGCAGGTGGAACAACATTTACGTCTTTTTACTCTATAACAAACCAACTAACTATTCAAGATTCCTGCTAAAAAAATTTCAGTCATCACGCCTTCTTAGCTGTAACACGCTAACAGCCTCCTTATTCATCCCCTTCCGAAATTCTCCTCGAAGATTCGAACGAGTTAGCTTATTGTAGTCCACCTTCTTTGACTCGAATTTGTTCACGCCAAACAAAAAATAATCAGACAAATTGTGTTTACCTTTTTGAAATGACGTTAGCAGCGGATTGAGTCCGCCTTCCCATTATTACCCCCTGATACTTTTAGCATGACCGACTCCATATGATGCACAACTCACAAACAACAGCATGCTTCACGTCACTTCTTTGTGGTATAAGATCCGGTGACTTTAGTGGCATATTCGAATCTAGAACTTTTTCAAGTGAAGGGCGCAAAAGTTGCTGTCTCCTCATTCGTAAATTATCTAGCCTCATGTATCTCTCTCGAGCCTGTCCTAGCATAGTACGAGCCTAATGAAATTCGCATATAACAAGACTAGATAATTACATTTACCATTATCAGTATAGTGTGGACTACAATTTATATATGTAATTAAATTTATGGGACAAGTCTGCTGTAAAACTTTAATCGTATCTTAAATGGAATTTACAAGTAATGTACTTGCGCATATTACATCGCAAGTATATGAATGATTCTCTATGTCTGGAATTGCGTTTGTATTTAAACCACCCTTTGCTGCGTGTATCACAATGTTACCGTTCAAATCGTGCTAAAAGGTGTCCTAGTGGTTCTAGTATTATAGTACAGGTTGATAGAACTATTCTATCACTTACGCGTGCTTCTCGAACTCAATGACGAGTTTCATTTGCGTATGCCTCAATGGTATTGAGACTCCGCACGCCAACAATGCATCGTGAGTTCTGCCCTTTGTGAGAACGTATGACGTATATGGTAGTGACCAACCTCAGCATTCTCATACGAAGTAGAAGGTATAGCCTCCCACACAGTCTCCTTTCTTCTTGCCCAGTGTGTGTAGAATATTCTTCTATATTTAGTGTCTTATCTCCAATTTCCGTGAAGTGTGTGGAACAATAATAACGTATTATAGTGTGTTCTCTACCTTCGTGGTATCTATCTCTGTCTCTTTAACATGTTCCAAGGCTTCTCGCTCTTGGTTGTAGCAGTTTCTCCTCGCTATCTCGCCTAATTTTTAAACTAAGAAGCAGGCGTTTTTAAAAATGCATTTGAGAGAGCCGAAATTTCTTCTCGTGATTTTGATAATAAACAGCACTTCCGTATGGGGGTTTTAAATCATCCTAATACCATTTTCTTCAAATTTCACAAGAATGAAGTGGGAGAGTGATCGCACTCGTCCTAACCTATTTCTGTCCTCGGACCAGCTGTGCCGAGCCTTTTCTTTCGTTCTGTCATTCGTTCAAGCAAAATATACGCATTTGTCAATATACGGCGATGACCAAGATTCTTCTATTTTTTATATCGGTTTGTAGTGTCATATGCTACCGATTCTCCATGTTCGTGGGTTCTAATGTCAACTTACAATATTACTTAGAAGTCGACTTCATCCTGGCAATCTCGGGCACCACTGTTAAGGGATTCAGGCATCTGTAGTGCAGTCTTTTTTCAGCTTCAGATAATATGTTTAAGATTATATTGGGATAAATAGAAAATTTAATACTGGTGAGAAACAATAAGTTGCTAGATCTTATTGGACAAAAAAGACTTGTAAGGTCTACGGTAAAACAGTTTCTGTGATAAACACCATGCATTTTTTTCGATTTTTTCTTCTCAATTCTATATAAGCAGCATATACTTCCGGGCTTACACAAATAAGGGCCATATTATATAGCTCCCTACTATCACCATTACAAAAGAACACACTCTCTCTCATATTGGTAATTTTAAGACGATCATCATACTAGTTAGGAGCACTTCACCTTCTCATAGTACAAACGGCTAGTTTTCATTAAAAAAAGCATCCACATATTCTTTATACTCATATAAACTTTTAGTCTGGGCGCCCTCTCGACTTTTAAAGTGTCCGTCTGCCACCTATTGTTTCAATACAAATCTCGACATTGTTAGTTGACGGTTTGCGATATTTGTGCGTGTCTTGAGGCTTCGGAAATTAAGTATTCTCTATTTACAAGTTTAATTGCGCATGCGCCACAATTGACGACATTATACACCAATGTACAGCCCGTGTGTATAGTTAACACCCGGCTTAATTAGTTACATTAAAATTCTTTATTTAAGTGTTGACTTGACTCCGGGATCTGCCTCCTGTGTGGTAAAGCTCCTCATATCGTGTCCGAAGGTAGGCTTTCAGCTGTGTAAAGGATTCCCGTATGTACTCTCGACGTCGCAAGCTGCTCAAATTCCTTCTGACATTAAATGCGTATTCGAGAAAAGCTTCAATTACCTTAGGCTATCGCACGGAATATTGCAGAAGCTAGATGAAGCTGTGCGAAAATTTTCCACACGGTACTCAAGGTGACTCTGAAGACGTCTAAGTGGCAAAACAAATCGTTTGCCATCAGCAATGAATATGTGTCTCTATTAATCTAGCTTGTGTCCTGTTCGTTAATACCAAATGTATGTATCGAGCTGCCGGAAGTATTGGACAAAACAAAAAATTATTGTCTACCCGATTTTTTGACAGGGTATGGAGTTCTCAGGAAACATGAGATAAGATGAGGAAATTCATATTTTATAAATCTGAACAATCACACTTTTAGATCTAGGACGCACTCCTTACGTGTTTCTCCATTAAGGCCCCTTCCCGCTGCTTCACATTTATCAGTTCACCCGCCACTCTTATTGATCTGTAATACCATACAGATACACATAAGACCCACTACCCCAAGGGGGATTCCTATTCATGACCCCTATTTTGGAACGTGTGATTTTGAGGTTATAAAAACTTTTTTTGTAATCCTATATGTTCATTTAATGTATTCCATGGGAAAATAACAGTTTTTTAACGATAATATTATTTATGCACATAAATTTTTCTCTCGTGGGAACTAGACTTATCCTTACTCTCGGAATTAAGCATTTGTGCCATCGAATTAGTAAAGGTTTTATTCGCTTTTGATCTCCTTGAACCCTTTAGTGCCATTTTAAAGGAAAAGTGTATGGAAAAGCCTTCAAGTTGTTACGTTTTCATGCTTGCGAGTAACTGAATCGCGTGTACAATTAGATTTAACGGATTACTCTTGAATCCGCTAAACTCTCTTACAAGTCTTTGTTCATATCTCGTATTTTATTATCTTGGGGCACAATAGTTTGCCCAACAAATATAAAACATCTTGTGTGCTAGAGAATGTATCAGATCAAAGTTTTTTGACATCGTATTGTTGCATTTCCTCTGCCATTATACACCAATTCAGAAGTAATAGTAGCATCAACTACCTCAGTACAGGGACTTGTTATCGAGAGAAGACTATGCCACATGGGTTATCATTGTCAAGGAAACTAGGGTCAAGATTGTAGAATGGGGGACGCACAGCATAGTTAAAAAATTGATTGCAAGGCGCGCACTCTCATAATAAGAACAGGCCAAGGATGTAAAACTCATATGTTTAGCAATCTTTTAATTACATGTGTTAGTAGTGCTCTCTATGAGGATATTGTTCCCTTGTTTTGAAATTAGACAACTCAGAATATGGTGTTTTCTTTTTTTACAGTGTTTCATTCCATGATTTACAATAGCTGAGGAATATATTATGGCAACAGTCCATTACACAAATCAGTACTCAAAGCATCAATAGCTTTTTATAACCATAAATCTTCCTCCTGGAAATTGACAAATAGGCATTTCTTGAGAATATCATATTTATTCGGTGTTTCCTAAAAATTCTTAGGTTTAACATGAGTCCAGTGGACACACTTGTGAGGATTACAGCTACAAATCATACAATTTTATCTACCCTTCTTTTTTGGAAGACCAATCCAATACTCAATCTCTCTCCTTTAAACCTGGCTTACGCCTTATCAATTAAATATCAAATGAGTTAACTAAAATCGTCTTCTACCTTAACAATCAAAAATACTACGTATTCCCTAGTGCTATCATTTCGTTAGTCACAAATGAAGGTTACAGATACCAATCAATGTCAATCATTCAAGCTTTACCAGTTGAACCTGAGCAAAGCTGGAGGGCTTTGCCCATGCCACATGTCTCGGAACATCTTCACTATACAATCGGTTCAGATTGTCAATTATTCCAATCATCCGACTTTCGGGGAGTCGGCATCCTTGATTTGCGTTTCTAGATCTGCCCCTGGATATGTTGTAACACAGCCTTGTCGCGTACAAGAGAATCCAGTCTGTTTCGTGTTAAACCAATTACTATTACGTATCTGTGGTCCATTCATCTCTGATCATTGCAGACTTGGAAGTACAATGCAGTAACTCATCATGGAATTGCTGTTGCACTTATGCTAGTCCTCTCCCATGATCTATACTGGATTAGGTTGCGGTTAGGATTTAACTACCTAGAAAGAAGACACGATTACAAAAAGTATGACCGACACGAGAGTAGAACAAATTTTCAGAATCATTCTGCTGACAAAATGGGTTGCTCCTCACTCCTAATCTCTAGTTTCCTCAATAAAAGGCAGACTCACCAGACTTTTTCATTAATATCATTGTTAATTAAACCACGTCAATCTGGATAATGGTTTTCGCTATGAAAGCCAAGGAGGATGATACGGAACTAAGACGCTTCATCGAGCAGGTTTCACATATCGAAGAAGGCTAAAAAAGACAATTTAGAATTAAGTGATACTGGGAAAAATGGAATATAAAAGACCATCCTAATTAGTTAAAAAGATAATAATCATCGTACAGAAAAACATAAGTAAAGCATATGCAAAAATTGCCAAGTTGTTTTTTATGGAAATATTTATTTTTGTTAGTACTTATGGATGTTCTTTGAATACAGAGAAAAGGTAATTAAGTGGAACTTGGAGGAACCCATCACAAAAGAGTACAGTGTGTGTGTTTTGACAATGTTATTATTAACTGCCCTTTTTTAAACATACGTCTCACCTAGTGTCATTCGAATATGGTTAGGACCCTGCTTTCGTCTCGGTACGCCTCATACTCAATCGATCATTATACGCTCTATGCTGGCATGGTCTTGTCCCATCAAGGCCTCTACTACTTCAACTAGTGATAGTTTGGCCTCTATCCACTTCAACTTTATCATGTTTCCTGCTTATGCAAAACAGTTTTAAATGTTACATTCAATGCAGCAAGACTCGGACCAGTGTGAGACAAGAAACGTTATTGTCTGTCTGCAAAGACCTCTGCTGTCCAAAGTTCCACAAGCCTGACTTGGTTCTAACAGGGCCTTAGAGAAAGGATAGTGCAAGACCAACAGCTCCAAATTCTCATTGAGAATGCATTGGTTTATCCCCAAAGCATGGGCCACCCAGTTTTTTCCAGTTAAGCCACTAGGATCCACGCAGTCTAAAGCGGATGGCTGAATCAGGAAATTGGAATGATAGTGGCATATTTTAAGAACGTGGATTGCCCCAGTGGCCTTGAATAAGGCTATTGTAAGTTGGCAAATTAGAATTTACATAAATAATATCGTTGCGCCGTCTTCAGAAGGCCCCATTTTTATAGAATGCGCTGGAAACATTTTAAGCCCCTTTTTCTTTATTTAATCAGAACAGTCTCCGATTAGATTTAACGATAAAGAATTACTAAAGCATCATAGGTTTAACAAGATTAAGATATTGAAAAATTGGAACAAGTTAATTTAAAAAATGAGAATTCATCAGTTAGAGTGTAGATATGTAACATTGCTCACTTCTTAAGATAGTTGAGTTAATTCTTTGGTGTAAATTTTATTATTGCAAAAAAGTAAGAAGGGCAGAGGTGACAGGCAGAAGTTACTTGCCAAATTACTTACCTCAATGAATGCACTTCATGCAGTCTTCCTGCTAGCGCTCACTATTTTTATAAACTCGCTCATACGTTTTCGCGAATTCTGTGTCCCCACTCGGCTTACATCAACCAAAAGCATTCATTATTTCAGGTTCTTCGTTTGAGAGGCAGCATCCCATTTGGGACACCACCTGAAGGTTCACGAGAACGAAAAGTCGTTATTCACAAATGATGCCTGTGCTGAGTTACTGATTACCCACACATTCATTGTACTAACACAATGATAATAATTGGCACAACCAACCTTTTACCCTGATTCTAAAGTCGAATTTACCCAACCAGCAGCAGCAAGCTAATTGATTCATGCTAGTTTTTAATGCGTCGTGCTGCCCACTTTTACTAGTCTCTGAATTGCCTCGGCTATCTTTATGTGAGGCATGCTCTACAGTTCCCTCTTCACATAACCAGACCTATATCTGTGGACAAAATGATGCAAGTATTCCATTTCTTCCTTTTAAGAGGATACAGTTTTGTTCCTTTCCCAAAGAGTCAGTCAAATTCTTCTTGTTTGTGCTGCTGCATGGAGTAGGGAAAGTATGGAGATGATACAGTCTCTTTTGAAGCTAATTTCTTTTTTCTATAAAGCATAATTAGCAATCCTGTTTCAAACCAATTCACTCTTCACATTTGTCTGCAAAAAAGAGGTTAGATAAGAGATTATTAAATGATAAATATGGGCTTTTACCAGCCAAATATAAAGCTCAAATGTGTTAATGTAATCAATAAGCGTTATTTTGCCTGGATTCTTTTTGGCTGATATTATATTCATTTATCAGTGGGTGAAAAAAGTATCAAACATTTGAAATATTTTAATGTCCAATTATTAAATTAAGTTCAAATTTTAAGTAGTGTGCACTGAATGTTTGGGGCGTTAAGGATTTTTCAGAACTTTACTTTCAGATACTGCAGATCGGCAGATATATCTCTTCTAATACCTTGATTTGTTGTAGGCTACTAAGTCTATATCTGTCAATAAATGTTTAAGGACTACATTCCTCTCTCTAATTGGTCACGTGACCCTTGTGCTTTTCAGTGTGTCTCTTTCCGATACGGGCCATATCCTACCATTTGCCGAAACTGTGCCTTGGTGGTCCTTCGCTACACACGCAAGTGACTCGATGAGAGATCTCCATGACACAAATTTCTTGGGCTCTTAATGTGTCTCTTACGAATGGATATTGGTATCTCGGCTAGCTAGTACGTTTCAGTGCAGAATTTCTCAGTGTGGAGACGCGGAGGAATAAACAACACGAGTCTCCTGGACAGAAAAATTTGATATAAAAGTAAGACATACCATACTTGCTCTCAAATTTCGAGCTTAACAATCAGTATAAGAAGGGGAAGTTTTGTCGTTTTTGGACATGTCGCATAGAAAGCGATAGATGTTTCTAGTGCTACTCTGAAGTGTTAGACTTATAGAAACTTTATATAGCGCTATTTTCTAAAGCGAGAATATGAGTACATAATTGTCATTTCAGTCAAAAAGTAAAGTTCTGATCTTAGCATCAAAATATGGCCCTCTTATTTGAATTATTAATGGAATTAAAATATTTCATGTTTAGATACTTTTTTCAACATGGTTATCTTATCTACAAAAAAGAATCCAGCAATAGGTGAAAATTAAAACATTTAGTCTTAATATTTTGCATGGCAAAAAGCCAAATATTTATCATTTATAATCTGTTATCTAACCTCTTTTTTGCAGACAAAATGTGAAATTGAATTGGTTTTGAGAGCCAACAATTTGGTGGTAAACAATAATCAAAGTTCTTCTGTCATTCTAACTGATGAAATAAAAAGAGAATTTGATGACTTTTGGGAAAGGCACAAACTGTATCCTCTTAAAGGAAGAAATGAGATACTTGCATCATTTTGTCCACAGATATTTGGTCTTTATCTTGTGAAGTTGTCTGTAGCCCTCACATTAATAGGAGGAATTCAGAGACTCAGTAAAAGTGGCACGAGAGTAAGAGGTGAATCACATTTGCTGCTGGTTGGAGATCCAGGTAACTTGCCATTTTCATTGTGTTAGTAACTGAGTTTGTATCACAGAAACACATCATTTGAAGACATTTTGTTCGTGGTGCCTGCTTTCAACCAATTGAATAATGATGCTTTTTGTTGTTACACGGAGAAAAATTCTGACTGCAAGGTTTATAAAAAGACCGGCAGGCGAGTGCATCTATTGAGTTAAAGTAATTTGCAAAGTATTTGCTGTTCTTTGCATTAATACTTGCTTTTTATTATCCTAGTTAGTCCTGTATGGGGCCTTCTTTACAGCCACAAAGATATTTTTATGTATATTTAATTAGCACTATAGCTTAATTTCAGGCACTGGGAAATCACAGTTTCTTAAATATGCAACTAAACTGATGCCTCGATCTGTGCTTACAACTGGAATTGGCACTACAAGTGCAGGATTGACTGTTACTGCTGTTAAAGATTCAGGGGAATGGCAACTAGAGGCTGGGGCACTAGTTCTTGCTGACGGGGGTCTCTGCTGCATTGATGAATTTAACTGCATCAGGGAACATGATAAAGCCTGTAGGTGGATAAAGCACTTCATTTTACAGTGAAACATTTGCAGCTGGCTTGTCTCTCTGATGTTTTTACACAAGTTTCTCCAATGACTTTTCTGCCTGTTAAAAAACTGCTAATAAGCAACCTTGGGTTTAAGTTCAATTATTCACCTTTTAAAAGACATTGTATAAAAAATATCCATAAAACTGCAATTTTGCTATGCTTTACTTATTGTAGATGATTTTTTCTTTTAACTATTGGACATGTCCTTCATTTTTTCCAGTCATTTAAAATTATTTTTTAGCCTAGGATGGAAACAGCTGAGGCTTTAGTTAATCATTTGGTTAAGCCAATGTGTTATTTCAATGATTTAATAAGTTGGATTTGTAATTTTGAAAGTTGAACTGTTGGAGGGAACAACATTTTGTAGCAGATGACCTTTAAAATGTCTCTTCCTTGTGGCATATTTGTAAATGTCTCTTCTTTGTGGTTTTCTACCAACCAAAGTTTGACTGGAACTGCAAGTGCATCCAAGTGTTATTTTTTCAGCCATTCATGAAGCAATGGAACAACAGACGATAAGTGTAGCAAAAGCTGGACTTGTCTGCAAGCTTAATACCAGAGCTACAATTTTGGCAGCGACAAATCCCAAAGGAAATTATGACAGTGAAGAACCTTTGAGTGTTAATGTGGCATTGGCAAGCCCTTTGCTCAGTCGATTTGACATTGTGTTGGTTTTACTGGACAACAGAAATGAAGATTGGGATAAGTAGGATTTTTCTTTTTATACTTTATTGTATAAAGGCTATTTATTTTTCAAGAGTATTTATGTAAATGATATCCTCAAGTGTTTGATGGACAGTACTGACATAAATATGTATTTTGTAAGAATGCATGTTTCCTTTCAAGGGAATATTTTTTAAGTGATAGAGCCTTATTGTGTAATTGACTTTTGCCTAGATTCAATATGCACCTGGAGAACACTGTAAGACAACATCTATTTGTGTTGTCTATTTCAAAACAGGGACAATATTCTCGTTAGAGAGGCACTAAACTAACACATGTATTAAAAGATGTAACGAAGAGTTTTACATGTTTTAATTTAAATTCCCTGCAACAAATTTTACGTTTGACTGAGCGTTAGTACGGAAAACCTGGTGATAGTTTCTCTGATAAGCCCTGTAACGGGTGTTGATGCTACTACCTATATTATATAAAAAATATTTCTGAATTTTCTAGCAAACAATGTATTTGTTGGGCATTGTGCCAGACATCCGATGAGCTTTTAAGGTTACGGTAAACGTTTTGAACACGAAAATTGGTTTTTCCTTCCTAAAGGCCAAACGGCTCAAGGAATCAGGATAAACTATATATCATTCGATGCACAAGATTATGGCGTATCTAGCCAGATAAAAATTATTGGCAAATAATGTTAAATGTTATTTTCCATGCGAATTTACTGGTCAAAAAGTGTACCACCTTCAAAAGCTATTATGTATCCTTGCGTTTGAGGTAACAAAATCTGACTTAGACCAGCAGGAAGTGCAGGACCTAAGCTACCAAAGTGTGTCTCAGATTTTCTAAATTCCTCCTCTTCTTGAAACTATACCCTGTCAAAAATTGGCAAATAATTTTTCCACCCTCCGGCAGCTGTATTTGGGTATAAAAGACGGACCAGAGAAAATAAAAAAATTTTGAGACACATTTTGTTTGCCCAACGTCTGCCCTGGCCGTGTGCAAATTTTCGAGCCATTCGATTGGTTCCTTGGGTACATAATAGCTTTTTCGTACCTTCATGTAGAGGAATTTCGAGTCCGGAGAAAACGGGATTTTAGTGATCGCACTTGCAAGATACACTCGTAAGCCACAGTGTAATCCGGGTCAAGTCACTTAAAGATTTAAGATCAATAAGCCTGTTTAAATAAACACGGGCGTACATTGGATATATGGATGTGCCATGCGATATTGTAAATGAGACATGCGACCACAACCGCAAAGCAACGATAATCGGCTTAACAGGTCAAGAAATTTTCAGGCCTCAACTAAAAGTTTTGATAAAGAAATTATGGAAACATTCGTTTACATGGGATTTTTTCCACTTTCAAAATTTCTGTTTGTTTCAAATTTGGTATCATTGTGTGCCTTGAAAGTTCGGCTACTTGAATGTGAAAAAATCGAAAAAATGATGTTTTCATCCAGAAAACGTTTACCGTAACCTTAAG
>NW_027020155.1:0-12394 GCF_013076305.1 Rhopilema esculentum
TGAGGAGTTATACAGTCAAGTATGATCAAGAGTCCGTGGTCCCTAAATCGAGTACATAGCCAAGTCTGCGTTCAGGGAAGATAGTTCTTACTATATGCAATGTGTATTATTCATTTATAAATATCTAAGTTACGGTAATTTAATTACCATGAAAGCTGTGCCATTTTTGACACATGATAATGATTCAGAAAAATGTTTGTGCCCTTTTTATTGGTTTTGGCTCCCCCTGTTCAAACCTGCGTCCGGGTGCAAAATGCACGATAGAATATGCCCGTATCCGGAACTGGCATTACAGCATCAAGTTTTGTTTTAACTCTCAACATCAATTAATGTGTATACCGTAAATCCTCGAATTTCCCCCCCCCCCCTCGAATAAGCCCCCACCCTAGAACTACAAATTGTCAATAAGCCCCCTCCCCCTCAAATAGGCCTCCACTGCTATCGTAGATTCTCAAATTGGTCCCCTCAATTTGATGATTTTTGCCATCAGTTTGATGAGGTTGCCTATGGCGTTTCAGTGAACTACCACAACAAATTCATACTTTTGGTAGTAATTAATCAAATGCTCATAAAGAAATTACTACTTAAATAAACGATGTCTTCTTAATGTCAACAATGACTCTATAAGCCCCCCCCCTCTCGTATAAGCCCCCCCTCGAATAAGCCCCCATCCAAAAATATAAAAAATAGATAAGCCCCAGGGGGCTAATTCGTGGATTTACGGTATCCGTATCTTGTGCAAGCATTGGTTAGGGTGCTAGATGCAGAGCCACACTCGTGGGATAAAAGGAAGCTTATAAGTGCATGAATAATCTTGAAAAAAATCCAAATGAAGTAGAATCATCATTATATCATTATCTGTACCGCACAAAATCTGTACCTACATGTGCATTTTAAGTTTCCAGTGCTCAGAGTATGGAGCCCTTGCCCCAGGGGGGTTTAACCTGGAGAAAAATACAGGGTTATGCCTTCCGCAGTAATTTTTGTTGACCCTGTCCTGGGAAAATTTCTTGAAACATGAAACCTCTCCTGGAAAAAGAGCTTTAATTCCAATTTTGAGCTATAAGTAAAGAAAACAATAGAGTGGACAACGATTTAATTTTAATGACAAATCTGACTTTTTCTGGAAAAAGTTTCTTTGATGGGCAAACCTCTGTCAGAAAAAACTATTTTCAGCTAAAAATTGAACTCTATTAGCAGGAAGGAACTCTATTAGCAGGCTAGTCAATGTATTAAGTAAGCCCAGCCAGCGCTTGTCGAAATGTCACTTCTATTCTGTGATAGAAGGTAAAAACTAAGAGAGAAAGGGAAAGGCAGCATTGGTTTCAAGGGATGTACACTGATGCAGAAAGTGTTAATCTTAGACGAACAGTTCGTCACGAACTACACTGAACAATGAAAAGTCAAGATTAAAAGTGAAAATTTTTAAGATTCAGGACTGGCTGACTATTTACTATTTCTTCTGTTGTGTTACGTTTTTTTGGGTAAAAATTCTTATAGTTTTGACAAACGATTTCTTATATTTTGCGATAAATTTTTCCTAGAGGGTCGATTTTTTTACAACACCACAAAATTAAAATCACAACATCACAAATCAAATTTACAACACCACAAAACGGTAACAAAACCAGGTTAGAATAACCCCTGAAATACTCAGACCATGGCTTATTAATTTCAAGTTAGTTGTTTACAATATTAGTTTACGCATATTCGATGCAGTTAGATTTGTACACTTCATTGCCATGGGATTGTGATAAGACTCCTTTTTCTTCGGAATTTTTAAGGCCTCGTTAGGAAACGTTCACTTGCGTGGGAATAGAAACCCGTAGACAACAGGCCCACGGTCTAAGAGAGGCGCAGAAATCTATGCCAGCCATGTGCTTGAAGTTAGTGAATTATTCACCTCCATTCGAATACTTAGTCCTTGCCCCCTTGGAGGGACCATTACAGGCACCGTCAGACAGTGGCGGACTGGCAATCATTTGACCCACCGGGAAAAGCAGCCAAAAGGGCGCCAATAGGTCCTAAAGTCACCTAACTTCGGGGTTATAAAACGGGCTCGGAAAACTTTGCTTTGGCTGAGAATCAGTTTGTTGCAAACATTGTCATAGGAAACGAAGCGGGGGAAAATTTTTTGAAATCACCCTATTTAGAATGTCGGAACATGCCCCATGTTGGAAATCAAACTTTTTTATTCATAATTAGCATTGGCATGAAGAAGATTCTCAGTCAAATTGACTGTATTTGAAACGTCTACACGGCTGACAAAATTTGTAGGTACCAATTGATGTATTGCCCTCAATTTTAGGTATCAAATGATGATTTTTCAGCTAGCGAGACACTATCTTCCAAGATTTTACAAAGAAAGCAACTTTCTGGCCTAGAAGACGAGATTATTTTCGATTAAATTCAATCTCGATATCTTTAAAAATTTGACGAAATACATGACTTCATTCTCATAAATTTTCGAAAGTTTTGCAGCATATCTTTGAAAAAAGTGAAGGGGGCGCCTTAGCACCTGCTATACTAATGACTGTGTTTCTCCTGCTTCTACGCTAGAGTTACAAATCATTTACAAAAGATATAATGCCAGTACATCAGCGTGTGGAATTATGATCAGGTATTGAATATGTGCTTAAAACTTTAGACTTGTCCGAAAGATATCTGATAACATATCTTGGATATTGAATATGTGCTTAAAACTTTAGACTTGTCCGAAAGATATCTGATAACATATCTTGGACAAATGAATTCTAAGAGCTCCTGCTGCCTTCCGTTTTGTGAAAAATGATGACTTTACAGATTGAAGGCTCTTTCTGTATGAGAAACTGTGCGAGGACATGGTAAAAAGCGTAAAAAATTTCTCAAGAAAAGCACAGTCTATTCCGTAACAAAAGTTTGAAGGAAGATTGGAATACTTTAATAGATAGCTGTAAATTTGAAACCACTTCTTTTTCAAAACAGCCGGTTTAACTTTCCATAAAGTTTTACAAAATTTCGTACATGATGGCATCAATTCTCAACAAATTCCGCATAAAGGTTTTTAAAAAGTGGTCAAGATTTTTGGCTCCAATAAGTCATAATTTCTTTTGGGTCAAACATTGCGCACTTGCTTGAAAAATTAAAAACTAACGAGGGTTGGAAGTGAGAGTAGGCCTTCTAGCTGCTACCACATCTACTGCTGTCAGTAAAACAAAATAAAAACATTTTTTTGGCGCTGCCAAACTTGAAAATGGCTTTGAAAAAGCAAGCATTTTTAACATACCAAAAGCCTTTTCGTCTGAACCTCTTCAGAGTATAAAACGTCAGAATAAGGATCAGAAAGAACAAGTAGAGAATAAATGCCAATTTCTGGTTCGAATTTTCCATCATGTTCTTTTGGACCCTTATTCTGACGTTATATGCTCTCAGAAGTTTCATATGAAAAAATTTGAGCATGTTTTAAAGTTTTGCTTTTTCAAAAGTTTCCAAAATTTTCAAAACAAAATATGTTCTTTTCAAGATTTTTAAAAAATCTTGCAGAATTTGCTGATCAAAATTTCGTCTTCAATAACAAAGATCTGGAAACTTAACAATTAAACTTAATAATTAAACTTAACAAATAAACTTAACAATTAATCTTAATATTGCTAAACTTAAAGGTGAAGCTAAGCTTTTTATGGAAACGTACTTTAGACAGGAGGTCAATTGATGGTTGTAATTGTCAGTTTTGTTCGAAGATTAGTTGCCTTTTAAAAGTTTTCAAGTTTTTGAAAAAAATAATTTGGGGCAAAGGGCGCACCGGGAAATTTCCCGGTGTCCCGGTGGGCCAGTCCGCTTCTGCCGTCAGACTTTGCTAGCAGTTTTCTAGCCCGGTCGTCCTTCTATCTAGCAGTTTTGATCTACATATAAACGAAAAAGCAGCTGCCGTGTAGACAGAAAGAGTTCGTTTTTCTCTCTCGGCCTCCTTTGTAATTTTTCTTTAGGCTCGCGGCACTGATTTGTCAACTATACCGGTCTTGTGCTTGCGTTTTTCTGATTGGCCTATTTCGATCCACAACTGGGTATATATTTTCCATCGTGTTCTTTCGGACCCTGATTCTGACGTTTTATGCTCTGAGGAGTGTCAGACGAAAAAGCTATTAGTATGTCGTAAAATGTTTGCTTTTTTCAAAGCCATTTTCAAGTTCTGTACCGCAAAAAAATTGTTCACAATTACAAAAAAGTTAGAAAAAGAACTTTAATAATTAAGGCTTAATATTCAATAACATAAGGCTCTCAAATGCAGAGTTATTGAAAATCATCCTGTACAGCCATAAAAGTCTTATATAACATGCACGCATCTAAATGTTTTAAATAAGAAACAAAAACTTGTTATCCTTCCCTCACGTTAAACATATTGATTTTCCATTTATTTTGTAAATTCATTCTTGTATTAAATAAGTAGCATTTTGTAGTTGTATTTTCTTGTTAAGGGAGTAGCAAAAATAATGATATTTTTTTGCTCCTCCTGGTATCGACCCCGTAGTGTTGTATTGTAGCTCGATAGTTAGTAATTCGTTAGTCTAAACTTCATATGGAATAAAAAAGCTTATTGCTGTTACTATTGTATGGTGGCCTTCACATTGGAGGAGACATGTTCACGAACAAATCCAACAATGGCTATATATTTGAACCCTTTTCAAGTTTCCCTGAAGGCAAAAATAGTTCTTAAGTTTATGTCAAATGCTGGTGTACCGCCTGTTACTCAGAGACAATGCGATCCCAATCCACGATTGAAATTTATAGAACAAAATGGGAGCTCAATCCTACTTTGATGAAGGATATCTTTTTTGAAAAACACAGTACATATGGATTGAGAAACTGCCACAATCTACTACTGCCACAAGCGCGCACTACGTGCTATGGCTTAGAGACGATATCGTTTCTAGGGAGTGGATTGTGGCAGGCACTTCCCAATGACATGAAACAATCAGATACCCTCTCCAGGTTTAAAGGGAGAATAAAATCTTGGAAAGGAGAGGAATGCAACTGTAGACTGTGTAGACCTTTCGTGGCTCAGGTTGGGATCTTGAACGGATAAAGGTTTGGTTCGTAAATGCCAAAAATGCTGTAAAACATTGTAAATATGTATATATGCATTTATACTTATTTCTTATGTTAGATATATACTATGTAATTTTATTTTTAATTTTTAACAATTTTACTTTGTAGTAGGCTTGAATCAGCTTTTATTTTGTAGCTTTTTTTATATGCCTACTCTAAATAAATTGATAATAATAATAATGATAATAATTCTTTCTGTAACTGGTGCTGTAAAGTAACTTCACAAATACAGCCTCTGCGAAGGTTTATTCTGCACTCTCTTATTTGCAGGATCTTCAGTTAGCTGACTGTTATTCCTAAATCTTCCTAAATCTATTGATTTACTGATAGGTCTTGACTATCAACATGCTTTCATCCAGGGTGAAATTATTCGGGGTGGAAAACTTGAGTCCGTTGCAATAAGCAGCAAACTGGGATGGATAATTTCTGGGAGAACTGTGGTTTACTTTAACTTTTTTCTTTGCAATAACATCACAACTTCTAATCTCATTATAGAAGGTTTAGAAAGAGAAACGTCAGCTGAATTTCAGAGTCAAGAAATTGTTTCCACATGAAGGGAATTTTGGAGACATGATTCCTGTGGATTATACGAGCCAGTTTCAGATGCTAAAACAAAAGAAGAGGTGTCAAGACCAATAGAAACCAACTTTGAAATACGTCACAATGGGGAAAGGTCTGATGTAAGTTTGCCTTTCATTTCTGATTCTATTGATTCTATGCCATCAAATTGTCAACTGAGTAAAGCACGAATTCTACGACTTCATGAGAAATTGTGCCTCAATCCAGAATTGTTTCAACAGTATAACAATATAAGCAAAGAGCAATTTCAGCTTGAAGCCGCCGTTAGAGAGTGTAATAGGGGTTTTTGCCAAACGAATCCACCCTGTCGTGAGAATTGAGACAAAGAGACAAATAAATAGTTTTTCAGACGTCCATCTTCCGATTATGTGATCTTTCCGCGAAAGGTTATAAACTTCACAATGTTTCTCTATGGTTGTCCCGTAACGTCGATCGTTCTCTTAATAACAGGCACAGTCTTTCACAAGCACTGTCCATTCAAACTATACTATAATAATGCACAATCAATAAATAATCACACGCGATTCCATAAATCCAAATACGTATTCTATAAATCCATACTTCATGTCGAAAAGATCTTTTACAAGCATCTATCTACACTAATCAATCGCCGAGAACCTAAAAAATCCATAATGTCAAACCTTAACCCTATCGCTCTTAACCACGAATCTAACTAAAGAACTAATTGAAATACTACATAGCTAGGTATTTACAAAATAACAGTGATTACAAAAGATACTACTCCCAAGATTAATTAGATAAACTGAATAAAGATACAAAAATCCCAAATGAAATAATGAATGAACCTAAGACCCCGTTTACACGGGAGAAACGGGGTCGATCCGTAAATTTCGTTCGCGTTTACACGGGATCGATCCCAGATCGGCCCTGAGGGAGGAACGCACATGCGTATTGCTTATGTCATTAGCAACACAAAGAAGATAGCGTTGATAGCGCCAAGTTTGTAGGAAGATTAACAACAAAATGGCTTCGAATTCGAAATGTGGTTACAAAATGTTTATTTAGAGCGACAAATAAACGGCCCTTCTACTGAAGATCACGCTGGAGTACAAAACTTCGAAGTTAGACGATGGCCAGGACTGGGAGCCTATTCGTTCTAAGTATGAGGACATTTATAAAAACTTTATAGCGGCCTACCCAAATGAGTAGGAAGAGGGTGAAGCGTTTCTGCTGCCTCAGGCGACGCTGCCTCAATCAATGTCGAGAATAAATAATTCCCATAAATTGAAGCTTGTTCGCTAAATTTGTCAATAAAGTTGTAAAAAAATTCCTCCATATTGTTTTTTTTCTCTTCTGGTGGGCGAGAAACGAAAAGGCGCGCAAAATCTGATAGAAAAAAGCTCGAAGCACCATGTTCAAAGCACCTCCAATTGGATAATTTATTAGCCTCGTTTCCTATCCGTGCTAATTTGGGATCGATCCCACCTTTTCGAGCGTTTACACGAGACGGGATCGATCCCAAACTGGATCGATCCCAAACTGGAACGCTTTCCAAAGCGAACCCAAATTAGCACGGATAGCGGATCGATCCCGAGCGTTTCCGTGTAAACGGAAGGCCGATCCGTACCAGTTTGGGATCGATCCTGGCCTGGATCGATCCCGTGTAAACGGGGTCTAAGTCTATTCAAAGTGAGCATTTCCAAGAAGAACTGGCTTATTCAAGATCCAATCAACTTAATCTCTTTGTCAATGAGTATAGAATAATTAGGTGCAGATCTCGGTTAAATAATGCCTCGGTTACCGATTCTTGCAAGACCCCGATATTGTTACCTTTTCGTCATACATATTCAGATCTGGTTATCAGACAGGCACATAGAAATGTTATGCATAATGGGGTAAGAGACACACTTAATTATGTTCGTCATAGGTATCGGATTCTTAAGGGAAGAGAAACGGTTAAGAAATGTGTTTGACGTTGTACACTATGCAACAAGTTTGATATATAATATAATAATAATATAATAAATAATTTGTTTAAAGTTGGCGTACTAAACGAACGGTTGATAGCTATAAAGAAGCTAATTAAGGCCAACTATCTAAAAAGAGTTAGTATGAAATAAAAATATATCATACAATATTAAAAAGGTTTAAGGTGTAATGTTCTTAATAAAACCTAACCCAGCAATAAATTTTTTACACAATCTACAGTCGCATTCTATAGGGTGTGCTCTTAATTCTTTTTTAAATGTTGCCAGTGATTGGGACTCTCTTATACTGTGAGGTAGTGTTTGCCACAGTTTTTAACCTAAATATCTCACAGTCTCTATACCATAAGAAGCTTGCAGTCAATGAGGTCTGCCCTTCAAATTCAACGTCACCCCCAGAAGCGGACTGGTCAACCGGGACACCGGGAAATTTCCCGGTGCGCCCTCTGCCCTAAGGCATTCTTTTCAAAAACATGAGAACTTTCAAAAGGCAACTAATCTTCGCAGAGAACTAAAATTGATTAAATAAAAAATCTTGACCATTTTAAAAAAAAATTTATACAAAATTTGTTGAGGATTGATAACTTCATGTAAGAACATTCTAGGAAACTTAATGAAAAATTAAACCTGCTGTTTTGGAAAAAAACTGGTTTCAAATTTACAACTAGCTATTAAAGTTTTCCAATCTTTCTTCAAATTTTTGTCCCAGAAAGGAACTGTGCCTTTTCTTAAGAAATTCTTTATTCTTTTATCATTTCTACGCACAGTTTCTCATAGGGAGGGAGCCTATCAATCTGCAAAATTATCAATTTGCACAAAAAGGATGACAGCAAGATCTCATAAAATCCATTTGTCCAAGATATGTTATCAGATATCTTTCAGACAAGTCTCCAGTTCGAGCACATGTTCAACACCTGATCATAATTCCGCACGCTGATGTACTGGCATTATATCTTTTGTAAATGACATGTAACTGTAGCGTGGAGGCAGGAGCAACATAGTCATTAGGCTAGCAGGTGCTGAGGCACCCCTTTACTTTTTTCAAAGATATGCTGCAAAACTTTCAAAAAATTTTATGTTACCGTTTGATGAGAACGAAGTCATATATTTCGTCAAGTTTTTAAAGATTTTGAGATCGAAAACGATCTCGTCCCCTAGGCCAGAGAAGCTGCTTTCTTTATAAAATCTTGGAAGGGGGTGTCTCGCTAACTGAAAACGGGCTTTGAGTTTTAGTCCAACTTTCAAAATCTATCATTTGATATCTTCATTTGATACATAAAATTGAGGACAATACGTCACTTGATACCTACAAATTTGACCAGCCGTGTAGACGTTTCAAATACAGTCAATTTGACAGAGAGTCTTATTCATGCCAATACCAATTGTTCCGACATTCTAAATAGGGTGTTTTCAATTGCAAAGGATTTTAAGGATGAATTATGGCAAAATTTTTTTGGGCCCGTTTTACAAGCCCAAAATAAAGCAACTTTAACACCTATTGACGCCCTTTTGCTTGCAATTCCCGGTGGGTCAAAGGGTAGCCAGTCCGCCACTGGTCACCCAGGTTAGTTAATTTTGTTGATGAAGCATGAGTGATGATGAAAAATGTTCCTGATAATTATGTAGTAGTTTCTCTTCTCAACCCAGACGGTTTATAGTTTACAGTAGCAGGTGAAGTCAACCATTCCATTCTCCAATACATCTTTTATGTTGTGTGAGAATTATCTTTTTGATAACAGCATTGACTCAAATGACTATTGATCTGTAGATCTGTAAATTTCAGTAGATCTGTTCAATCTTTATAAGGGCATTCCTTTACAGGAGGCATTTAAAAGATGGGACGTATTTTCATACATCACGTTAAAGAAAAATCCCAATAGCATAAAATCTACCGCAAATATGTCAAGAAATAGAAGAGAACATCAAATGACACCATAAAAATGTGTTATCTACATATTTTGTTCCACATATTCTACTACAAATTCTTTCTAAGACCACTAAAACGACAGTTTTGAAAACCATTTAAGTTACAGGATTGATTTGCTGATAATATCTGTTCGGCTTTGCTAACATGAAAGGAAATCTCCAAAAAGATATTGTTCATACTTCATCTGAGGCTAGACATGTTCCCCATGAAATTGTTCTTATTTTGAATAAATTAGAAGACTTGAGAGGCACGTAACCTATAATCCTTTTCGCATAACTTCAGTAGCATCCCCCTCTCCCCCTTGAAACAGTGTTGAATAACAACAGTTTCAAAGCTTTAAACTCGTCCAATGTCAGTTTATTAGCTAGGGTAAGTAATAGGCTTTTCAGCCAACATTGTTTTTGGAGGGAGGGGGATATTTCTGTATCTTACAGCCTGAAACCTTTATTTTTTCAAAATCTGTCATTGGTCGCAGGGTGTTCCAAGGACTTTTGTCAAGGATTGTACCTCTCATATGGTCAGAAAATGTTGTTGATGACCAGATCTTTGAATTCAGTATGGCACAAATAGACAATGCTAAAAATGATTAGACTTTATGCTATTTGACGCAAAATGAAATAACTTGCTAACTAGCTAACTAGCAGACTGTTTGCCAATTGACTGTTGACTAATAATTTTGTGAAACCAATGACTTCTGAATAACCATATTAGTTTTTTTACTTATGGCTAATCTTATGGCTAATGCAAATTAATCCTAGTGCCTGATATCTAATAATCTTAATCGTTATCTACTCTTTAGGACCTGTTTATATGAGCAGAGTCTTCCCACTTCTCAACCCATAATCTTGCATGTAGAGGAAATCATCGAATGTCTGCATTTACACGATACCGGATTGCTTTTCATATCGGATTGGTCTCAGCTATCCGATATGAAAAGCATACCGTTTAGACTGCGTTTACACGATACCGGATTGATAATCATACCGTTTTCATCTTGTTTACACGACAACGCTCCACTATTCACTGTGCAGCATACTTCTTTTGTTTCGATTTTTAGCAATGTGAAATTCTGGTGATTTCGTATGACTACCAATAAGAGGAAGGTCTCGGGAAAAAATTAACACTTTAGTATAGAATATGAGTGCTGGCCAATGGCATAGAAGAAGAAAATGTAAGCAGAAGGGGGAGACAGAAGTCGAATAGCAGCCTGAATCGGTAAAGGCATATGCCAGTGAATGCCTTTTCGAGGGAAGGGATTGAAAAGATGTAATGTCGAATGATGACAAGATAAAATAGTTTTTGGCGAACGTTACCCGAAGGGTAAAGATGTAGAATCCGTTGATGAAAACTTTCCTTGAGATTCAGAACGAGGTTCCGGAGCGAAAGCGTATCGGATTCACCCGCTTACACGAGATGGAATGTGGTACGGGACGTATCGGATCACTTTTCATACCACTTTCACAGCGGAGTGATTTCACTCCGCAAAAGTGGTACGGGACGTATTGGATTAATGCGGGGCCGTGTAAACGGGATCCCTGTCCGATATGAAAAGTAATCCGATACGTGAGTAATCCGGTATCGTGTAAACGCAGCCTATGGAGAGAATCATCCCACCTTCCAGCCTATGTGCTGAAAAATGGACGAAGCTTAATCGCGTATATATGAAAATTCCATCCCACCTTCCAGCTCCATCCCACCTTTCAGCGTCTATATGGAAAATATTCATCCCACCTCAAAG
The DNA here is from genome assembly GCF_013076305.1 of Rhopilema esculentum. The sequence continues at coordinate 11,276 of NW_027020155.1, forward strand.
AGATTCCACCTCTCATGCAGTAGGATCTCAATTAACCGGGCTGGCTTGTTTTCCATATAAACGAAATCAGCTCACAGGCTGGAAGGTGGGATGATTTTCTCCATATAAACAGGCCCTCAGTTTTAGCGCCGCATAAGTTTTTATTTCAACATTATTTCATGCTATCGAATGTACCTAAGACCGTGAAGGAAATCGATTAGGTCATGTGATTGATGCCATGCAATTCAACTCATCGAAGAAAAAGGCAGACAAGGACAGACACGACTCGCAGGATGAACGCTACGCTAGAAATAATCTCACTCATGGAATATGTTGTTTTAATGTAAATTTCGCAGTATCAAGGAATCTTTTCATAAGTAAATAAATAGAACATTTGCAGTGTTTTTTCACTTTTGTCTTTTTATATATTTTTAACAAGAAACCTGGAACCTTTTCTGGAGTTTCGTCTCTATTAGAGGGACGAGGCGTTTGTACAGCGCAGGGTCATTCACTTGATCCCCCACAGACCGTAAGTGACTGGAAATAGCAGTATGGCTATAGTAAGAAGAACAGGGCTGTCGCGAGGCAAATCTTGTTGGGGAAAGAGGGGGAGAGGGGGAGGGGGTGTTTGTGGACTACAAATTTACCTGACTTAAAAAATAATTACCTGAAATTCTTTAATTGCTGACACTAAACTTTGCAATACATTTAGTCAATCTAACTCTGTGGCATATAATTCGCAACTTTCATTTTTATATGATAATCACGGACTTTCCTAATTGTCTTGTCGAATCTGGACATCGTTTCACACCCCTCCCCCCCTACACACACAAACACACCCCAAACACACCCCCTGATAAAGAATCCATTAAAAAACTGAAATTTCTGGTTTTTAGGGCCCTAGGTGGTCAGCAGAGCCATAGAAGATGCCCTTAAATTGAAAAATGCTTCTAGCAAAGTTTGTCTCCCGGGCATGTCTGTGAGCCCCTTCAGGTTGTACCCTCCACACAAGAGATTTAAGAATATTAGTTTTGGTACATTACATGTATGTTTTGAATTTGTTTAGTTGTTTAGTTGTTGAACAAAACAAAGAAAAATATTTCATCCGGTGTCCTTAAATTCCCCCCAAAAGTACCAAAT
>NW_027020156.1:0-12365 GCF_013076305.1 Rhopilema esculentum
AAGAGAAGGAAGAAGATTTCTTTCCTGTGCGGTTTGCCTTGGGTACAGAATCATCGTGAGTATACGTTTTGTCGTTATCATATTATTCCCTGGGTAGATGGGTCTCCCGAAGAGGTTCGCATTAGAGAGTCTGTTGTATAAATTCAGCAATACTGGTCAATTTAGCACCTCATCGCTTATCATATTTTGTACTTCTGATTAGTCGAAAAGACTATAATTATTATTTTAGTATATTTTGGTACAGATTTTTGATAGTTTCGGATGGGGAGCCTTCTAGTTTTATAAGGCAAACTTTGACAAAGACCTATCCCTTAATATTATGGGAAGGGAAGTCGTTTAATCATATCGTACTATAACAGGATAGTGCACATGTATTTTTGTAAGATTTTGATTTTCTTGGGGTTTCACATAAGGAATCGAGTGAAGAAAAATGCAAATGGAGACCAGAAAGGATCTGATGTGAAGTGCGCTATTATTTGATGGTTTATTGAACCGTTTGTTAACCTCATTCTACTTTTTGTGGGCAAACCAGTGTATCGGTAGGGGACTCTTATTGACTGATGCGTTGTTGATAGTTTAGCCTTTTATTTGGGCTAATTTAGTTTGTTCCTTGAGGTTATAATAGGAAGAAAGCTAGGAATTAGTAAAGACAAAAAAACCGGAAATAATTAATTGGTTGTTGAGATCAATTTGTCATGTGCGGTGGGGCTTGCGAGAAGATGTACAAGGAATAAATTTTTGCAGGACCAGTGGAACTGTTGTTATTTCACCTGCTCTTTAAAATCTTTCATAAATTTGTATAATAGGACAATGACATATTTGAGATATCCATTTTTGAGTTATTGGATTGGTTATAGGCGGCGCGAGCCAGTTATTATGGCAATTATTCTCGGTCCTTATTTGGGTACCCCAGCAAAATTATGTGTGAAGGTTTTGTTCTTCGTTTTCTGTGTCCTCAAATTTTTGGCCGTTTTACTTCGTTATGGGTCGTTGTGAGTACGAACTGAGTTTTCGCGGGTCTCTGGGGTCTCGTGTGCAATAGATGTGTCAAAATGGTGCATTGTGTGTTTGAGACATGTTTGATGGTGTAGCTGGGGACTTTATAATGGGTTCTGTATTGTTGCGCAAGGAGTATTTTGTAGGTAGCATGCCCTTCTGGGGGTTTTTTGGGATAGTTTCAGGAGCTTTTATGGCAATTTTGTTTTTTCTTCATTATGTTGGGGTTTGCGGGTGGAAGTTCAAGTTCGAATACGGCGTTGTCGCCTGGAAAAGTCAGATTCATGTTGTTTTTGCTCCGGTATCACTGGGCTTCGTGTTTGAAAACCTTTGCCAAGTAGGTGGATGTGGCAAAGGGAGATTTTTGCTCGTTGATACTGTAGACATACCTTTGATTTTGGCTCAGATGGTAATGTCACCGGTTTTATCATTTATTTGATCCTATTTCGTCGAAAACATTGTTTTTCTACGTGGTTGGATGTTTATGGGACATTATCCGATGTGGTTCTTTTCGACGAGCCTTTTTTTATGGCGAATATTTTTTGTTCTTAATGTTGAGGTGGTCGGCGAATTATCGTTGGTCACATTTGTTGTGTCATTTTAGGTCTCTTCATCCTTTGGGTTTTCCCCGGCTTCTATTTTTTCGTGGCGAAAAGAATGTTTTTGTCCAAGGAGATTTTCTTGGGTTCTCGATGTGCCTTATGATGTTGTAGCTTCCATGAGCTATGTTCCACAGATGTCTACGGTATTTTTGTCTTTATACATATTAGACTACTGCTCTGCGATACTATTAGTCTTTTTCTTTTTTGATCAGAGTTTCGTATAGAGCCAGACCTTAATTTATGGGCAAACTTTCTAAATTTCTATGGGTCTGCTAGGCTCCCGACCCAGAATTTTTTTCTGGTTGGCCACAGTATCGTTTTGGTCGTGTGCACTCAAACTAGTCGGTGCCCAATCACACGCAAATTTTAGGGCTACGGTAAATTGTTTCTCCTCGTTGAAGTCATTATTCTTCGATATGGTTGCTTTTGAGTGACTTGACTTTATTTAATGTTCCTGTAGTTTATAGTGTTCGAATACAAATTAATTATTTTATGGTCGAAACAAACTTGTTCTGAGTTGACTCTTTGAGAGCCTTCCTCTACCTGACAATAACTCTCCTTTATAACGTCGGGCACCCTATGAACTTCCTTTGGACAGCAAGTCTGACGCTTGTCTTCGTTACGTTCATTCTGTCGTAAATGCATCGCCATTAATGGAATTCGACTTCAGAGTATATCTGCTTGACGGAGGGCAAATAGGATGCGGTCAGCCTCGCTTTGTTGGTACTATGTGCTTGCTATTTGGGTGAAAAATTTTTGGTAACTTTTGATAGTGTGTGTTGGAGCAGCGGGCTTTATTAGTGGCAATTTCGCTTAGGGTACAGGTGCCCTTTACTTTTTTCTCAGGGAATTATTCATGTTTATGAGGTATGCTATGATCTTGGGTTCTAATCTTGTCGGTCTCATTTATGTGCAAAAGAGATTGCTAGTGGAATCGGCTTGTTGGAACGCGCACCAGTCGATAGTGGGGCGCCCTATTCGCCGGCGTTTATTAATATTTACCTTTACTTTTCTGGAAAAAATTTTTGGTAAACTCATTTTGAATTGCTATTAGCTCGGAGAGCATAACCTTTGGTTTAGAATGGATCAAATGTTCTTTACTCATCAAAATGCGAATAGAATGTCTCAAATTACTGAAAGTTACCGGGTTCTTGTTGTTTCAGTGTTCATTGTGTGCAAACAGATAATTGCAAGGATGTTATGCTTTGATATGCAATGTATGGGCCTTATTCTGCTATACAACTTGTCTCCTATTTGTCCAAGGGAACAACATCATATGTTCGTCAACTTATCCACGTCCCGATTCTTTTTGAAATAGATTTAAAGAGCTTCTTATTTGGCAATTTAGTGCCACTTACTCATTTGTTGTCCAGGATATTTCTTGTGTTGCCCATCTTTCTGGAAGATTAACGCTCTTTTGGGTGTCGTATCAATTCGGTATGCAAAGATTGGCAAAATACTCTGTGAAGCAATGTGGTAGGCCGTTTTTTCAATTTTCCTATTTGTGGGGAACAATTTTGGTTAGAGTTTATTTTCTTTTTTGTGTTCGGTATGGGTCCTTGTTGCTATGAGCCTTATTGCTGATTTATGGCGACGATGTTCATGTTCCTCCTTATTTGGGGACATTGGCATATGTCGTTGGATTGTGATAATTGTTTTGTATCTTTGGTTCCTCAAACACCGTTTTGTAGCTGAAATGGATTAGCATTAACTTCTACTAATGTCGGATATTCTTGTCTTGCAGGCATCAACCTCACATTGTATTAGGGTTAGCTGCTCATTACAATTTTCCTCGATTTGTAAAAGACTTTTGTTGTACACTTTTGATAAAGATCTTAACAGATCCGCCTTATTTTGGGGCATCTTTCTCTTCTATTTGTGGCAAAGTTAATTTGCTGAGTCGGAAGTTTTAGCTGTTCTCTGAGATTCCCTCTCCTTTTGCATCGGGGGTGCTTGAAATAAAGAGGATTTTGTCTTAGAAAATGCCTCACTGTCTGAAAGAATCTAGTATAGGGTGGTATTGCCTCGCACTTATAATTTTTTTTCCTATTCTGTGAGGGAAAATTTCTGCTGGTATTGCTTTTGTGGTAGGCAATTTTGATCGTCTTTGTATCGTCAAGCGAGCCTAATAATCTATTGAGATAAGTTTTCTTATTTAGTTTTGTGTGCATAGAATTCTTTTCGGGTCTTGGAAGGTTATTAGTTTTTTTGTTCGTTTCTCTCCAACTACGCTCTTGGTCGACCAAATTATAGATTCGCTAGGAGATAGCTGTTTGACTAGCAATATGGACTTTGGTTCACCCCTGTTTATACTTTCAATGTGGTTCTATTCTGGTCATAATAATTTTCCTAGCGATATGAGAATCGCAATGCGTTTGAGAGCGTTTGCTTATATGGCAATATCTTAATATTACTTATGGGGCATGCAATCTACGGTTTGCTCTATGTGAAAATTTTGTTTTATTTGAGGCTGATTTCTCATTCATGGTTGTGTGTTGACCAAAAAGATTTTGTGGCAATGATGATCCTGTTTGAATAGCAATATGATGGTAGCCGTTTTTTCAGCTTTCCTTGGGTATCTTTTGGGGAAATAATTATTTACGTTCGGAGTTTCAGATTTTTCGATCGAGGTTCTACGAGAGCTTTTTAAATTGTGACATCTTTTGGTCTTAATTTGGCAGAATTCGTATGCGGAAGGCTTTCGTTGTGGTATACTTGAGGTGGCCTTGATCCTATTGTGGGTTCTTTGAAGGAGCAAACAGCTATTTTTAACTATTACACGAAATCTTTTTGTGAGGATCGCCGCAGTCAACTGATGTTGTAAGCTTGCTTACAATTTCGCTATTTGGTAAAGAGACTTTTGTACATTTAGTTGATAGATTTAAGAGCTTTTTATGGCAGATTTTCTTTATTTGGGTCAGGAATTTGTGTGGAAGTTAGGTCTTTTTGTCGTGTCATGTCGGTGCCAAAAGTAGTTACAAAAATGTCCTGTTTGAAGCATGATTGATGGTTAGCATGCTTGATAGATTGTCCTATTTGTGAAAATTTTTTGGTACAGTTTATGATTGTTTTGAGAAGCCTTTTATGGCGAATTCTCCGTATACTGGGGGTGACCCAAGCATTTCGAGCCTTGGAAGTCTACGTGGGTATCTGTTGGGGTTCATTAATGTGCAAAAGGCTTAATTTGCAATAGAAGATATCCTGCTTGAAGCGACCTGATGTCGTTCAAGGAACCGGCTTATCGCTTTAATTTCCTATCGGTAGTCAGCAAATATGGGTTATATGGGGTACCCTGCCGTTTGATAGTAATCATTGAGTTATGCCTTTTTGCATTCAATGCCGCAAATTTCCTTACAACTGGTCCTGTTATATTTATTGGATAGTTTATTTCGTTTGGGTCGTTCATTTGTAAGTTTGCCAAAGTTATTGCAAGCACGAATGTCTCTGTTTTGAAGCAATGACTGGAGCTTGCGTTCTCCACGGATTACTTTTTTGTTCTAGGTCTTGGTGTCATACTTAATGCTATTATAGGATAATCATTGGATTTTTTGATCAGATTATAAGTAGTCCTAATTTTAAGTGCAATTTCCTTATATGGGCAGCGAATTCTGAATGGGATAGCCGCTTAGTTTTTGGGTCGTTCTGCTTTGGCTACATCAGTTCTGGTTTTTTTTAGGTTCGGCTCCGTCTGCCAAAGAGATTCTCGCCACAAATAGGTCTTGTGATTTGATTAGCATGATGCTGTTTTTATGTTCTTGGCAGCAATTGGTTAACTTTCTTGTGAAACAACTCTTTTTGGGTGACATTCTTTAAATAAGATATGTCATTTTAAAGTTAAGTTTAGCCTTTCGAGACGGCATGAGGTTCCTATCATTGGGTTTAGCAATATTAACATCCTGGAAATGTACGTTTTTGCGTGTAAACATATGCTATGGGTAGCTAAAAGAAACTTGCATAGTGGGAACTTTTTCGGTTGTGGGGAGTTACTTTCACCGATTGTTGGATTGAAGACCTGGGTTTTGTCTAATACGAAATTTACCTTTTTGGCTTATTGATGGTGTAACGAACAAAATTTTTGAGTAATCATTTTGATATGAAGTTTAGAACAAAATTACTGCTTTTATGGAATTTAATTAGCTTTCTTATATTTTGCCACGACAACTTATCATTGGAATGTTACTGTCTATTCTTTAGCTTTCGTGTCATTCTGGTCTTAGTGCGCATAAAGACTAAGCATTTAGGGGAACAGATTGCATTGTTGTGCAATGCAGGATTGATGGTAAGCTCGGTTTTAAATTTTGCTCCTCTTTATCTGTGAAATTACACAATCTTTAGGTAACCCTTCAAACGTTCTGGTTTGATAAGTGTCTTGAGAGGCCTTTTTGGGAGATGGCGATTTTCCTTTATGCCGGCGAGAATAGCCTTTGATGAGAAGATTAGTTTTGTCTGACTTACGTCTCCTCGGTCGCCAGAAGATTGGCAGGAAATTTTGTCGTGTTGTAACACCCCTTTTTTGTCCACATTGGATACGGGGATAGTTTGCTTGACAATCTATGCGCGGGCATATTTTGGAAAATGACTGTTTGAGTAAAGGGTCTTTTTTCTGGATAGTTGGGGTCTGTTAGACGCCTCATTTATTTTGGGAGAAATCTGGTCTTTTCTCTAATTTACTGGGCAGATTAAGGTTACAGCTCCGTGTGAAGTGTTACGTGCTTTTTTTTGTCGTCTTTTATATTTTAATTTATTCATCTTGCATAACCAGCTTTGGTCGGAGAAATGTCTGGTTGAGGTCTTTGATAGTTTGTAGCTCCTTGAACTTTATATTTCGCAGTATCTTGTGAGAAAAACTTTCTTTTTGGTCAGGGCACGTGTTCTCTGATAGATTTATTTACGAGCACCAAGTTCTTTATTATGGCAATTTCTTCACTAAGATGGATATGGGGGACAGATATCTTTGTGGGCGACGGTTAGGTTATTTGGGTCGTTCATCAGACAGGCTTCGGCCTTGGGCGAAAAAGATTTGCATCAAAAATAGTACTGTTTGTGTAAGCAGATCCTCGAGGTGTGGGGGAGCTGCTTATATTTAATCACTAGTTTGTCGGAAAATTTTTTTATGGTGGCTACAAATTGTCTTGGATATAGTTCTTTGAGAGGCCCTTTTTTTGGATTTAATGAAATAGGTGCAATTGGGCCGGTTAGGGATGGGACAGGATGGTAGCAGGTGGGGGGAAGTTCACCGTTTGTTTGGGGTTGTCGTCTCTATTCGCTTGGCACCAAAGCAGGTTTGGCTCTCGCCACCAACATGTTGTTAAATTGAGCCTCTCGCCCATTGGGCAACGCATTGATGTGATAGCTGCTTGATCACACAATTTTTGAATTTTAACTCACTTTGCTGCATCAAAACTTTCTGGAAAACCTTTCTTTGTCATAGGGATGAGAGAGAACGTCTTTTGGCATTCTTTCCACTATATATTGCGCGCAGAACTTCTTGAAGGTTACAACCGTTGTCTTGGTCGGGTCTCCCTTATTATAGAGATGATCCCGGCTGCCAAAAAGCACTTCTTGTGCTAAATTTGTTTCTTCGTTGCAAAACAAATGATTGGATTGGGTCATGGGGTGGAATTTCTAATTTTAGAGAATAGCTTATAATTTCCTATTTTGTGAAAATTTATTTGGTCACTTTTTGTTGATCTAGTTTTGAGAGTCTAAATCTTTTTTATATGGCAAGGTTCTTTATATGGGCTTGCAGCAGAATTACGTGGAATTACCTGATTATTTTTGAATCGTTGCATATCATGCCGCCCGTTCAATGAACAAACCCAGATATGCATCTCTGTTTGAAGCATCGATGGTAAAGTTGGGCGTCCCTTTTCTTCTTAACTATATTAAATTTCCTTTTGTTTGGTTGAGAATACTTTTTGGTTGTAACAGCTTTCTGAATATGATTTGAGCACAGGCGCTAACTCTTATTGGTCAAGTTTCCTGTTATTTGGGCAGATTTATTTTCTATGTAATGTATACAGTGTTTGGTGCTCTGTTTCAATTTTTATTGTTGCTGGTTAATAGGAACAGAGTAGCAAGGTAATCTTATATGTGAGACCGCTCAAATCTGGGTATTTAAGCAATATGTAGTCGGGTTGCTCTAACAAGGAATATTCATTATTATTCCTGAATGATAATTCGGGTTGGTAAAACAAAGTTTGTGAGGTGATGAACATTTATAGGGAGCCATCAATTTTAATCAGGCAATGTTTTTCGGTAAATTATGTCTTGGGGCTTCATGAAGATTTTTGTGGAGTTTATCGCTTTTATGTGCGGGTGTCTATTGGTTGAGGTGGCTCAAAAGAATACATGGGTCAAAGGAGGGATGTGGTCATGAAGCTAATCGGATGTGGTGACCCGGTTTTTTAATCTTCGTCTATCGTGTGATAAAACATGGTGTTGGTTGCGTGGCCAAGTTTTGGGAATGAGTGCGTTCTACAGTGATTTATGTAGCGTGGGTCTCTCTCCATGGGCTTAATCTTATTAAAGCCTTTCCTCCTTTTTATAATGAAACGTATTATTATTCAGGTGGTAATGTTTTACTGTTGTCTTTTCCTGTCTGTTTAGGGGTATTGCCCAAGAGTTTAAAGCGATCATGCTTGAAACATCGCTCTCGCGTTGAACAGCTATTTTGATTTTTTGGTGAGCTCGCTACACATTCATATTTGGTAGTCTAATGTCGAAATTGTTGCAAGTTACTGTTTGTGGCAGATGAGGCTTAATTTATGAGATCCATTTTAGTGATGCAATGGGCCTCCTTTTATATATCCATTAAACTGGAGACACATGGAAAAGAGTTATTGTGTCCTGTGAACTGTCAGTTTATTCCTCTGCTGATAGAGGATGGGGAGACTTGTCATAATTGGGGTCTTTTGTGGTGATTATGCATAATTGAATAGAGTAGACTTGTCGAAATACTTTGTCACAAAATAGGTTCACACTCCTTATTTGTGAAAAAGTTTGGTAATTTGGTTTCGCAATTATTCGATGAATATAATAAGAGAGCGTTAAAGTATATGGCAATTCTTGTAAATGGGAGACATTCTTGATGATAAGTGTGGGATATTCCGGTTTTTCTCGCTCACGTTGGGCATAAATATGCTGCGCCAAAAATGCATTGCTAGCGAGAGATGTCATGTTCGAGAGGGGGGGTCCCATGATGGATAGCCTTTTCAATTTTCCTTTTTCTTGAAAAATTTTGGATAGCAGCATATAGTTTCTTCTGGTTGAATCGTTTTTGAGGCAAGCCATTTTAAATCGGCAGGGAGTGGGGATCTTTGCCTGTACTCTTATTGTGGGACAGAATTCTACCGTTGGCGAAAATATTGCTCGGTTTGTGGCACTCTTTGAAAATTGCTATTTTTGTCTGCCAGACAAAAGGATTGCAAGGGAATCTTTTGAGCTATGATTCTGTAGCTGGGGGCTTACAATTTCCTATGTTCTCAAAAAGACTTATTAAGGGATTCTTTATGTTATGATGAGAGTCAATTATTGAGGCTATAGGTGTTCTAATTGGGGGCATTGTTTGCCTTCATTTGGTGGGATTTTCACTTCTGCTCAACACTGCGGAGCAATTCTGTTGTGAAACGATTTAGGTCCTGTGGCCTTGTAGGGTTTTTTGAATCCGTATGCATCGTTGCACATCCTTTCAAGGACGTTTCACTTCGCGGGGCCCAAAAGAAACATAGTCTATGTGCTGTTGAAACCTGGAATTTGCAATTGTTCGGCAGCTTCTCTTATTTAGCGCCTAGTCTGATCTGAAATATTGTTTCGTACATTTTGATTGTTTTCTGGGTAGACGCCTCTCTTAAATGGGTGCACATTTTCCTTTATAATGCGGGGGCGGGGGCCAAATTGGCTTTGTTTCGGTAAGATCCTACGTAAATTTAGATAGGTTCATTATTTAATGTGGCCAAAAGAATTGCAAGAGCTTTCTATTTTCCTGTTTAGAAGCCTAATGATGGTTAGCCCGGGCGCTTTAATTTATTCTATCTGTTGGGAAAAAATTGTGTACGGGCTTCTCTTGTTATAGTTTGTTTGAGAGCCTTTTATGGCAATTTCCTTATATGGGCCACGAGTATCAAATAGGAAAGATCAGACGGGGCCGGCTGTATTAGACGTTTCTTGACTGCTTTTTTCAGGTGCCTAGTTTGGGGACGCCTTTTGTTTCACAAATAGATTTCGGCTGCGAACACTCAAAGTATTGCCAAAATATTCTCGGTGATTGAAGAAAATTGTCAGAGAGGTTTAGCCTTCTTAACACTATTCCTTTGTGGTTGGTGAAGAGGAATTTTTGATACATTTTGATAGCCTGGTTCAATAGAGCCGTTTTATGGCAATGTTTCCTTTATTTGGGCCACGCAACAGTATTATACCGGCGGTAATGAAATTGAAACGTTTTTGCGTTCATTTCTGTGTCAATCCAAGTTTTGAGAGTTTTGAGCAAAAGAGAATCTCTTTGGAGACCATGTAGATTTGAAAGAAAACAGGGTTGCTATTAAGTAATGGTCCTCAGGTTGCTGTTGAGGAAGGGCTTTTGGTTAAAACTTTTTGCTAGCTTTAGAGCCTTTATGCGCAAAAATAAATTCCTTATTCAAATGGGGACGCAGAAATTCTGGTGCGGTAAGTTACGTTTTCTTGGGCTTTTCACATTTTTGGTAAGCTGGGGAACATTATTGAGCTGGGCTTACAGGGACATACTATAGTATTAAGAAAAGCGGATCATCGGATGGTCTAGCACAGCTTTTGAGATCTTCTATTCTGTGAAAAATGTGGTAATGGTGTGGGTACAATTCGTGGTATATATCGATAGTTGTCCTGGAGGAGGCCTTATTATGGGTGCAATGGGTATCCGTGTATTGTTGATAACTTGGGGGAGAATTAAAAGAAATAATTACAAGGAATTTACGTGGGTTGTCTAACTTTGTCGTTTTCACACTTTCGAGGGTTGCCACATACAAGAATTTGTCAAGTGTATCTGTGCTGAGACAAACTAAGTACCATATTGATTTGGGGATAAGATGCTGTACAACTTTCCGCTACTCTGTGCTCACTTAACTATTGACAGTGTGGTGATTCGGATTGTTGACTTAGATTTAGAGAGGAGCCTGTTTATGGGCCAATCAAAGACGGCATAACTGCGCCTTGGTGATTTGGTACCGCCAGAATTGTCGTGGCGCGTGGAAAATAACGGGGGGAGAATTCTCTCCTTCTGCCAGTGTTCATAATATGGGGTTACAAAAGAATTGCCGTTAGGATATTTCATCTTTTGCAGACATGATGGTTACACCTGGCTTCACTAAATTGCCCTATATTTGTTTGTAACAAAATTTTTTGAGTACTTAGTTCCTTGGTTGATCTAGATTCTTTAACAGAGTTCCTTTTTATTTGGGCAAATTCATTCTTATTGATCTAAAATGAATGTATGAGGACACTAGGACTTCTTTGTGAAGTTTTCTACAAACAGTATCTCATAGATTCTTGCGTCTACATTTCTTAGGTGCCACAAGTAGCCAAGCAAGGAGAATCTTGTTGAATTGCCACATGCACTTGGTGGACAGCTTCGCGAAGACATATTGAATTTTTCTAATCTTGTGAAAAAAATTTTATTGGCTTACTCGTTTTTGTATAAATTATGTACATAGTTTTGAGAGCCTTTTATGGAATTTTCCTTATATGGCAGAATAACAAGGAAGTTACTGTTTTGTCGTTAAATTGTGTGGCCTAAGACTTTGCGAAGATGATTCTTGTATCTGACCAGCAGAGTGCATCCGGATCAGCTGCTTACACATTTTTCCACTGATTATCGTGAACCAAAATTCTTACTTTCGAATTACCACACCGCGTTTGGGATTAGAGGGGTCCCAGAGCCCTTCTTTATGGCAACTTTATCTCTCTAATGCATAGTTGGAGTGGACGCCGCCAAAGGACGAAAATTGTTCCGTGGCAGGACAACAGGAAAGTATCGTCATTTTTTTGTTCGTTCAATAGACTCAAATTTTTCTGTTCAGTTTAAAATAAATACCTACGGGCCATTGGTGGCGGTTGTCGCAAAGATTGCAAAATCTCTGTTGCAAGAAAATTTAATTTGGCAAGCCTGGGTATTATCAATTTATCATATTTTGTGAACACCTAAAATTTTTGGGTAAGATTTGGACAGTCGAAAGAATTTGGGAGTCAAGGAGCCTTATGCAAATTTCTTATTCTGGGGGCTTAGACAATTTTTGGTAGTCTCGGGTGGAAGTGCTACGATTATCGTCCGTGTCATCTGTGCTAGCAGGGCTGATGTATTGGTGCGAAAAATTGCAAAATATTCGTTGAATTTGAGGCATTTGGATTTGGTGTCAGCTGACTTGACGAATTTCCTATTCTGGCAAAAATTGACTGTTTTAAATGGTGCCGTTTTTACAGTTCTAGACTCAAAATCTAAAAGTCACGCGGGCATTATGGGCAACTCTGCCTTTTACTCTTGGCTCTTCTTCCACACACCCACGAGCAGCCAGGAGCAGGGCTGCCAAATTTCTCCTTCTGGGCTACCAACACTGGATCAATTTGGTGGGGGCATCGCGATGGGGTAAGGCCACGACTTTGGGGGGGGAAAACTAGGTTAGCAAAAAATGGATATCATTGCCAATAGGAGGGCAGCAAAGGAGTTTGGGGTAAAATTGCTTACAGATCTTTGGCAAGCAATGGCCTAGGCACAGATGATTGATAATATTGCTACAT
>NW_027020157.1:0-12320 GCF_013076305.1 Rhopilema esculentum
TCGCTTGTGTATGTGCGTATAAAACCAAGCTGCGAGGCGGGCGAAGCCGATGCGGTTCGCAAAGGGCTCCAAATTGTGTTCCCCAGACGCAATAAACATGGGGAGATGAGAGTGCTGCCGGATCGGAGGGGCGAGAACATACGGGGTAGACAATATAGGCTCACCGTGAGAGGGATTTTTAAGGAGGCGTCAGTCGGACATTTGAAATTATTAAACCCGGTATAGGGTGAGGAAATGAATCCGGGTAGAATAGGAAGTAAAATATGTTGTATGTTCTGTGTAGTTCCCGAATTCACAGGGTTAGTTGAATCGAAAGGGCTAGATAAGCGTAAACCGCAAGATTGGACGCTAACCTATAGCCTAAAAATCCAACTCGTAACTCCGTGAAGGAAATCACATTTATCTTAGTGACAGAAGGTAGTTTAGTGAATATGGACATGGGACGCAATAGATGGCAGGTTTCTGAGCACCTTCACAGAATCTCCTCTCGGCCTGGTATAGTGAAAATTTATCTGAGCCAGCCGAATACTAGACATGATATACAACGTAGATACTGAGGTGGTGTACTATCTAGGGACAGGTGTAGGTGGTGGGAACAAGGCACCACGATGCCAATTTATATGAAAATCTTCTCCAATTCACTTAACCACGTCACATATACTAGAAACTCTGTCTCATTCTAGCCATTGAATCATTTGACCCCCGCTCGATATACATGTGGTGTCATTAAATTGAATAAATAATAATATGTAGGCTCTCGAGATCCTTTCTTCTGGCAGGATGGCAGATTGTGTCAGTCTTATGCCATTCATGATGGCTGGCACCAGGGATTTTCAAAAAATCAACTGAGTGATTCTTGTTGAGAGATACATGAGTAGCACAGACCACAATGTGGGTGACAATTAAATTATAGAGCCTACGATGGACTAGGAGCTCCATACTATATTAGGAGACGATGATGGCGATCGATAATGATGTTTATTCTCCAGGAGAACTCGTTGGCATCAACTGCCCTGTAAATTGATGTCCTGGCGAGTTCAGGTAGTACGGCATTCCCCAAGGGGTCAAGAGGGTAATTAGTGAATGTACAAAACGCGATACAGGAAGAGACCAAAGCATAAAGACAATTGTCATGGGGATTCAAACTAGTGTTAAGCACTTTCTGTAGAGATGCAGCCACAATCATTTTTGCTAATTTACCAGCACAGATAGCAATAATATGAGATAATTTGCATTAGAAAAAGACAATAAAAGTCTCAACCGAGGGTTAGGATTCAAGGATTTCCAAGGCCAATTCAAGAGACCGCAAATAGAATAGTGCCTGGCTCATTTGCACGAGTAGTTTGCGTTTACGCGCACTCTTATCGTTTACGGTTCCTCAAAGTTGATCTAGCTGGTGGTTTTGGTGTCCGCTATATCCTTGAATATGTACATTTTGTGACAGCTTTTCAAAAATTATGGTTATATACAAATAATAATCCGGGGCAAACAGGAGCAGATATATTTAATGGACAGAAGAGGGATAACACACCGTCTGGAACCCTGGATACCAGGAGCGTGTTTATCAAATTGAAGGAGGGCAGTACCCAAACGTTGCGATATTACACAATATATTCAATGGTAAGGAAGTGGCTTACAGACATTGAAAAAATGTTATCCCGGGATCATAAAACTCCAAAAAAATTAAAATACGAATAATTTTGGAGACAGTTTGCAATTACAGGAGTACCAAATCTATCGAGGTTCTAAGTCACACGCCATACTTACCATGATAGACCAAATACTAGAAGGAATGAGGATAAAGGCACCGGATATGGCAAAAGTTATTCCCCAGGAATTCCCTAATGGCAAATGCGAGAGGCATTTTGGGAGCAGATGGGCAAAAGAGGAATCCCATCATCCCTTTCTCTGATGTATCAGCAGGAAGCCGATCGGTGCGATGGGGGTCGATAAAGGTGAGTATTACGATTGATGCGAAAAAGATATAATCCACAAGTGAAAAAGCATAGGATCAATTATTGGCTGACTTAGAAAGCCACTGAAAGGCACTTTGCTAGAATTTATCTAAATAGTTAATCAGGCGTTGACTAAACGAAATTATATTCCGACTACACTATCGCATTCTTACAAATACCAACCAAAATTTCAATACATTGTCTGAGATGGGTATATCCCTAAGTAGCACCAATAAACTTCCCTAATCAATGATATAAAGAGTGAAACATCCGAAGTTACTTCTTGCAATTTAATATGTATTCTGATACCAAATCGCACACACACCTGATATTGGATTACTAACTGCACTAAGTAAAATGGAGTAGGCTCCTTTAATAGATTGGCCTTCATCTGGCTATTCGTGACGTCTTACGAACTCCGGCCGTTTTCCGCATAATACTAGGCAATACCTTGCGGCGCATTCTATCATTCAGTTACGGACAAACTATAAGGGCAGAATCGGCTATGGATGTACCCCAATAAAATAATAAACAAAATATAACGTAGTTTATATATACGCAGTTTAAAATCGCCACGTTCAATCAGACCCTGGACGAAGGTTAATCAAGTACCGCAAGGTACAAGGTGTCTACGCTTCCGAGAATATCCGGAATGTTAGATAAAAATAAAGTATGCTATCGTCGTGATGATGATTCATATAAGCACGGTTCTTAACAGGCATTTACCTAGTTTCATCTTCAGAGGTAATATACCAAATATGGGTAGGAATTTTGATTAGGCGGGTAGCACCCTGCCAGCAGTCTTTGGTGCTAGGGACATGGGAAAATATCCATTCCCGCTCCCTTTAAACTTGTTTTAATAGGGAATTGAGGAATTGCCAGTGAATACTAGACTGTAAAAACCACAACGGATAGTCTAAACTCATTTTCACTAACACTCTCGAATTTCGGTAATATAAAATGAATTGATACATCGACCAGATGATCTCGCGTACGATGGTTCAGATATTTATAAATGCCTTGATAATGGTCGCAGGGATAGGAATTAGATTTTCTAAGCTTTCCAACTAACTGCTCTAGAAAATGTAGACACACTTAACGCGCCTCTGTCTCTCAACGAAACATTCATCTGATATGCTCACATTCTCTCCCGCGGTTCTTTGGATTCATGGGAGGAATCAATATTTCCTCGTCTCTTTATTTTCCCTCTGAGTCATGCTATGATATGCCGCGTTTTGCAATTATCTCGGTTTTAGGACTAGTACCACTGTCTCTTGGATCCCCCGTCTCTTGGAACTTGCCATGATATGGCCGTGTCTTGATTCTTCTTTTTTATTCGCACGAATTCCGAATGGATATTTATTCTCTAGAGACGAAAAGGCCTTAGCTAAATTCCTCAATTGGCACTTTGAGCCATTACCAGGCATGGGCAGTACAGGTGGGTATGCTGGACCACTGCATCCTATTCGATTTACTCGTCAATTAAATTTAGCCATCGTAATTTATGCTTGGGATACCTTGCTATTTTCTAATGACTTATATAATAAAATGAGTGGAACAATATTAACGTGCTTTCTACCACTTAGGTAAATTGCAAAAGGTGGTTGATTAGACCTTAAACAAATCTGCGTGGTGGAGAAAATGAAGTGATAGTTTCTCCTTGAAGACATTTTAGTTTTTGGGTAAGTTTTATTTAAATAGTCTTATTCAGGTTATTTTCTACTTTGCATTGCGCCTTTTCCTTTTACGATTAATATATAACGGGTTTCTCTCGTTACTGTCCATCAGTTGAACTTAACGTTTGACTCACAACTCCTGAGGTAGAAGATGGTCATAATTAAGAATCTATGGAGGCTAAATATCAAGAATAATTTTTTTAAAATGTTTACCAAGCCTTGGGGTTTTAATAGTTAATTGTAATGTTTTCACTTAATTGTCTTTTAGGACTAAATTAGATTAATTATAATTTGTAAAGTATAAGCTCGTAAGCCAGCGAATTACGCAGTTCAGGCAATATATTAGATAATTCAACGGATCCGGTCACATATGACTTGTGGTGACGTCACATTATACACTTTTGAACCAAATCGCCCAACACCTCCCTCCAAAAACTCCCATCAGAGAGCCCAAGAAAATTCTGGTGCGTCGGTGAGTTCGGGAACACGTGTTCATTCGGACTCACAAGGCACATTGCTTAAGTAATATTGAATTCCTTTAACCATATAAAGGCTTGTAATTCTTTTCCTTAATATTCATTTATACCCGATATAAGTGGTGTTTTACTTATAACCTAGGGCAAATCAGCTTTCCCCAGCCTTCCCCATAGTGTAACGGTCGTCTATTTCACTCTGCCGGGCCAATCCACTCAGACCTCCCCCCACTATAGAAAGGATCCCCTAAAACCACTGTCGACTCAAGCAGAATGGCGACTTCTCCTTGCTTAATTCATCCCTTGCCTCCCCCTAGTATCACTGTTTGCGTTTCCATTATCCTGCTGCGTCTCCAAACAAGCCTCCTGGTTAGACTTAATATATCACGCACGCGATATCTCAAAGTTTAATCACATATTAACGTTAGTGCTTTACGTGTCGGTCCATAAAACATAGTTTATACGACACGCATGAGCAAGTGTCACTTACGTTAATATTCGGCATGAGAACCTTCGAAATGTTCCTGCGGATAGTAGACGTGATTCACTTTACGAAAGCCTCACGTAGAAACGACACGATGGACTCTGATAGGACAAAAATGATTACTACATATTATAAGCATGGTGTTAAAAATTACATACTGGTCCTTTCTTTCTCATTAGACAAAAACATGTAGCATACCGGAATAGATACTATAGTTAACCAGAAATACACTCTTAAAAAAATCAAAATAGATTTCGATTGCTACTGGTGAGTGGAGATGCGGAATAACATCGAGCGATTTTAGGTTCACTCGAACATGTGAGAAGTCCGGCTAAAAAGCTGTATACAGTTTCTACAGAGTTGATGGAATCAAAGGCGAATCTCAAGATGTACGCACACCCTCTCTAAAAATAGGAAAGACATGGCCAAATCGTCCTGCCTTCAATCTTTTTACTTAATCCCTTTCTAAATAGTGTACTCACAATAGTTCTATCCTCTGAACACAATGTTGACTCTGCACAACCCATAGCTCGGCCTCTCAAGTATCACGTGTGGCGTATTTATCCTCTCTCCATCACCTTACAAAATAAGATAATAGATGACTTCTCCTCGCTCTGACCCCCCGATTAAACATCACTCTAACGGTGTTGCCCGCACACGACTATTCATAAGAATACCACATGGATACTTAAAAGACCTGCAAATAAACATGAGAGATTACAGCACCACACCGCCTCTCCCCCCCCACTGAACACAAGATGGTGGTCCTCAAAATATTAAACTCTCTCAAGTGTAATACGGAACTTCATTACAGGCTTATCCGTATATACTCTTTAGAAAGTTATCAAAATTGTAGTCCAAAATTAAAATGCCATCAGGGGCAGTGAAAGAATTTAGAAAGCGTTCCTATTATAGAATGTTCAGTAAGCCATGGGTTTTCTTTAATCGGGTTCTCGATGAGACTCAGGGTGTACGGTGTTATCTTTGTAATAGTATTCGTGGCCAGGTCTCCACAACTGAGAAACATAGTATATCTTAACCCACACAAAAATACATGGATACATTTTACGCGAAAATTACTCGCGACATAACTATTATTAAAGGGATCATCGAAATTGATAAATGATATATATAAGATATTTATGGTGGATAGGCCTATTACAGATTCTATGAAGATGCTCTCACCTATTCATAGTTTATTGTTTGAAAATTCCTGTGTGGAATAGTCCCCTAGAACACTATAGGAATAAGTTTCTCTGTGCTGATTATTATATCCTTAAATACTCAGGCACTCCCGCCCGGAGCCTATCTTGAACTCACATACTCCTCTGTTATGCACCTACATAATAATCAAGATTCTTATCATGTCTCATGCATTCGCATATTACTCAGCGAGTAATAGTAAAGGTTAACCCCTATTAATGCATCACTTCGCCCTCCCTTTAAACGGATATTGACCTGACCCTTACGTTAAGCTAGTGGTAGTCAGTATTTAGAAGGAAAATGCTTCTACAAGGGAGGTCCGTGACACGCAGGACTTATAGGTGTGAGGGATCCCTCGGCCGAGAGGGGACACATCTCTAAAACTCTTATAGTTTGGCGTGCGGGGCAACCCGACCTTGTAACTCATATAATTAATGCTAGGATGCAGGAGGTTTGGTCAATGATTCTCTATGTCGCTATTCTTTGTAGGATTAATGAATGTTGATACAATTGGATAAGTATCAGACGATTAACGTCATTGTACCATCTTTGAATACACTCAAAATATTGGACTCTGGACACTGTTGTATTGTACATCTATGCAATCTTATAGCCGCTCTGAGGATTTTGAAGGAGATGACAGAAGGCACCCACAGAGAGGCGCATTCCTACCTACGGATTGATTTATCTTTAAACCACGCCTCTTAATAAGAGTTTAAAGGAGATAGATGAAACACAAACGAAAAGCCGAAACTACCTCTATCATTGGTACTTGATACTCGCCGTGAAATCTCTCATTACTATTTTCTTCTTCTCTCCCGGTTGTGATCTCGCTTCTTGAGAGGAGAAGAATTTTAATGAGGTGGGTTTATCTTCGTATGGCACGCAATGGTGAGTATCGCATTTCTTGGCTGTTTATCATTTTTTCCTTTCTCTTTAATTTAGATATCCCTAATGTGCGTGTACGAAGCCTGGCGGAGTAGTCCGCACTCTCTCTCTTCCACTTCCCTGCCTTTATATTTGCGCAACACTCAGGTGGGTACATTTGCGCTCGTACCTGAACAACAATTGTATAAAAGTTGACAGTGTATTTTCTTAGATCAAGTGGTATCTTATTCAAAACAATAGGCTGCCCCCCTCCTCTGATAATTTGGGGCATGAACGTTTGATTGGATTCCCCTGCCTCCCGCTCCATTGATTAAGTAGTACTATTAAACTCTTACTACTTATTAATCTTTCCATCGAAACGTCTCTCTTTACAAAGACTATAAAGGCGCATTGTACAACTCTCGTGCGGCTGCTTCTCCGTCTAAGATTCCCCCCTTTAAAGGTTGGATGATTCTCTATTTATGTTAAATGCTTTTCTCAAAATCAATATAGGCTTATCGTAAGATATCCTATTATCAATATATCATTCAGGACCTCTTCTCAGCGGGGCTTTACCATACATCACTATATAACCAGGCTTCATGTGAGGGTTCTAGAATTGTTTCTTCTGAGATTGGGACCACACAGAATTTAAGGCCCTTTACATATATGTGTTTTCATGCTTTTACAATTACAATTTTATGGCTCGCTACATACGGTGTATTCACTTTTATTGATACAGGGTCAATTCGTTCTAAGAACAAAACGGCCACATGGCATCGAAGTTTAGAATTCCAAGCGTAACCACACAAACCTTGTGATCCTCGAGCCCGATGGACCAGCCCGCTTAAGGCTTCCTTGAGAAGGCTTTCCTTCCATCTCGGATTAAAAGAAAAGCTATAAATCTTTGGAGATAATGTGTGATTACTTCTATAAAGGATTAGTAGCTTGAGACTTATCTTTAACCTCTCTTCCTCACCTTCCACACACCTGGGGATCCGATAATTCCTATATGGTTGATTTTTTTGAATCCTCCAAGCAACCTCCTTTTTTTATTTTTTATATTAATATTTATATATAGGATTTCAAAATTACACTCTCGATTTGAAAGTAATAGTAATAGAGTCCAGATATATGATATTGATACATTATTAGTGCATTTACGCCATCTCCGGGAAGAGCTAACCTCTCACTGATGGTGTGTGAAATAATACAAAGAATTTGGTTATTTGTAATAAATTATAAGGGAAATTTAATGGTAAAAATTGGACGAACGTAATCGTGGATAGTGAACTTTTCGTTTATTGCGAGGCACCGATCTGCTGAATTCGTCGGCTGTGTTCTGTATGTGTGTGGCTAGTTCCACCCTTTTCGCCCCTCTTTGAGGAAAAGTATATTTTCAATTGGATGCGTGATAATCATTGCCGATTGTGACACTATTGATTTGGATCTTGTTCCTAATCTATTAGGTTTTCACGTGTCCATTAGTTTTCTCGATATTAAAATTTTCTTATGCCAAGCTTCTGTGTTATCATCGAAATTTTCGCACAGGTATTTACAATACTTCAAACCAATGTCTCATTTTTGCGAGTACCTCAGTCTGTGCATCCCATATTGTCTCGAACTTTCTTTAAGTGGTCAGTAAGCGAGTCTTTACAGGTGCCACATCACGAAAAATTGTTATTCGATCATCGTTACAACGTCGGACTAGAATATTATGGCTGATCCTCTCGACGAATCAGATAAAGGGTCCTTTCTTTATGTTCCTTAGTGTGTGTGCCTTGTCGGCGGTGAATTCTAGTTAAACGATGTTGAAACAAGATCGTAAGACAAGTTCGAAGATTAGCAATATTTCTAGTTGCAATTGCGCAATCTTTGTCGATGTTTTTTCCGCTTTTACACATGGAATCTCTTGTAGTGTGGCGACTAGATATACTATCTCTCAAGATATAAAGCTCGCAATTTCGTTCGAGGAGACGGATTTTTCTAGTGTGCAGTTCCCTGCGACTTGTGCGTTGTTTATATGTGTAATAAAATTAGAGACAAAGTCAATTTCTGTACTCGTTTTGTAATAGATGAGTATTCTACTCGCACCATGATCTGTAGTCGGATTTGAAAAATACACAAATGACTGAGTAAGTGTAATTCTCTCTAATGTATTTCTGTTGTGTTCAGAAAATCTATTTTCCGAATGATATAGTTGTAATTAAATTACATTGTGCACCCACAAGTCTAATTTTCGGATCTTAGGATGAGTACTCAACTATTTTCTATTTTATCATACGCATTGGGTTCTGTGACTGGCTTAGTATACGACTTACCCATATATATTTAAGATTTTTAAATCGTTATGTCGAGAAGTCCTCTCAGACATTAGCATCACTAATTTAACAGAGGTTATACATATAACCTTATGTAATTCAAGCTTATATTGTTAAAATAACTTTTTATATAGTGCTTATTATTATCTACTTTACTTATTATTGTGTACCTTTCTAAGGTGTGTTCTAAATAGTTATTTAGCGTTTGAGCTAGCGCGTACAGACATGGCGTCCTTTTACGGGGGAATAGCTGAAAAAGAGTTCAGAACGGTATAACAGCTTTTCAGTAATGGTTTCTTTAGAACACTATTTACTACTAACACATTTTTCTTAGATATACTAGTATCTGCGCGTCGGTGACCTTTCTCATTAAGTATATATACGACTCGTTTGAAAATTATTGATAGATCTCTAAAACTCGTGTAGAAGCACGCGCTTTTAAAAAAGTCTCTCTGTGTAAATCTAAAATTTAAGAAACCCGATTTGTTGGCGAGGAGGTGATCGGTCTGCATATTCGCGCGTTCTGTGGTTATGTGGGCTTAACGTGCCTTGTGCTGAACTGTAGTTTTTCATCAATACGCCGATGAAATGTCTAGATAACACCCTGCTCCTCTATGGTCTACTCTTGATAAGCTAGACGATATCGTGAGGTTTCGAAGGCTCTGGTGTGATACCTACAGATGTTATACAAACGGGGCCAAACATATGTAAAATCGGGAATGACTAATGAGGGGGTAAATTATTCAAGTTAGACAATACCTTTAAGGGGATGGAGAATAGTATCGAGCGCATAACGGTTATTACTATAGCAGGAGTAGGTTGTTACTTTTAAGATGTATATTTCGGGTGATAGAAGATGAGTCATTTATTCTGGCAAATGAAGGCAGTTATAAAAATGTGCCGATAGACAGTTAATATTAGATCAATTATTATTTTCAAATGGTATCGGGTTTAAGGATGAGAATTCAGCTTTATGTTAATGTTCGTTGTTATATTGCAACACTGCTTGTTCATAAAAGGAAGTCAAGCTATGTTTGCTCTGTTTAGAGAATGTGTCTCGTCAGTTATTTCTTCGCCGCTCAAAGTCAAAAATATTCTCTAAAACCTAACATCTAAACTATTGTAATGTATAATAAATTAATTTATTATCCTCACTTACAGTTAAAAGTCTTAGTTTCACATAAAACGAAGAAATAATTTTATTTTTAAATTCGGTAATATCCTGGCTTCCTAGGAGTGACGGTTAACACCTACACATCTAGATTTTATGCGTAAGTGTCGAGGAGCTAGGAGTTACACAGGCTATATCCCATGGAGAAGTGACCCTCGGGATGTGAGAACAACCGCACCCCTCAGTCAAAGGAAAAGAGGTAGAGGGGGCCTGAAAGGGTTCAAAAAAAGAAAGAAGTAAGGACGGAAGACAACGATATACTAGGTTAAAAGTGTGATGATGGATTATTTTTTATGTGAGAGATATATAGACATGTTAGGGAAAGTCACAAGATATTTGGTGAGACCTGAATTTGGGTATTATTTTAATAAATGGTTTTATTGATATAGTGTTGATATCATATGGGATAGTTTACAGAGCTTTGACATTGATCTCTATAGATTTAAATGGGGGCGGGTTAAGTTTATTTGAAAATAAAATTATTGGATATCCTAGAGATTACGCAATTAATCAGCATCGGTTTGTCAACTTTTAGTACGAGAGACTAGAGGGCTCTCAAAATCGCAATAAGAATAATAGCTATGTCTTTCTAAGGTTAGGAAGGCATTCTTCTACTTTAATTGTCCGCTCTCTCCTAACTATCCCACTGCCTCTATTTCTTGCATCTCGAGAAGCCACTTCCACTGGGTGGGCATAAGCTTCGAGACTTTTCACCCTATCCTACTTTCCGTCTCTTAATATGTTATGTCAATCAAGTGAGAGGGAAAGAGCGGTAGACTTACATTCAATCTTTTCAGTATGGTGATTAGCGTAATACTGGTATCACCCATTTTTTAATCATATAGTATCATTCTCGCAGGTTTAGTTCGAAAGACATGCTTGTTCCTACGAACTACCATGATTCAGTTTTAAATAGCCTTTACTGACCAGCCATTACGCGCCCATGTTTAGATAAGTCGTGAATATAGTCCGTCAGTAAAAAGACCTTTTTTCAATGAACTTCTCTCAGATTTCTCCGTGACAATTTATTTTTCCCAATTTACATAGCTTGGCCACCATAGTTAACAAAATATTGCACAACAAAATCTACTCGAGGATAATCAAAAAGACCGTCCTGTACGAAGATTGGGTAATAGCAATAAAAATTCTATCCTATAGGACAAAGCCCAAAATGAGTGCTGGTGACTCGCTGCGTATGGGTGATATTTATTGAGATAAGTCCAGTAATTCGATCTGTTGTTATAACCAAGTTCAATTGAATTAATGCTCCTTGCAATGATATCTTTTAGAGAGGGCAAGAAAGTCTCACCACCTTCGTTTGTTATATGGAAGGAAAGATTGTGTTATCAGTTTATTTTTTAGGTCTGAAGTGTCAAATACCTACTAGCACGGACTCAGAAGCGAGATTCCTGTGAAAGAAAGCAATATGACGGGACACGCTGGCCTTAATTTTATGGGTCACAGACTCTATTCAATGAGTGAATTTGGTGGTCACCGCGTCATGTTTGGTTTCTATCTCTATATTTCAATGGCGGGCTTGCAACCAATGATAGTAGTTTCTTTTGGCCGGACATAGGTTCGACTCGGGCTCAATTTCTACCCGCCATGAGTGAAATCGCTCAATCCGCATGAAAAATTATCTAGCCAGTTGTGTCTACTTTTCAAACAGGGGTGGTTAATAGCGCAAATAGGGCGGTAGTAATAATCCTTCATTCATAGAGTTTTTGATGGTTATAATATTATTTACATTAGTAAATATAGCTATCTGCACATCGAATACCTCTCTACCCGTTAATTTCAAATAGGAGTCTTTGTGGTTTGTTATTACTCTCTTAGTGTTCAAAGTGTCTCGCGTCCCCACCTTCTACGCAGAGGTAAGTTTAGATGACATGATTGCTTTCGCTGTAGGTTAACTGTCAGACAATACGCAATTTTGGTTGCACACGCTCAGGAGTTCGATGGTAGAATTTGTGTCACTGTTTTTTAGATATCAAGCTCGCAATCGTGTCACTTACTTTCTTTGAGGGAAGTATCCAAAACATACGAAGACCCAAGATACTATTACACACAATTCTCATTTGTCTCCTCACGAATTGTTAGAATTTCAGATACTTATTGTGCTAACCATCTTTTCCTGGTACCCACAGATTTCGACATCCCTCCCCACCGC
>NW_027020158.1:0-12105 GCF_013076305.1 Rhopilema esculentum
AAAAAAGGATGGGTGTTTATCAGAGGTTGTCATTTACAAAAATGTGGGAATTTATTCAGAAAAATAGTACTTTTGTAAAAATAAATTACTGAAGCGTCAATTTGATCTGAGAACCACTTTTTATGATCTAAGAACCACTTTGCAAGAAGATCCTCAGTGAAAATAGTTCTGTGTTGGGAAGTTAAAAAAATTATTGTTACATCATTGAATTTTAAGATAAATCAATTGCTGAAAAATATAAATATAGTTAGGAAAAACTATATAAATGTATGTATGTTTTATCTACTTTATTTTTGCTTTGCTAAAGGAGAGTTGTCTACTGTTGACCAAGAAACTTGCCTTTTTTGCTTATGTCCGCCACTTGTATTCCCGGTAACTGGTGTCACTGACCTTTGAATTCTTATTGTATTTTCGTTATAACCAAACTGCCACAAATTTGGGTTATCATTGCGTCTTCCCAGACTACGCTGTCTACCGAAATGCTCCTCAACAACATCCTGATTGAATCTGTTTGTGAGAACAAATTGCATTCCATCTTGTAAAAGATACTTAGTAGCTTCAATCACTGAGTAGCATGTTATTTGAAGGCCTTCAAATGTTTGCAATGACAAAAACATTTTCTCTTTTGAGCTTCCGCTGAAACTGCCTTCCCTGTCTTCAATGCTTCTCTTCCAGTCTTGGAGGTATTTAAGAAAATCATTCTCTAACCATGCAAACCGTGGGTCATCTACCCTTGTATATGGTAAAAGAAATTCTTTCCGTTTGATGGTGCCTTCTCTAGGACTGCGCACATTCAAGGCATCAAAAAATTTGTCCATATAGCCGCATAATTCTGCAGTAGCATGAGTATCATTGCTATAGTACTCTTTCAATATGTTTGCTGTTGTCTCACTAAGAGCTTGAGCAGCAAGACGTACATTCATAACAGAGTATGCAGTTAACTCTATATGCTCAGGAGTCAATTTTGGGCAAACTTTAAGACCATTCTCCATGTCATTCTTCACAATTTGAACCAAATGCTTCCAGATGATGTACTTGCCATTATTCCACATTAATCTAGTTTTTCCGAAGCCTGAATGGTACATGCAATTTCGTACGGTTTTCACCAAATGTGGCACATCAGCAAAAAACCATATAAACCTATTTGGTGCATATAGGTTTATTGTACGGTAAGTTATACTCTTTCCAGCTTCGCCATCAAGGTTTCTGTGCATCCTGAAAAACTTCCGGTTGGCAGATGCACCATCTGAAACAGCAGCAATAACTTTGAGCTTACAGGAAACTTCCAATAGGCAAACAGCTCTCCAAAATAAAGGCATTATCTGGAATGATGTAACACAGCTGGTTGCAAAGTAGCTGAAGCTATACTTCAGGTCAGTTGCCAATCCTCGTACATAGAACACCAAGACATGTGTGGCAAGTTCATCAGCTTTTTGAAATGATGCTTGATTAATTTCAGTAGTGCCGAGATCCAAAAATCCAATTAATTCATTACTATGCTTATCAAAAACTAGTTTTGATTGAACTTTCATTTCATCAAACGCTAATGTAATGTAGCGCTGTACTCCATTCAAACTTTGAGTTAATTTGCATAACTCTTTGATGACAGCAGGATTAAAGCCAACTGTTGGCTTTATGACATTTCTGTAGTCACGAAGTGTTCTTCTACTCGGAAGCAAAAGAACCCCAGAGTTTCTCAACTCGTCATATGCTGATGCAGATTTTGCTGCCAGTGAAAGGCAAAAACGAATAATCATTGGGTGATAACGTATTGCCTTTGGGTTTCCAGAAAATAATTGCTTTTGTTGCTCCCAAAACAGTTTCATGAAGGGTGAAAGTTCCCCTTCAAAATTGGACATTATTGAGTACACATCTTTGCTCAGTTCTGAGTTTAGTTTCACACCAGATGTGGCAATCTCCTTCCTCATCTTATTAATTTCCTCTTCCAACTGGCTACACTTCATTCTTTGCTGTTGAATTGTTAGCTTTAAACGGTTTGGGTGTGTTTGAGATAATGGTGCATTGAGTTTTGCTGGCACATTTATATTCCTGCTTTTCTTTATTTCTTCTTTCTTCAATTTGGTCTCCACTATTTTGCAATTGTGACACTGGTTCTCATTCATCTGCAGCACCTGACACTGTTTTGTTCTACGGAACAATTTCACCTGAGCTTGTGATTCCATTTCCTGTAGCATGTCAACTTTAATGGGAACAGCATGAGTTAATAGCTCTGTTCCAGGCAATGAGACACCTCCACAAATATCATATGTCTCTAACTTATTTATAAGTTGTGAAACAGTTATATTTTGAACACTCCTCTCATACTGGCTGTAAATTTCATGGCTAAATGGCATAACCCAACCATATATAATGCAGGTATATTTAAAAGACTCCTCGATTACTAGTTCATACTTTGGAAGAATGAAGGGTTCTGCGCATAATCTTAATGATATTCTGTTTGATAGGATTTCTCTTTCCCACTGAGCAAGCTTTAGATGCTCTGTTCTGGAGCATAGTTCTTTAAAAGTGGCATAACAATAATTTCCTCTTGGTTCTCTAATTATGTCCTTGACTATATTAAGATGTCTTCTTTCTTTTAGTTCCTCCTTGGGATGTGATTTTTGTGGTAGATTTTTAGATGGCAGTGCTCCAAACCTCAGGGCCTTCTTCCCCATTTCTGTGAATTAAAGATAGAGAACGAGTTCAGATACAAATAAGGTTCAATAAAAGGAACCTATAAAACTTTCTTTTTGGATTTAGGCCCTCCCCTGCTTTTCAATAATAAAGGGAAATTAACGAAAAAACTCAAATATACGTACTTGTGTACTCGATATCTTCATCCTTGTAATGTCTTTCGCAAGTTCTTACATTGTTTGCCTTGATTTGTCGTTTGAACTCCTCATCTACAACGCGATACTGTTTTAGGACCTCTACTACTTCCTCTCGCCAAGCGACATAGTTAGGAAGACTCCGCTGTGAGACTCGAAATATCGCGATCCCTTCGTACTTTTCTCCTCGGTTAGTGTGACAGCCTGGAAATGAGCAATTCGCTCCAGGCATAGTTACAAAAAACAACGGTTCATTCTAACAATATTCGAACATAAATTTACGGTTTTCCTTATGAATCCTTGTCTTTTGACTTAGCGCGGGAAAGTTCCTTGCACTCAGTTTGGCACGTGACCACGTAATCTTTGAACAAAGAGTTAGAACAATAGGCTTCCAGACCAGTCCTCCTTTCTATTGACTATGATTTTAGGCAGTAAGAATTATGGAAAAGTAGCAGCAAGAGAAAGCAGTTTATGCATGCACCGTTTTAGGGGCAAGATGCTTGTGAAAGATCTTGTCGCCTTCGTCGTTTTGAAATATTTATAGAAGATATATCAGTTTTGGAAGACCTCTGGGATAGTTCTTGAGAAAGATTATGCCCATGTCACGCGTTAATTATTATGCCGTTGTTAGCATGCAAGTTATGTAGCTGCCGGGACGATTTTATCGAAAGAAAAGAAGGAAAGATTTAACCGATTTACGTCGCATCATTTATTGGCCATCCTCTGCCTTTTTAAAGGTCCTGAGAATCAATCGATTTAAGCAACATTTTACATCTTGACGTAGGGTGCACAACATTTGATAATTCAATTGTTAATTCTCTTATCCCTTGCACAATTTCGAATAGTGCCCATTCTTTTCAGGGCTTTGAGGATACATTGCCTTTCAACCATTTTAAAGATAAAGATAGGCCATACTAGATGCAACCTTTAATCTTTTTTAATATTTTAACATCATTTATATATGTTGTTTTTTTTAATCCCCGAAGGCCATTCTTTCACTGCTGATTTCGGCTATAACCGAAACGATGGCCTAAGTTGGAGTGTCGGTTTAAAACTGGACCTAGGCAGAAAATGGCGATCTGCAGAGAACGATGATGCAGTGAAAGCAGGACAAATCTTATCACAGCAACCAAAAGCAAATGTGCCAATATTGCCTCCAGTTGGTGGTGAAAGGAAAGTTAAGGTTGAGGAGCAAAGTGGTATTTCCAATCGAGAAAAACTGATTCTCAATAACCAACAAACCTGCGACAAATGTTTAGAAATTCAGCCATTGAAAGTCGACGATAAAATTGCAGAAAACAAAACATTGGAGAATAATGACTTTGTCATGGTTGTCAAGCATATCGATACAAACCTATCTGTGTTCAAACTGTTGTCGATCATGAAGTTTGAAGTTGTTGATGTCTTGAAAAGTCCCATTGAAAAAGTCAGTAAGGGCAACCAATTTACAATCAGAGCCGAAATGGCAGACTGTCCCTGCCTTTCTATCCTTGACCCAGGGTACTATGTTGTCACAGGCGTCATTGACGAAAAAGGAAGACTCACTCTTTCAAATGTTCTTATGGAGTTTGAGGAGAATAAATGAACATATAACGTTCTTCTGTTTTCTTTGTAAAGTGCACTAGAACTTATTTTAGATTTGAGCCGATGTACATTTTTATGCAACATTTATAGAAGTCATTTTTCTGTTTTTTGTCTCTCCAAGACGATCATGTAAATCTGACTTAGTTCAAACGGTAAATGCAATTCTACATAAGAAAAAATGAATACATTTGTAATGATCCTCTTTTTCTGAAAACGTTGTCCTTGCTTGTTTTTATACTTCTTTGATAAAAGAAGTAACATGCTTTTTCCTTATTCTCGATTGCTTTCACTGGTAAAATATTCAAGATTGGAAAGTTCCCCGGACATTTTGTCAGAAGTATAAGTCCTTAAGTGTGTTTTTATCTTATATTGTGGTTCCTGATAAAAAGCCTCTAATCCATTATGAAATGTGATCTGTGGGTGACTCCTAGAATTTCTTCCGTTTCCTTTTTCAAACCACCTCACTGTAGTAGGCTTCATTTCCTAAAATTTTTACAACACGATTTACGAACTTGGCAATAAAAGCAATGCATTGATATAAACTTTATATATTCTCAAAATATATGCTATAACCATTCTCGCAGTTCAGTGATGGTCTATATAATGGAAACATTCCATTTTCAATTCAATTAAAGCTACCATTGCAAATCTCACTATTACAAGGTAATTTGCAATTGGCTAGCTTGATTTTAAAAGAAAAAACTAAAACAGTCGTAACTTAAAAGGGAAAACTGAGAAAAAACATAGTAGCAATAATGATTATAGTAATAATAATGCTGCAATCTCTTTTCATTCATTGTGTTTTTGAATTGGGTCATTGGGTTTTTGAAAAATTGTTAGCCGCCCTTGATTTTAAGCTGCACA
This sequence comes from Rhopilema esculentum, assembly GCF_013076305.1. The sequence continues at coordinate 5,277 of NW_027020158.1, forward strand.
TCCATGTAGTGATACTTGGTTTGAAAATACAGGCGCAAAATCTGAGAAAACCTGATTGTATGCTTAAACCAGAAAATAGACATCAGAAGTACACTGAACAACAAAATCATCTAGCATGGAATCATTGATATCTTCCAGAAGAATTTCTACCTCGTCTTTTACATCATCACTCTCAGCTTCAAGGTTGCAGGATGCTTGACTTGATCTGGATAGAATAATGCAAGCCACCCTCGTTTGCATGCCTCCTTGATTATAAACCGTAGCAAAACGTGGCAAAAAATAATTATAACCCGCGGCTTTAAATCGAATATATACCATAAGCACCCTGCTCGAATAAGCGCTCGTTTTAAATAAACGCTCGGGTGCTTATTCGAGGATATAAGGTATACGTTTTAAAATCTGCAGCTTCAAAGGTGGCGGTACAAATAAGAAAAAATGAGTTTTGCTTTTCCGGGAGTGAGTATTTCACTAAAACTAAGTGTATTAGGACTTGCTTTGAAGCTCAGAATGAATTACTCCATCTTCAAATGACTCCTTTTTCAAATGAATCTACTTTGAATAGCCTTAACAGATGACTCAGGTCTTGTTGTCAAGTTTTGTACCATCAACAAATATTCCTATTAGATCTACCATGGGGTCCGACACAGGTTGGAAAGTAGGGGGGCAAGGGGAAATCTAACACCCATAATAAAATATTTTGAAAAGAGCTCTTTTGTTTTGCAAAAAATGGGGAATGACCCCCTTTTCGTCAGAGTCCCTGTCTACAACAACATTTGTTTAAAATAGGAAATGAAGCTTTTTAAATTACAGTACACGAATACTTGCTTGCTCGATTCCTTGGCGAAGGCCTAAAAACTTCCGCAGGAATTTTTATCCTGAAATCTATTCTGCAAATTTTTCTTTTGTTCATTTTTCTTACGAACATTCTTATTTTTCAATGGTTATGTTATTAATTAGGCAATATCTAGATGAATGATGACATCAAAATTATTTGAATAAAGAGTACTTTTCATGCCACCACAGATGTCATCTTATTACATTAAACGTGTTAATGAATTACCAGTTATTGTTGAAAAGAACTATAAGCCGAAAAACCATTTGAAAATACCGTAATGCCTTGAATAAGCGCCCGGGCGCTTATTTAATTTTTAAGGCTCTAAGGTGGGTGCTTATTTGAGGGAGGCACTTAATAGAGAGGGGCGCTTAATTAAAAAGTAGATTTGGGTGCAAACTATTTACTGTTCATGACTCTGTCTTGTTGATTTGCTTCCCAATTATGTTTTTGTTGAAAATTAGAATAAGCGCCCGTTTCTGAAGGTTGAAGGATTGGCGCTTATTCGAGGGTTGGGCGCTTATTCGAGGGGGCGCTTATTCAATAACTTCACCTCTAGGGTTGGCGCTTATTCAATAACTTCACCTCTAGGGTGGGCTCTTATTCGATAGGGGTTCTTATTTAAGGGGTGCGCTTGTTCGAGGCATTGCGGTACAGGAAAAATAGGCCGACCTCGAAAATGAGCCGAGACACGTGAAGCCATTGCACTGCACAGACAGTCAAACGCTCGAACCAAATTATTCGAATCTACTGGCAAATTGTTTGAAAATTTGTTAAAATTTGTTTTCTCTTTTCAGAAAACATTTCGAAAATAAGCCGATTCATTTCATAAAAAACATCATGAAGAATTTCATTTCATAAAAAATAAACCGCAACTTATTTTAGAGGGAATACGGTATCTAGAGTGTGACTGAACTTCGAAAATGGTTACACTCGTTATTTTTTATAAGAAATAAAGGTCGATGTTGAGTACTCCAGTTTCTTAATCTTCTGGAAATTTAAATACTCATTGTTTCTTAAGAGTTTCTTAATCATGATGTCATGAATGATGTTAATAAAATTTTTGTGACCTTTTCTATCACGTCAAGAGATTTGCTTCCGTTCTGATGCTGTATTGAGATGTGGGAAGTATATTTTTATCCATTGTGTCTTAAGTTCCAGGCCAACAGGGCAATCATGTTCTTGGAATTTACAATATTTCGTTGTTCTCAGTTTTATCACGATTAAATAGTTTCTTTATATTTTTGCTTTGAGTACTGAAGTTTCTTAATTTTTTCTGACTATCCAGTACTCGTTTTTTATAGCCAGTTTCTTCTAAAAAATGAATGAATTTATTTTTTTGAGTGTATTGCATATATTATGAAAAATCAATTTTTTGTCAATGCATTGCTTTTATTGCCAAGTTCGTAAATCGTGTTGTAAAAATTTTAGCAAACGAAGCCAACTACAGTGAGGTGGTTTGAAAGAGGAAACAGAAGAATTTCTAGGAGTCACCCACAGAGCACATTTCATAATGGATTAGAGGCTTTTTATCAGGAACCACAATATAAGATAAAAACACATTTAAGGATCTTATACTACTGACAAAATGTCCGGGGCACTTTCCAATCTTGAATATTTTACCAGTGAAAGCAATCAAGAATAAGAAAGGCATGTTACTTCTTGGTTGAAATTGTACTTTTACATTTATCAAAGAAGTTTCGTCTCATTGGTCTTTTGGCTTTGCCTTCTAGCTAAGGTTTATTGCTAAACAGAATTTCAATGTCTTCTTGCATCTGTGCAATTTCATAGCGCTAAATATGCAGTTAAAGAAGTATTAAGGCATTTTTGGTACTACGATTTTATTACGAGGCTCAAAAATGAGGAACTTAAGAACAAGGCCTCGCGCACCGTATCTTATGAAAACGAGCAAGGACAATGTTTCCAGAAAAAGAGGATCAATACAAACTTATTGATCTTTTCTTATGTTGCATTTACCGTTTGAACTAAATTAGATTTCTATGATCGTCTTGGAGAGACAAAAAACAGAATTTGACTTCTATAAATGTTGCATAAAAAAGGACATCGGCTCAAATCTAAAATAAGTTCTAGTGCACTTTACAAAGAAAACAGAAGAACGTTATATGTTCATTTATTCTCCTCAAACTCCATAAGAACATTTGAAAGAGTGAGTCTGCCTTTTTCGTCAATGACGCCTGTGACAACATAGTACCCTGGGTCAAGGATAGAAAGGCAGGGACAGTCTGCCATTTCGGCTCTGATTGTAAATTGGTTGCCCTTACTGACTTTTTCAATGGGACTTTTCAAGACATCAACAACTTCAAACTTCATGATCGACAACAGTTTGAACACAGAGAGGTTTGTATCGATATGCTTGACAACCATGACAAAGTCATTATCCTCCAATGTTTTGTTTTCTGCAATTTTATCGTCGACTTTCAATGGCTGAATTTCTAAACATTTGTCACAGGTTTCTTGGTTGTTGAGAATGAGTTTTTCTTGATTGGAAATACCACTTTGCTCCTCAACCTTAACTTTCCTTTCACCGTCTACTGGAGGAACTGTTGGAATTTTTCCTGATTTTTGTGGATTTTCGTCCTCTGCATATCGTCGCTTTCTACCTAAGTTCAGTTTTACACCAAGATTCCAATTTAGGCCTTGGCTTTTACTATAGCCGAACCCACCAGTGAAGGAATGGCCTTTGGAAATAAGAAAACCAATCCATACATATACATAATCAAAAGGTATAAAGTAGACTAAAGGCAGCAAATTCCTCAGAATATTCAATTTTAAAAATTCTGCTTCATTAATTCGCAAGCAATGTGATTTTAAGAGCATCAACAACAGACGAATCAAGCTACTCGGCAGCCTTAAGAACTCAAATTTTCATGACAGTTATCTCTCTTAACGTCACAATGTCACATATAGGAGCAGCATTTCGAAAACTTACAAGCGATTAGAGTGGGCGTAAAACACAACATACAATATATAAAGTGATAGTACAAATAAAAAGTAAACATACGTCTTGATGAAGGAACGCGTGGAAAATTCAGGTTGGGCTGGCTGTACCTGAAGCCTTGATTTCTATTATAGTGGTTTGAACCAAACTGATACTGCGGTAGATGCAAACGTGACTTAAAAGTCGTGAGTCTTTTCTTCCAGGGAAATTCATAGTTTTGAAAATATCCTTGCCCTTCAACTTTGCTTTCTTCGAACACCACCACCGTGACAGCGACTATTAACATAAATCTGATCATTTTGATTCCTCTCCGGCTACCACTGTTTTTTGAACTGTTTCTGCTTATTTGATATTCAAGAGCTTTGGCGATCTATTTATAAGTGTGCAGAAAATGTTCCTATCCCGCACTTCCTATACTAAAAACTTCCTTTTGATCCTTTTTGGCAAGACAGGAACCAAAATTGACGTCAAGCGGGGTGATAAATCGTTTGAGGAACCAAAATTGACGTCAAAAGTGGTTAAATAGGACAGCATAATAGTTGATTTATATCTTTCTTATAAAAACAAGTGTATATTGAAGAAACAACCAGGAAAAAACCGGAATTGCTGATAGAAAACCAAACTGCAATGCAGTATAAATAAAACTTCATGTCTACATTTCAATTTCTATTAAAAATTTACACATGCTATATAATTGCCAAGTTGAAACAAGAAACTATCAAATTGGTTAGTAACAACAAAGATAATTTCAAATTATTGGTTCTCCTAGGCCTTCCGTAGATCGTGTCACAACATGATCGATTACTCCGAAATCTTTAGCTTCTTGAGGCGACATAAATTTATCTCTTTCTAATGTCTCCTCTGCAAAATTAAAAATTAGTTAAATGAATGCAAAAACTGTTAAAAGAAAAGCATAAACAATACCATAAAGTATTGGCTGCTAAAAAGTACGCAGACAGAAATATTATAACGTGACGTATAAAGGAAATTACTGTTTATCGATCTGTCGTAAAGTGGTCAATGGTGTTTAGGTAGAGCCAAAGAAACACCCTTTTAACGTACTTAGCGTGAAAAGGTTGCCTGGTGATCGCATTGAGGATGTAGCAACTTAGAACTGTTCTGTTTTATACACCAAACGCATGTAAGCTCTCGAGAACTTTATGAAAGACCGGTAAACATGAGTTTTCTTCAGACCTTCATTACTTCAGAAACACTCTTTAGTTGCAATTCAGAGTTTTACACTTAATGCGATCATAAAATTTTATATATGAACCAATACATAGGCATATCGAAAACAAAATTACAGTTTTTACAAAATATTTGGTTTCTTTATAATTTTTTGCTTTCCAAGAATCAAATTGAAAACAAAAATAAAAAAATATTGCATTAAGGTAAATTGAATTCGAAGATTTGGTACATATAAGTCTAGTCAATACTGAGGTATTTCTTAATTGTTATTTCAATCAGGAACCAGCTATTTTTTCAAACTTTAAATTTTATTATTTTATATTTTATTTTATTTATTATTTATTATTTGAATTTTACAACTTATATTCGACAAACATAATCTCGATTCAAGCTTTGATTGTTAATGATCTTTAAGATATACTTCCATGCAAATGGAAAAATTAATTTTATTTAGTTCCTTGTTGAATTAAAAAATGATTCTTAGTTTAAAGCAAGGAGAATAATCCACAGCTTTGAGATACACTGGTCCAGATCCCTCCTTCAAAGTTTAATTCGCAACCCCAACCACTAAGCAATCCTTTTTTCTTCATTTCATTTCAAATGTTTAAGGAGGGCAGCCCATCATAATGCTGATTTTCAAGGGGCCCTCCACTTAAATACTTACAGAAACTTTTATAAAAAACAAAGTACCCTAATTTCGATTCAATATTTACAAAGTAAAATAAAACCTATTTTTTAATCTGAATCTAATTTTTTAAAAGAAATATCCACAATGAAAGGCCAAATTTACAATATACAACTTACAATTACGTATATTTACAATTGCGCAAGAAATTTTTGAAGTGACTCAAGGAAGATGCCTGTTTACACCCAGCTGAGAAGCCATACCAAGATCTTAAACGAGAAGCATTTCTGTCCATTATCGGAGTTTTTCCTTAGTAGCCTTAGGTCAGTTGATGTTTTTCTAAGATTCTTAGTATTTAACTTTGATTTTTCTGTGAAATGGTTACACGTGTATCACAACTCTTGTTAGGCCTAGATCAGTTTTAGGTCATCACTTCATTTAGCTGTGCTGACGAGTCCTTATGTGGGGCGAAGGCGGTCTTAGCTGACTTTTTGTGGTGTCGGCGGTTTTCGTACTGTCTACTTTCATCTGTTTGCGTCCATAGGTTTGTCAGCGGGTGCTAATTTTGTAATGTTTAGTGGACATGAGATGATGGCCCGATTGTAAACAAAACTGTTATCCGAGCGAACAGGCTTACGCACTGAGTCCAGCGTTGTAACTTCTGCGCGTAAGAGTTTGGAGACTTGCTAGATCTCTGAAGTTCCAGATGTAGGAATGTAGGAATCACGAGATGTGGTCACATGAAGAGGAAGACTTAGAGCACTACTCGATAAGCAACTCTTTTCAGCGTCCTAAAGTTAATTTTCGGAAGCTAGGTAGTAACAAATACAAAAACTAAAAGGGTTTAGATAAAAATGAATAGAGAGACAATTTTCTTACCTATTTCTTTTACATCTTTTAATGTATGCTTTGAATATATTCTATTTATCATAGCTTTTAGCTTCATTATTTCCTGAGCTTGAATAGCGATATCCGTGGCTTGGCCCTAGAAGAAAAATATACGCTTTATAGCATGGGTAAAACGCGTACAAAAATAGATAAATTAGATTTACTTTAAGGCGAAACAAGAAACTTTGTTTGACCAAAAAGGGGCAAATCGGTAGGCCTTGTGGAGATGGATTGTTATGAAGACATAAAAGAATAAAAACATTAGGAGTAAGATTCAGATTTGGATTCCTGTAGATGGTTAATATTTCTTTGCTGTCTAATTTTGTGGATTACGGAG
>NW_027020159.1:0-12084 GCF_013076305.1 Rhopilema esculentum
AAAAGTAAATAATAACTAATGAGGTATATCCCCATTCATACCGTTACTAGAAGCGCCACGGTATCAAATACAAAAGAAGTTTTAGAAGCAAATGCACTAAAAGAAAGAAAGACAAAGCACACGAGTCGAACGGAGTGAAAGCATTTTCGCTACGTGTACCCATTTATAATGTAACTACTCACATAAACAACCTGCGAGGTTTTGACTAATTTTAGGTTTGAGGTGACCACACCGAATCTTGACGAATGGTCTTTCACATTTGCGATGTGACTTTTTTAATTGATACATTTTCTGAAATACTGACACCTCTCACTCCCGACGACCCTACAGATCCCTGAACCAATCTTGATAATAGAAGTTTATAGAACATTAATGTAGTAATAAATTGAAAGCATGAATTATCTCGGCCTTACCACGTACCTCACATGCTTATACACTTCTCACTTCCCTAGTTCATTTCCTCATATTCATTCATAGGGAACTACTTCAAGTATAATAAAGAGGTCAGAGTCAATGAGACGCGTCAGACAATGGACCTTGACTGGCGCAAATTTACAAAATTTTTCCTAAGTATTTTGTCAATGAGATATTGAAGAAATCACCTCATGGTGGATAGAACCTTCGGATTATATATTTGGTTTTAATCATAGATTAATGGTCCATCCTCGATGAATTTGACCAAGAAATTGAAAAATTTAAAAATGGTATCAGAAAAGTTAGTGGACATGTACTAAAACTGGAACAAACGTGGTGAACGTTATGATATTGTCTTCGCTTGAGCATACGTTTGAGGTTCTGGACAAATGTTATTTCTCACTCGATAGATATTTTTCCGGCTGTCGAAATGGATGACGTAATATAAGGAGCACGTCGTCCGGTATGTTGCTTTTAAGAAAATACACTAAAAATTTTGTTCTCGGGAAATGTCCTACATACATCAATTCGAGCCTTCACCTACCATTGTATCATCCAATTGGGTAACCTTTGATACGGCTCATATAATTAATTGCTATTAAGTTTTAATTTTGGTAAAGTCTAGGATTGCAATAAACGTTTATAGTAAAATTCCATTCTTGTTCGTATTACTGGTCTTTTTCCTGTAAATCTGGAAATGTTTATCAATGTCCTGAAGAATATGCTTTGTAATCTTTAGACTGAAGTATGCGTATTTTTGAATTTAAATAACTTGAAGTTATATTATGGTATTATAACTCTTATGATAAAACACTTTATTAATAAGTATTGTGTTTATACCTGAATACGTAGCATTTATCATTTTCAATAATGTACGCCTAACTAATTGATATGTTTTTAATAAGGAAGTTTACATTTTTAATGAGGATTGAGCACTCAGCGCTCGTTGGATGAATGCTCTGACATAGAATATTTATTCATACTATTTGATACCATTGATTTCATACTGTGAAAGTCGTATATCAGTAATTAATTCATAGAAAATAACCTGTTACTATGTTGTCATAGTGTTAATTTTTTTATTTTGTAGAAATACAAATTTAATATAAGTTTAGTTGATATGTTCTGAATAAATCCCAGTTCTAGAAAAGCTTCAAGCAACGCATATTCTTGATTATGTTAACATTGGAGAAGTAACAAATTTTCTTTCATAATGAAGAATATATTTATAATAAGTTATAAGATCAGAAGTGTATTTTTGTATATGTTTATAATAAGTTACTCATTTGAATATTATGACTACTTAATAATGATAATTGTCTATTCTTGAAATTGATATTTATTATTATTTAATCTATTAAGAATATTGTTTCATTGCATCATCATTAAGATAACGATTTGTAATTATTAATATATAAGTTAATGCAAAATTTTTGGAGAGTATGCTTATTATATAAGATTTATTTTTACGGCCATAATTTATTATATGAATTGAATCAATTACCTAAAGTACTCATTTGAATATGTTAATAAGTAATCATTTTGATCATGGTTATGATACACATGTATTTTATGATACATTATCAAATACTACAGTACTGTATATTTTTTTTAGGTATACAGATTGTATTGGAATATTAGTAAGCGAAATTATGATGTTAATTTATAATGATATGTGTTAAGGTATTATTGCTAAATTTTTCTGTATGATTGTAATGAGGAATAATACTTATTAAAAGATAATTTTGGAGATGTATTTACATGCTTTTTCATTGTATAGTCCGCATATCACAGCAAATTTCAAAAACATTCTGGATTAACATATAATAAAATAAATGTGATAATTTTGAATATAGAATTTAAACTAATGCCTAAAATCGTAATAATAAAGTTATTCATTATATTTTGGTCTTATATATTCGACACCAATCTTATCATTGTCTTTTATCAGGTTCCAGTCTAAAAGTTTATTAGTTGATAGCTCTAAGTTGTTTTTTTTTTTTGTCATTATCACTAATACGCAGTATTTCACTCACTAAAGGACACTCAAATTGGGACTAGTTTGGTCAAATAATTTCAACTAATTTACGATGTTATCTACATATGATGTTCAAGTGAATAATGTTTTCAAAAGATATATATTCTTGTAATAAATAGTTATAATTTTTATTAGTCAATTACTCATGGCTCTCGTTGTTTAACTTATAGTGATTGTTATAATCAATATCCAATCAACCTCTCAAATCCGATTCCGTTGTTTTGTTAATAACTCTATAATCAGGAAGACCGGGCTGTATGCTTATTACCAGACTGGTGATCATTTGAGGCAATCGCGAAGTATTATAGTTTTGCGTCGGTGGTTTTTATATACCAAGACTATATTGTATTTCTCCACCTGTTCAGATTTTAATTCGCAGAATTAAGACAGATAGCACATCGAAGGTATCAGCAAATTCTTTTTGGCTCTAAGAATAGGAAATAATTTTTTTTTTCATACTTAGATATTTTCCCAACTAAAATATATTTCCAGGAATTCAACTATCTTATGGAGTGGTTGCACTCGTCGTAGCTAGGCTCGGAGACCACAGTTCTCAAATTGTTGACTTCTATTACTCAATTAAGACTAGTAGAAGATCTAGCAATTTTATTTGGTTAACACTAGATATGAGACAGGAAAGTACTTTTTCGAGAGAAGAATAAATTTTTTGCATTCACGGATATAATGCCAATTCTAAATTCATTAAAAGAAACTACCATTATCTTGGATAATTATCAATACTCCTCCCTCTCCATTGTCTTATTACTATGCTTTGCGTTCGTCTTGCTACCTCTCTCGCATAATATGGGGTTAACCGCTGCACTGCTACATTATAATATAGAAGAGCTTTAATCCAGTGTGCTAACTGAGCATAATCTGCTATCTAAATATTGTTCGGACAATATATGTGTGTATGATACTTGATTGTCTGAGCTTCTAATGATATATTATTTCATTGAACACCGTTTTATGGTTATTATCTTGAGAATTTTTGAGAGAAGTACTATGAAGTATAATTTTTTTTTGTATGTCGTATTTTTAGAGACCATTATGGACAGGATTCATGGTCACGTATTTCATAATTCCGATGGCACATTAGTTATTACTGGATATGTACTAGTTGACTGTCAAAAGAACGTAAAACCCCAGTAAACTCACGTTATTCTAAAACATATAACATTCATTTCGTTTGTGCAGATATTGAAATATTCGCTGTTGAACTGAAAAAAGTTTTAACGTTTAGGATACCACGATACTTGGTTTTTATCACATCATGTTGCAGACTCTACGAGTCGCTGAACTCATTCTCAGGAATTCGTCCAAGATTCAAGAAGGAAACGTTTTCCTAGGTGGGCCGAATATTTGCAGCGACCTAAAGAATGAAACCTTCACAAAATTATGTGGAGGTCGTTTGTCGATCTGGCCCTGGCAAGTGTAAACAGCAAGGAACTAAGGAAAAAACCACAACATATTTAGTTTGAGCGAGACTAAAATAAATCGAATTTTAAAATCGCGGTGCTCCGGGTAAGAGCGCAGCACGAGTGTGTCGCATGATTACCTGGTTTACACAGGGAATCTGCATAAAAATAAAATTTAGAGCACTCATGGTTGATTACAACAACAATTTTGCTTATAAAAAATAAATGGAGGCAGAAGCGCCTTTGCTACTTTCAAGGCACAATACTTGGGTGCATCTCGGAGTCATTCAATACTCCTTCTTTCAGCTAAACTCACGACTGCGAGTGCCACAAGGAAGAAATACCACTCGAAAGAGGATGTTGTTTTTAACGCCCCCCACCCCCAATCCTTGACAACAAATAGGACGGACAAGCGTTAGTATCACGATCAAGCTGTCTAATATTAAGTTCAGCAAGAGAACAACAATTTTGCATATTTTACTTTCAAATGAAAAAACTTGTATATATATAAGCAATGCCATATTACAAACGAGTAGAAGAATAGACTTAAGCAGAGAAAACAGAATAAAAGACAATATTATCGGCAAGCTCAGAAAACATCAAAAAGTATAAACGAATCCGACCTTTTGTTTCTGAGCACACGATGTGTGCGCTCGGAGAGGAGCATTATGGTTCCTTATCCTTATAAAAGTTAATGTAACAAGCGATCACGAAAAATGTATGCGATTGATGTCTAAGAGATTTATCTCTTGGAGACTGTCTCTCGTTAATCAAATATCCTGTCTTATAACTCGGTATTCGAGGTAACTTCTGATATCCTGGAATGACAAAAAGTGAGCGAGACTCACATAACATATCTTTCAATAGTAAATATACAATAAGCACGATATAGTCCTATAATCTGGGAAATTCAACAACATAGCTCCTATAGAAGGCGAGTTGCGATATAAGATCTTATTGGATAGCCCTTACTGTAAAATAACAAGATACGAAACTGATTCTTCGGTAGTTTTACTAGTAACTTGAAAAGGTCATTATAGTCATTAAAAAACGTCATTTTATTAAGGCAAAGCGCACACCTGCCTCACAGAAAATGTAAAATAATAATCACTATGTACAGGTAAAAACATAACAGTTCTTCAAATCATGATTTTAGCACAGAACTGAAATAGGCGAACAGGTAGACAAAATCTCAGTCCCATTAAATTTATTATGTTTTAAATAAAAATCAGACCAGTGATCTTTTGTTGCTTTATGTAACCCTCAAATAAGTTAAACGCTAAATTGTTTTCAATTTAATTCTTAATTTAGGATTAAATTTGACAAAATCTTAAGCCAAGACGCTTCAGACAAAGAGAACCGTGTTACATACCATATAAAGAAATGTTATTAAAAACAAGAACCTAATAATTTGCAGGAGGTGGAGTCCAGCGAGGTTTTAATCGTTATAATTTTAGATGATACATGTCAATTAAAGATTAACAGTATTAAGGGAGAGAGATAGTATCTTAAAATTTAGAGAGAGCAAGTATGAAGTGGGCCCGTCCAGTTGAAAAACGCAAAAGGGGAAAACTCCCCGCAGAGATCTACATTTGTGTGCTAATAATTTTCTAATAGACACCGTACAATGTGAAAGAACATTAATCTTGAAAGGCTGTTACTATGAGTACTATGTATCTTGGTACGTTCTCACATCACAACTATGGCAGTTTAAACAACATATTCAAGATTCGCCGCTATTGTGGTAAAGTGCGTCAGCAGGGTATTGCTTAGAAACCACGACAAAGACATACAGACCGCTGTAGCAATCATCATGAGACTTTAACCTCTATCACACGAAAACCAACATAAAAGTGTAAGAACTAATACAGATTTTTTTTAACATGAGACAGTTATAACACTTGCACTTTTATCACTGACAAAGATCATAAGAATATTGAAAATTTTGTTTTGCTCATGGTTCCCAAAGTTGTCAGTAAAAGCAAAATAAATTAGTTTAACTTCTTGGAAAAAACTCTGTCCCAAAATTGATAATGGTTTCGATCTCCATTTAAAAATATACTACATATTCATTACACTCATTCCTATAGTACCATATCTTTTGATTTGCCAATCAGCAACTGACAAGAGATCTTAATTCCCAATCCTTTTCGCATTTGACACATGCTTTCAGAGACACTGTTGTATAACTACCGAACAGTATATGAATTCTGGACGAGGAGTTCCTCGAGTGACTTCTCTCCATGCAAAAGACTTTCTGTGCATTTTAAAGTCTAAACGGTTGTTTTCCAATATAATATGGCACTTATGGCCTAGATTGCACAATGACTTATATCTCCGTAAGAAATTGAATAATGCAATGACAAATCAAAAAATAAGAATATTATGTAATTTTTTATTTCAGCAGCTTATTCTAATGACTATATTTCTGATCAATAATGAACAATATTGAAATTAAAGCATTATTTAACAAGTCCGTATTATTATAAACCAGAGGCTACCTTCATCATAATTCTAATAAGAAAAAATTGTTCAGTATTTCAGATAAGAAACCTTACTAATAAAAATGAAATTTGGGAAATCAATATATATCTGCCCAGGAAAGAAACATCAAAGAAAGATTATATCTCCAGACGCTCTCTTTTATTTTGTGACTTTTTGTGATTACAAGCCACAGCTCCTCAAAAACAGTTGGTTCAGAAAGAACCTAGCAGTCGAGATGAAAATGGAACCGTGGCAATAAGCACAGCCTGCTTTATTTGATTTTGCACGGAAAAACCGCTTTTTCTTTTCCGAGAATATAATTTAGGGAGAGGACTCATATTATTGGTACATGTGAGAAGCCTTTTTTTTCATAATTTCAATAATTAATTTTGAAATTAGCAAAAATTAAGACAAAAGATATGCCTGATCGGCAATTTAGTTGGTGCAGGTTCTATGCAAATATGGTTACGAATTTGAATTAAGAAACTCATTTACCAATATGGGCCTTCACTAAATTGAGAGATTGGGGCCTAACAGATTATTAAAGAATACCATTTTGCCATTGAATTCTCATGAGACCAACATTTGACATTGCAAAATCTCATAAAACAAAATATAACTCACGCGCTATAGAGCAAGCCTAATGTATTGTATATAACACGCAGGATGAAGAAAAGGAACATCAAAGAAACTAACAAAACAGATGAGACAGGAAATTGTCACAAGAAAAAGAAAATGATAAAGATATTCCGAAAATGAAAACGGGGGTATTAATGCAAGTTAAATAAAAAGCTTATCTGAAACAACGACGAAGTGTTGTTGTTCTCTTTAAAAAAACACTTGGTATTTCTATGTTATAGAAATTATTGGCACTCAGCATGCTTAACATATTAAATATGCACATTTCCTGCGCGTAAATTAATAAAATATTCAATTATAGTTTAGTGGATGATCATGGGTCACAGTATAAAAACATACAAGTATCTGTAATACGGTATATCAATAATATCATCAAACTGACTATCTCTCAAACTCAATAAAAATCAATAAGAATATACTTTTTTTACTCTTGCAATCCAAAGACACCATACAAACAACCTTTTATCATCTTGAATAACCATACCTAACAGGTAACAAAACAATAAAAACTATATGAATTACACATTGAGACAAAAGAAACTAAAATACTCCTATATGGCTTCTTTGGGAGCGAGAGAGAGAGGAACAATGTATTCTTATAAAAACTGTTGATATATAACGTAATAGAAGAGACACTAAGAAAAAAAAATTTCAATAGATTTGCATTTTCAGTCAGTCCCTTTGTAATACTTACAGGCGTACGATCGCACGCTACTTATACGCCTCCGCACACAGTCTAGAACTTCCCTGAGGCCGTTGCTTTTCCTAATCGGCACTGTGCCCTGGCATTTTTATGCCTGATGTTTTGAAATTAGCGAGATTGCTTTATCTATCTCTTTTGTGAGTCGTTTTAAATTATCTTTTGTAGTGGGCTAAATATGATAGCATTCCCACTGGAGGCCATTGTTAACATCTATTACATAGAATTTGTTTCCAGTTAGGAAACCCCGTATTACCTTACAATAACTGTTATTCTGTTACTAAAAAAAAACCGTTACTGTATAATCTACTGTTCTCTCTCAATCGAGTTCTTAAATCTTATTTCTTGAACAAAAATTCGACCGAGCGAGCACTCTGTTTGGTCAAAAACAAATAACGTGAGTGTATTTCCATTAAAACTCAATATTTGTCTCCGTTATCATATACTTAGTTGATTTCTTGAGACTGAAAACTTGAGATTCGATATAACTCCGGTGTGAATGCTGGACTCCTTTCGCTGTTCCAATAAAACAACGCGTATTCATCTGAATTTCGTATAGTACGATAGGAACTCCAATCTATTTAACCGCGTTAATTTTTAATAAATTGGTTTTGGTATCAAATGACATCGTTTTTAGAGTGTATTAATGAACTCAAATTCAAAAACAAAGATTCACACTTGAATCTGTTCTAATAAGGAAAAAAGAGGAAATGGCAACAGAGCCTAAAGAAACTTGTATCATTTTTTGTTAATTATTTTGTTTTCCAAGAAACTTCTGTTCTAAAATTCCATAAGACTTTTTTGGTTTTAAGAAAAACCTCATAGCGCATGTTTCAAGCAGTGATACACAATTCTAATACAAAGATGACTCAGGTTTCATAAAAAAATCGTAAGGTCCCCATTTTGTGGATCAACACATCATCACGATGTTCGAAAATATACCGCATTCACGCCTAACATCTTGCAAGCAGCGTGATAAATTACCAGCCAAATGTCATCCACATGTAATTATCATGTAACTTCCACGCACAGGAATGTACTATGAATGTGAGTCACGCCAAAATTGAGATATTAAACCCGGACTAAAGGACTTAGCAGAGGCTCAGCATTGCACGAGTATTCAAATTTACTAGTTGCATTGGCAAGGGCCCTTGACAAGATGAAGTCTTTTTAAGAAATTTTTTACCTATCTTAATCAGTTATATTGTAAGTGCACCAGATTCCTAGAAAAAGGCTTGAAATATTCTTAATTTTATACAATATTTTCAGCAAAAAAGCAATTAAACCAATAAATTCATGTATCCATGGGCCTCTATCAAAGGAATCTAACGCTTAAAAAAATGTTATGGCAAATTGTTGTGTCATAGATTCATCTACAATAAATTGCATTTTTATAAACTTATTTAACATTTCTCTAAAAGAGCAACTATGTTTATAAGTGACATTAAACTAGTATAAAGTCACATATAAAATTTATTTTATCTACGTCTATGAAATATTTAATACTTGAAAGTTCTCCAACTCTAAATTATTTTCAAGGCACAATTTTATTTTTACTTGCTAAATTAACTTTGGGACTCAAGTTTATGATGATGAATTGATACAGCTATTTCCTCTAATATAATTATTTATAATTTGGTTAGTAACCCTCAAACAATTCACTCTATATTCAAAATGGATGAAAGTTGGGTTATAAAGACACTCAGTATTGTTACAATAGCTCGAAGGTATTCATATCATTGAAATTTCTCTGTGTATTCTTCAACAATGCTTTTATTTGAAATTGTAGATTAATGAAAATCTGTCTATGTTGCACTTAGAAAGCACTAACATTTTAGTTATATTTTGCACACAATTATACGAGTGGAAATACGCCTTTGTAGAGAGCCATATTGCTCAATATCAATACTGTCATAGGCTTTGTCTAAATAATCAAATCAACTTGCCAAAATAGAATCAATTATATGTTTATATTCAAATCATTTTCAACATACCACAAAATTTATACGCTCTTAACAAGTTAAGGTAAAGTGGTTTGCAATATATGAAAAGTAGCACTTAAGTTGAGTAACAACTTCTGATAGACAATAGTATTCAGTAACAAGAGAGGAGGATTGGTCACCAACAATGGAGGAGCGAGGTGGTGAGTGTCATAAGGTGTTGCCCGATTATAAAAAATTTAGTAATGGTTTTTGTCATTTCTCGGCTATGGTCGGTGCCAGCCACTAGGATATGGGGAGAACAAAACATGTTTAGGCACACTAAATGTTTTGTAGTGCTGCCTTTTTCATTGCTTTGAAAAAAAGAAAAACAAGGGGGCCAAACAAAAGTAGCCTATTTTTAAGGAAAAGAATAACTGAGACAAAACACATCCTAACAAGAGTATGCCAAATTATTTTTCTAAAAAAGTAGCTACTCAATTTTAACTGAAAGGGAAATGCTACATCTGAATGGTTTAAGAAAAAGGCAGTTTGCAAAATCATAGGATTAATAATCACAAACAAATATAAAAAAGGTTTTTTTTGCCATTATCAAAAAATTAACCTTAAATATGATTCTGCATGTAAACTTTAATGAAATAAAATATCAAGAAATGGCCACCCATCTCAAAGATTACACTAGTAGCCACTTTTAACGCCACATGAAAAATACAACACTCACATATTCTAGTCCTTAAAAATATAGAAATAAAATTATTTAGTCTTTGAAAGGTCTCATGAAAAATATTTTTACGCAATAACATAATATTGTGTCTCATCAAATGTAGTAATCTATTAAAACCAGTGGGCTTGAGCCCTATGATGTTTTAATAAATAGCATGATTTCTAATTGAAAACATGGGAGAGCACCAATCTTCAAATAACTGGTTCACCAAAAGTTAATTAAGATATATCTTAAGTAAATTAAATACAAGTTGAGGGTGAGCAAATCAATTAAGAAATATAAAGACAATGCTTAATCATACAAGGATGAAGGCGTTTTTTGCATACAAAAAAGCCGGGGTGCTTTTTTTGATGTTGAAAGTATTTCGATAACTTGTCCGCAAAATACATAGGATGCTCTTCAACTCACTTTTATTGGCAAGACGTTAGCTGAACAAGCGAATCCCAGGGATTGTATACTCGTTCCTGAGGAAAGAATCACAATACAAATAAAAAGGTAGCAATTGCACCTCCTTACACGACATAATATCCAGATTTTCAGCTTCCCATCCAGAACTGTATTTTATGCAGACAAATCTAATTACCAGTACTTGCTATAAGCTACTCAATTCACAACGAACTACTATAACATTTGCCAACACCAACTGGTTTTATGATGCGTTTTTCAGAGACCGATTGATGTCTGTATATGATTGAATACACCTTTATTATTGCCAGTTATCCTATTCGGGGCTTATCCCTTTTCAAGTTAGGCAAGTCATTCGATAACTATTTCGAGCTCACCACGAGTATGAAATATGGTTTCAACTAAATCGACTTCTGAACTGGAGGGTGATTAACAATAAGGAGAGCATAATTAGCCATAGCATAAGGAACAATTAGCTTTAACAAAAAATACCGAAACAACATACAGAAGCGAAATCCTCGGTATGAAACATTCATTACATTAATAATTAGCAGTTTCTAATACAACTGCTCAGACTTAAATTGCTTTTCCGCAATTTAAACCTGAAATTCGAATTCATGTTCCTTTCATGGCAAATTAACAAATGCATATTACTCAAGCAGGTCTTGTGAAAATTTACGAGCGGCTAAAAAACTAAAGTTTTGAGACAGTTTTGAAGAAAAGAAAGTGTTTTGTACCAAAAAATGGAATCACAACGTTCATACTGACTATAAATTTTTACTGTTTGATTCTGGAATATGATATTAAATGAAGTTTCATCGGTTGCTTCGTCTCTGAGACTGAGATTGACAAGCTCTTCACTTTATGGGCGGAAGTCCAAGGCCTAAAGCCACAGCTCCATCGAAGCACACGAAAATGAATGTGCTTAGCAAAGTTGAACTCAGCCTTCTGAAACTGTGAAATGTTCGTATTTTTGAAAGAGCATTTCCAAAAAAACACATCTCAAACAGAGCGTCAATCGAGTATCGGCTATAAACCCCAGTTACTTTCTTTCCAACAAAGCGACCTATATGTTGTCCTCTTGAAATAATGCTTGGGAGCGCATTAACATCTTCGATTTCATTAGTTGTTATCTGATAGTACGTACAGCGACAAACACCTGGAGTACGGTGAACAGAGGCGGGCAAGGGTAGTGGTTCGGGAAGCCCGTCGAATCGATATCGGTGGAGAAAACGCACGGAACCCGGCACTTATTCAAACTTTCACAAGGATTTGAAGAGGTTGCCGAAATGTAATGCAATAAGTGAGAACAGAGGAGACAG
>NW_027020160.1:0-12004 GCF_013076305.1 Rhopilema esculentum
CGTTGTTGTTGTTGATGGAATCCTTGCAACTGTCTTCCCAAGGCGACTAACAATTGTTGTAAGATGAAAACCAGGATCTGAAGATGGAAAATCATATTATATAAAATTTAATTGCACTAAACAATTCCGATTAGGCTTCAAAAATTTTCCGTTCGGATAAAATCCACAAGGAATTTGGTGTAAGCAGTGTTTTGATAGATATTCTCTATATCTTATGTTTAAAACCTTTTATGAAAGTTGCTAGTTTGGCTACGGGGTTGAAGTTTTCAGATTGGGTACTCTACTACGACAGGAAGTCCTTTTTGTATTTCGCATCATTTAGATACGCGACTAGGCTAGTTTGTTCAAGAAACTTTCGTCGCAAAAAATACTAAGAAACTTTAAATCTGAAGAAATTTAAAGATTGAGAAAACCTGTTTTCTCCATTAGGACTAATATTTAAAGAAAACTTTGAAAAAACAGACATAAAATGGCTTGATTAATCAAGACTTGGAAACATTTGTGAGATGGTCTATTATTACTTTAGGAGACGTGGAATTCCGTGATTTCAATCACCTCATCTGATAATGGTAAAGTCCTAATTAAAATGTCTTTCTATGGAAGATTCGAAGTATCGATAGTGAATTCAACAAATAAAATCTCAGATTCTCTTGATTTTCAGAGACCTATTTTATGTAAAAGCATGGCAACCACGAATTTAGAATACTAGCTGACATACGCCCATTGTAAAATTTGATTCGTCGTTCATGCTGATCTGGTCATTGCTAATTTGATCTCACCGCGGAAAAATGGTTTGGAAAGATTATCATGAAATACTAAAGATCTGCACACTCGGCCATCTATCCTCTTACTTCATGAGGTGGTTTTTTTATTCTGTTTGCTATTGAAGAAAATAGTTTGAATGACCAACAATATCCTGCGCGTCCTATTGTAAAGGTATATCTCTCGTGTAGGACGTAATTTACCTTGATTCTCAATTCAATAAGCACAGATTCAGACATCACATACTTATCGACGAGCACGATTTCGGCTCTAGAATCCATAAAACATGTTAAATTGACACGTGCACTCAAGCCGTCTAAACTGAGAATATTTTATCAATATTTCATCGGCCAATTGTATTTTTTTAGTTATGGACATTATCTTCTAGCGCTAGAGATAAACTGAAAGATCCTATTGCGGATGCGGTGAAGTTATGCACGCGTTCCAGAGAGCCTAACCCTCAGTAGGCAAACATTACAGATCTGGTTTGCTTTCCCTCCAAATTTCCTTTTTTGTCTCCTGAATGATGCGCTTAACACAATATAATTTTATGCTGTTTGATGTAGAACCCTTTTTGATTTTGAAAGCATTTTCACTTTTATCCGATATAGTCTGCGTAGAAGATGAAACCCAACTGGGGACGGAATAATTAAGCCATACTTTTACACTGCTATTACCGAACGTAAATACAAATTTATAGCCCTACAAACATTTACGCCGAACATTTTGTCTATTATTAGGCATCTGTTAATAATTTTTCTCATGACTGTAACCATAATACCAGGATTCAAGCCCTGACTCTTTATAAGCACAGTGAAAATATGCTCAGCTGAGCCAACCATACCCAGGAAATTTCTCATACTGAAGCCTCCATATTGTTCATTGTTCTTATTTCATAAATAGCAGACCCGAATTCAAGGCCCAGTTTACTAATTAAAAAAAAACCCAAATTGATAGCGTGATTCTTGGCATGAATAGTTGGTGACCGTAATAACTTCCCTGATAGAAATTTTAAACGTATGGGCATGCGGATCTTTAGAAGATATATTGCACCAGGTGAAGAATCCAGCACTAGATATTTACTCAATTATAGATGTTTTATTGTTGCTATGATTACAATATAGTTTGTCACAAAAACAATTTAACCGTCTTGCTTAAAGTCCACACACACGCCCAGTTTTCTTTTCTAAGATTACAGTTGAAGAAGAATCCCTGAAATGCTTCTTCATATACGTGATGCGCTTAAGGCTTAGTGATATTGAATAATTCGTTTCAATGATTAATTACTAGTGTTAGATTTGTCAAGAGTAGGCAAATATTCGAAAATCCTCAAACTTCAAACAAGCCCTTAAAAACAGCCCAGATGCACAACGATCCATATTCGGTCGCCATGTTTCAATTGTTTGGAAAAGGCAGTACATAAGGCTTTTTTAATATTTCAACTAGGTTGCATAAAATTTTCATTGACAATAAATTATTCCAAAATAAGCCCCTTGGAACTCAAAAGAATTAATGCCATGAAGAACTTGTTATCTTAGAAGCTTTCTATGGCCCCAGCTACCTCAAACAGCTATAAACAATATTTTTGCCATATAGTAATATACATTAATTATTCACAAGACCAAGCAGTTAAAGCCAAGAAACTTGGACAATACTTGCCCTTCACTACATAAGTACCATTAGATTTAAGCTATAATTTGCCCAAAGCAGAGGTAATAAATACAACCACCAAATTTATTAACATAGTACTACTGATACCACTAGTATTAGTACTAGTACAATCAAAAACACTCCAAAAGTTTAGGCAGAAATACTCAAGCAAATACTAATTTACTTTTTGTATCTATCCCAGATTCATGCAACTTTTTTCTGTCTGTGTCTTAAGAATTTGCAAGTATAGATTGTTCTGCTCAGGGCCAGTGATAAGATTGGCATATCAGAAAATAACAAGGATTTTACTTTTTAAACAAAGTATTGTATGAAAGAATACAAGTTTTTCTAGTTCTGAAAACACACACAAAGTCTTCAAACGATTGTTGCCGCTAAACCAGCTATTTGCCACAGTTGGCTCAAAGTGAAGAAAAGTAGTCAGATAATTAAAACTATAATTGCCAAAATTGCTTGTATGTATAGCCTCTATTAAATTTTGCATGACATATTGTGTTTAAAATGTTGTCAATCTCAGCCGGCCTATAAAAAAAGTTCTTGCCTCAAATTGAATAGTGATTTTATCTTTTTATTTCCAACTTTTATGCTATCGAAAAAAAGTTGTTTGAATTAATTTAATGGTCTTCTCTAATAATGCAAATGGTAAGTGCTCATAAATTTACAGGAAAAAAGAGCCACGTAATAGTCTTGCAATATTCTTATGAGACAAGCTAACTTCATTTAGAAATTTGACATAAATCAACGATTTTTTGTTTGCTGCTCTCTTACTCCTATTAATGATTACAGTCAAAATGGAGAGATAAGGACAGCCTGTTTATTTGGAATATTGACAAAATATATAATCAAACAGTCCCAATTAAAAATTTTTTTTGTCTATTTAATTCTGAATCTCATTTCATTAGATGAACTATAACAATTTTGAAAAAGCAAAGTCTAGAGCAAACTATTCAAGCAGAAATTAGATAATTTAAATGCAGATTAATGTAAACTTTATTTATTATTACGGTAGCATTTATTTGCTTTCACAAAAAAACCACAAAAGATGAACACAAATTTAGTCTACTATAAGTACACTCCCTATCTCGTGTCTATCTTCCTTAAAATGTTAAGTTTCATGTAAGTAAAGACGGCGCCGAGCTGCTTTGCTAGGAATTTATGATAGCCAACACTCCCTGAGAATCACCAGTACTTTTTCCTATCTTCAACTGAACTGCCATTTGCCAATTCTTTAAAGGTTCTCATGATATTGCGAATTTAATTCAAATCATTTCAAAGCTAATCAACAGGACACACAAAAAAAACATTGTACTCCATTACAGAATTGCTCGTGGCTCCATCCCATGCCTGGGAAAATCTCATGTTGTTGCCGATGCCCATAGGTTAATTTAACCACAAATAAATTTTGCGTTACACCCATATAGATTCCTACCTTCAGCTTACCTAAATCCGAAAGCACTCTAGTATTACTATATGTTAAAGCAACTCTTTAGTTATGAGCGGAGCAAGCATAAGCGATTCATCCATAAGCTAAGGGCGCAAGAATAGAAAATGATGGAACGTACAACGTCTCCATAGAATACAATCAGGAAGGTTCAAAGCCCATTTCTATTATCAAGTAATTCTGCGGTATTGTTTCCAGCGCGCTCAAAGCTGCATGAAGGAATTTCTAGTTTAATAGATATGTTTATTCAATTCAAATTATATATTGAAAACAACGCGTAACGCCACAGATTCGCAGCGCATCAAGTGCATACCAGGCGAGCGGAAGATAGTATCTTGCTTCAAGACAAATGTATGAACCTGAACGAGAGATAGCAAAGGCTGAATTTATCCTGAGCTAGCCGAAAAGATACGCACGCGACATGTCCAGGAACCACACACTGAAATGTATTGCCCAGAGCCATTTGTGACAAGTGACAAGAGCATTTAGGTCGGAAGGGCGTGGTATAATACCACATACTTCGGCCAAAGGTAAATAAAAGAGAGATAATTTTGTTTTTACGGACAGTGAAATGTTTATTTCCAATTTAAAACATTTTGCATCAATATTTGCAAAACAAATATATGAATGGGTATTTCTACTACATTTGAATGCGCCTAAACTACAGAAATTCTTTTCACTGCCAATCAAGAAGGAAAATAGGACTAAAAGTTCATGTTAAGCAATACCAGCTAAAGAAATGCGAGGAAAACTCGACAATTCATGTGCAAAAACCGTCCAAAGAGTCCCCCGGTCTGGCTAGAGATCCTATCCAATAAATAGTGGTGCACATGAATGTTCTCCCCAATTCAATTAAGTAAAGTATATCTATAATTAAAGACGGCCATGTTTGTTCCGCTCTCATAAGTGTAAATGAATATTGGTGGTCCGACTTCCCCCCCAGATAAAATTTAGCACATATGTTAATATATTAATTTGTTTCACAATAAAGGACTAGTAATTACACTCATAAATTTGGCAGCTGTGTCAGGTCTAGCCTAAAAACCACAAGGGCCACATAAGGAAAGAAGGAATAGGTGCAGGCGAAAAAGCTAAGAAAGAGGCAGATGAATTGGAAATGGTCGGAAGGCCAGATATGGTTTATTAATAATAACATACAAGAACTTCAAATGGCCAGAAGAAGGCCAAGATATATTGTAACTGAAATGATAAAATAGAGGTAAAAGATAACGAACAGACAAAAAATTTAACCTCTCGGATATTAAAAATACTGTCAAAAAAGGTTAAATGAATTCGTCAAATTTTTAAAGTATGTATATTTGGCAAGACATTACATCATAATGCAAAATTAAATTTGCTAATAAATAGATAGCGTAAATTTTTTTGAATCAAGGTCTGCTAATTGCTTCATAGTGAAAGAATGGCGCAAAAAATTTTCGGGCAAATGTATATTGATTCAAATTTTCCGCCTTCCTATGCTTCAGTTGCAGTGACCATTGATAGGAGCCTTTCCTCCATTTGCACATACAGATATGGTCTCTCTCTCCATGTATAGAGAATTTGCGCTAAGAGCCAAGTAGAATAGAGGACACGTTCCAAGCACCAATAGTTCCACCTGTAAAGTTATTAATTCAAATATAAATCCGGAAAGTTTTCTTGGCCTTAACACCAGAATGAGTTGCCTGATGTGTCAACATCACAAAACAAAATACCATAAGCATGACAAAATAAGCCCCATTTTGCTTAAGTTTTTGACTAATATCAATAGCATTAATCCTCACTTTAAATAAAAGGAAGACCATAAAAAAATCAACTTAACAAAAAGAAGCAAGAGCCCAAATTTTATAAATAAAAATTTACACCAACTTACCTCCCAGTGTCAATGTAAGGCTTGCGCTGAAATAATCGAATAGCTGAATCTAGTGATGGTAGCATATCACAATTAACTGCCCGGATGTTGGCCTTATATTAAGACACATATACCACGACACTACTGAAATGACATCCCGGTTACTCATCGATCTAGCAAGTCTCTATACCCACAAACAATCTTACCAACACTCAACCCCAAAGAACGATCTCAAATGAGTATATCCATTATCCAAAGACTCAATAAATGTGTTAATTTTTAGTGCACTCGTTGTCCCAACCTTTCTTCCTTACAAGTGCCAACTGGTTTTGCTTAGCCAAACATCAAATATTCGCTTCGGGTAAACTCCATTATAAAAACAGGAAGGTAATTAACTGACTCTATCTAGAGTTTAACTTGTACCTTTGTCCACTCCCTAATTTTCGTAATGCTTCCCCCAAGATCTCGCTACTAACTATTATGGACTGGCAATCGATATATTGTAATTAATAACACTTCATTACAAGAAACAGTTTATTTTTCTAAGTCAGTTTTCTTGGGTACAGCCTCTTTGCAACTAAATCCCTTTCCTTTCCAAATGTCTCTTTAGATGTATTAAAAACATAACAAAATACAGCCACTGACCCATTGAATTTCAAAATTACATTAGAAAAACATCCGCAGACAACTGTATAAGCGCGCATTTAAGTAAGTGCTTTTTCTATTATTTCATTTGTTTCAATTAAGCCGGAGTACAAGATACCTAGCTTCCTTTCCCTACCCCCCAAGCTACTGCCCCGCTTCCTCGACTTTGGTATAGTACTTGACGATATAAGGCTCCGCAACAAGCGCTTTTTTCACCGTAACATTAAACATACACAAACTATCTTAACGCATCTTCAAATAGCATAATTAGCCTTATCCGGATATAATTAGTAATATACCTTATGTCAATTTAATAGACTGAAGTAAGAATTCTTATGGCTCCCACTGGTATGCTTTAGGGCAAATATCCTTGCCCTTAAGGAATATGGGTTTGATTTTTACCTCAATTGTAACAAGCAAAGCTTCGTTTCTTTGCAAGAAAGGAAGCTTGAACTAGAGAATAATTTGCTCTGTCAGAAAATCTGTTATACGTCACCTTTGAGACTTCTATTGTAAATCTTTTATTGTCGCCAAAATTGTTCAGCTGTATATACTCAAATCAAGCATTTCATATGAGATTATACTGGGATAATACAGGAGACTTTACCGGCCTACTTTTCTTGCTGTGAAAGATATGATATGTACAGTCATTGCAGCCACACGATTTAAAATGTTTTTATTGAAGTATACTTCAACGGTTTCATTCTTTACAGTTTCTCAATCTTAGGCCACCTGCTGGACCATCTGCACCTCGTTTGAGAAAAAGAACGTTTAAGATGTACTTACTTGATTTATATCCACAAATTTTAATGAACGGGAATTGGACGCTTCCTTTTGCCTTGAATGTAAGTAAAAGAGTTCATTGAAAACTAATGAGCACAAGAAACAAAAAAGAATTAATATTACCATACAACAATCGGAGCGTAAGTAGAATATTATTTTTAAAGAAGAAACACGGAGTTCCCAAGCTATTAAGCAATTTCATTCCCAAATATATAGCGTATGTCACATACTGCACTGATGGGAAGCTACATATTAAAGATTTCAGAGAAATTCAAAGTCAGGGTAAAGTTGTCTAGTACAAAAAAACTACACAAACAGAAGTGTGAGATTAATTATATCTGAATTTTAAACCCGTCTGAAATTACTTGTTACTATTGTAATATACTTTAAGTATTTTTACTTAGTAAGACAAGATGACTTAGTAAGACTCAAATGTATTTGCCATCTATTAAAGACATCACTTTAATGGGTTTGGTCATGCGAATGCTGAACTATGGATATGGATCGAACAGATATGCCAATTTCAGAAACGCTAGCACGAGAGTTTGAGTAAGACGATATAATTCGTGAGGATAATTCCAGGTGTTTAGATACCAGCTAGCAGCAGTTAGATTTAAAAGGCGCCGTCCTTAAATTAATAGAATGAATATTGTAAATAATAACCGATATATGGAATTTACGGTTGCAAGTTTTATGGATAGGATAGGGATACTAGTTTGTTCACATTTAGCCTGAGCAAAATCTTGCTTATGTGCGGAAAGTGGTGGTGGGGTGGCGAAAGTTTGCAAAGGTATGCCCTATTTGTGTGCGGGGAATTATTTAATTCTGCCGCTTACGCTCTGCGCTGGGAAAAAAGATGCATTTTTGTTATGCCAAAATTAGCTTGTGTTGTTTAGAATGCTGCCTCCAATGTGAGTAAGGGGAAATAAGAAGAGACTCTCTGTTCTAACACGAATTGACGACTTTAATTTTCCGCGCCTATGTTAGATATATTCCAAAACTAGCTAAGAGTGGAACGACGATCGGGCAATTTACCAATAAACCAAAACATGTCGCCATTGGCTAAAATTTTTATAGAAATTTAGCAGTTGTTTTTTAAAGGTTCGCTACATGTACAATCTTGTGGGTTCTCGCATAGCTATAAATGCTGCCCAGATTAGGTGCCGAGATTCACCATCGACCAAATCGAATACCTGCCAGAAATTTTTGAGTTTAATGTGCTAATCAGTTCTGGTGAGATCTGCAAGACCGGAAGGTTAATCATAAATGTTGGCAAAATAGCTGTTCTATCGCGCTTTGTGGGCTGAGCTGTTGTTGTCTGACGATAACTGAGCAAGAGACACATTGTTGAATGCTGAAAATTTCATTAAGATCCAGTTCACTCTGTTGCGTTTTCCCCCGCGGGTTAGTGCCGTCCTACGTGAGTCAGAATCACACTGGCCCCACGTAAATTTATACCTGCGCCTAACGGAACTCTAAACTCTCTCCGAAAATGTTTTTACGGAGGTATCTTGATGGAACGCAATGCCCTTTTTGTATGGACAGGGTTGGTGAAGGGCGCGTTTTTCGTTTACTGTAAGAACAATATGCGGATTAACATCAAAGGGGAAGACTATTTCTAAGTGGCTTGTTATATCTGACTGCAGTGGAGTTATCGCTCTTAAGAGGTTAAACCCAAGGACTGTTATCCCTTAAGGTTATTCTCCAGGGTAGTATTAGGGAGTTGGCTATGAGACCGTTCGGGACGAGCTTGCCTGTTTCTTGTGCGTGAGTAGGGTTGCAACCAATTTACGTCAGCCAGGAAATTTTGCATTTCCTCCATGCATAACTGAAATGACATCCGTTGGTAAGCCGTTCACGAGAAAATGCTTGTTTGTAGTTTTCGTCAAGTTGCCGATCGATTTAGGAGCTGAACAAAATAGGCAAAGCAGAAGCCGATTGGGCAACCCTCGAAACGATTTCATTGTGCAGTGAGTTATCGCGTTTCCGGATTGGTCCCATTTTGTTCTTTGTCCAACGAACTGCTGGAATAGATATTAGAGTACACCTCACCCCCTAGCGTAGAGTTTCATTTAACATGAACATCAACTGTCGTCGATCTATCACCTGCACGTTTCCGTGCATTGGTTCATATTACCTAATTTTTATCTGTACTTACTGGTCGGTAATGAAATACACTTCATTCTTCACGGCTTTACTCTGAAATTGATGAAGTGAAAAAAATTCCCGGCAATAATAGAAATAATTGGACGGTCCCAATGACGAACGAAGCAGTGGTATCTTCGTCCAAGACCTGATCTTTGTTTAATAAGTAGTTCAACAAAAACGATTAAAGCTAATAAAGCATCTTTATTAAGCTCAAGTATACACAAAGTTTGCTCATCTGAGTCCATCCAAAGCCATTTCTAAGTATTCGTCTTAGTTCGGGAACCCCAAAAGAAAATATTTGGCTTCTATTGTGGAAAAAATTCGGTTTAATTGTTGTGTCTTTTCGCTTTTTAGATTCAAGTGTTGTTTATCTTACTGCCGATTCGCATTTTGCGTTCCTGGTCTTAACATGTACCTTTCCCAAAGGATATCCGCACTCATAAAAAGGATACTGCTGAATTGAGTCACTATCATGACAAACGCTTATTGTGTTTAGTGTGTTTGTTACGGCTAGTGTAACATCCCAAAGACTACTCCTTGTGCTTTATTCAAACGATATTTTAAAGGTCACAAACTTATAACTTTGCTGGCATTCGAGGCCTGGAACCTTTGTCTAACGATAAAATGAAGTTGTCCGTTTCAAAGGTAGAAGCTGAAATAAATTACTTAATTTTATAAAGACGCCGACATTTCCATGTTAGTAATGTTGGAGAACACGTCAGTGTTCATACGCCAAGGGTAAACCGATGGAGAGAAGCAATTAGGAAGTCGTTGATGATATCTAGGTTCAGCGCGGTTGCCACGTTGGGTGGAGGCCGGGGGCTGATTAATTTAACCAAATTATGCCATAAACTGCATGTTTAATAACTTATACTTTGATAATTACCCCAAAACACAAATGTAATTGCTAGATTTTACAAATGAATTTATGCCTAGACTTCAAATCTAAGGCTATCCTGCTAAAAATGATAAATGCTAACCTATCCAGGCAGAACTCACAAGTAGTGTCTTAAAATGTGTTTGACAAATAGGAATATTTATAAATCCGTAACAAATATATATTAAATGAACATAAACAAGCAACACGTGTTTTACTATCAATAGATTAATACCAAATATTTATTTATATAACAGCCCATATTTTTCTACTTCACAGAATCAATAATTTCTGGGAATACAAATCTAACCCCCAGATACAAAGACATTCATTATTGAGCCGTTGGCAGCCTCACACTTATTCGTTTGCAAAAATAAGAATATTATACTATATGTAAATATTGATTGATAAGAGAATATTGGATGTCACAGGTCTGCTTAAACAATTTGCCGATAATAAATCCAAGTTACACACGAGGAGAATTTTATTGGAGGAAGTGTTTGTTCAGAATGCGAGTGTACAATTAGACAGAGAATCAAGCTTTTACACCTCAATCGCAAAAACAGGACAGATCTAAATGAACTAGATAAATCTTAACATAGGAAATTAAAATTTAGACATAAATTCGAATTAAGGCTTAGATTTGCAGATGTGATGCCACAGCGAGTCTAGTTGCTGCTAAGCAATAAAGTTATAAATATTGCGATAAGACGCTGATTTAATTTTTTAATTTTTTGGCAAAATATTGATATTCCTAAAAGAGCAGATTATTTCCCATGAAGTTTAACATTTGCCTCAGCACTTCAGTCTGTCGTGACACTGCTTAGGTGTAGGCACTTAATATTACCAGGCAACTGGACGCAACAGGCAGCAAAAACTAAAAATATGTGAGTTATATTCAACGGAATGAACATCTTGCGGGTAAGAATTTAATTTGAGCCCTTAAACATAATTAATGCTCACAAAAAGAATATTATGGACAAAAGGATTTTAACAGTGAACTACAAAAAGCTATTAAAATTTCTGACACCTAGCTAAGTATTGCGTGTAGCCTTAAAAGGTACGGAGGTCAAAATAATTCGTGAAGAATTTTACTGTTAATTCAATGCAATTGAATAAAGGAACTCTGTAGATTGACAGAGAAAGATAATCTCGTTCCCCTTGGCAAGAGACAAAGTAAAGAAGAAAGTGAAGCTTTGAAATTAAAAGTGAATGATTCACAAATTAGTCCTCAAGGTTCTTTTTTATCTTTTCAGGAGCATTGAGGACGAAAATGCCAATAGAAGCAAATCCTAAGGGAAAGATTTGAGAATGTTGGAATATATGAAAAATTAGGTTTGTGGTATATAGGTTTTTAACAGAATATCAGTTACACTAGATAATAACAAATCTGGTACCTATTCCCATAGTTGTCTCGTGCCAGTGGTTCTAGTGTCGTTCAAGGGAGTGATAGTCAGGGGTTCTAGAGATATCGTAAATCTATAGTATAGTGATAATGGCCAACACATGCAACATCCTTGCTCATTTTTATAAAAGTTTAGTGTTTCTACACATTTACCACCTTTTTCAATAACTTTGTTTGACGAAGAAGAGAAGTAGTGCAGGTGAATGGTAAAGGATTTGCTTCATGGCTAAAAGATTAAACTGATCTGATGCACACAAATAAGACAATCAGAATAGTAAAGAATGCGCCGTGAGTTTTTGATGTAGGGATGTGGTTTGGGGGCGGTTGGCCGAGTTTAATTGGTGCTGTGGTTCGGAGGGGTGGTGGGAGTGTAAAGATGAGGTATTTTATGGAGTTCTTTTGAGATTGGAAAGACGATAGGGAGCA
>NW_027020161.1:0-11893 GCF_013076305.1 Rhopilema esculentum
CTCCAATAAATTGCTTTGTGGCTGAGACGAATATTTCTCAGTAATTTTGTAAAATATGCAATTAGCTGTAGCGTTCTAGCCCTTAATGGCTTTTAAGAAAAAAGGTGACCTTAAAATTTCACCATGTATTAAGGTCTTTTATAATTATCATAATCAGGTGCTGTTTAATGATTTTCTATTTAATTGAATAGGTCACTCTGAATTTTTGCTGTTTTTTTTGGGTTCCAGAACTTGTGCTAGAGAATTAATTTTCTGAGAATTATCCAAATGGACAAAAAATTATATCCGTATTGCCACTATGGAAGTGGTTTTGCGTGAGTGCAAAAAGACTATGAATAACTACGTTAGAAGTTGCAAGGGTACACACACTCAAATTTTTTTAACACCTGCCACACATAAGAAGACTTCATCGAGGTTGCAATTTAATAGAATGTACTCTAGAAAAGTTTTTCGCTTAAAACAAATAAATTGTATTTGTCTTGATACATTAAAGGCACATTGCACTTTCTACTTATAATTAGAGGATCTAGCGATTATAGTGTCACCAGTAATGATATAATCATAGGACCGGCAAAACCAATTGATCATTCTAGCGAGCAGCTTACAACGAAGCATAGAGTAATGGTAGTGAAAGCGTCGGCCTTCACGTGAAAACTGTCACGCTGGTGGTTAGATTTTTTATCTCGACCAGATTTAGACAGTATATGAGGGATGTGACAATTCTGTTCAGGGGCGGTGTTTTTGCCTCTGAGTTACAATTTTCGATTGGTCAGTCATTTTTTTTCACCGGTTTTCGATCGTGAATCGAGTGGCTGTAAGCCATTTTTACCTTTGTGTCAAATGCTTTGAAGTGTGTTTGAGTACTGTAAGTATTTAGAAATTTATTCTTGGAAATTCATAATAGGCAATATTGGCTCTTTGTCTTGATCGATGTTTTAAGAAGAATCATGTAAAGATAATCTTTTTCATCAA
Source organism: Rhopilema esculentum (assembly GCF_013076305.1). The sequence goes on from NW_027020161.1 coordinate 973, forward strand.
TATTTTATTTGCTATCGTTTTTTTGGTGTTTTTTTTCAATTCAGATATATAGTTTTGGTGGTTAGCCTACTTTATGGGCCCCGTACTCTGCCATAGACTCTCAGAGAACCCCTTTTTGTTGTTGCGTGGAAAGTTTGGCTGGTTCCTTAGGTATGCTTTTGATCGTAGACGCCACACTCACATTGAGCAGACTTCGAGTAGATATGACGCATCATATCTCATTGGTATTTATCTTAGAGTACTTTTGACCGTGTGAGTCTAAGTAGTGTTATAGTAGGCTTAAGAGCTTATTTGAATAGGCAAGTTAATATATACATATATGTGTTATGTAGTCATGAGAGGTATGAGTTGCCTAGCGTGTATAGATGTGGCTCGGAGAACACAGTAAGAACAGCATGTATATTTGCAACCACTGTATTAGCATAGGAGAGGCAGATGTACTGAGGTTGAATTACTCGAGTATCGAGATCGCAGGAAGCTAGGTGAGTGGGTTGTATGTAATGGGTGATTGTTGTATATGTATGATGTGATCATCTTACGCACATATGTTATGACTACTTACTCACAGTAGTTGTTATAAAGATATTTATGTTGTATTAACTGGTAGTGTCACAATCCTTATTTTGACTCGCTATGCTTAGTTTGTTAATAGTATACTAGATGCACATTGACCACCACTATAGTCCTAAAACTAGTCATATAGAGATTCGCGCGTTACGATATTCTTGGAGCTGCTTATGAGCAATGACAGTGGAGAAACGATAGAGAACAGCCGCACAGGAGAGAAGGTAAGTGTGAGTCAAGGACATTAGATAGATCGAGACTACACACTAATACGCAGTTAAATGGAGTCTCTAGAGACATAAGTTTCTTTACGTTGCTCTATGTGTTGTTCTCACTTGTGTTTCTCAAACAAGTCCAAGATGAACCAGACTAAATATATATATTTATAGACAATGAAATTCTATTAAATCACTATGTTGTGGGATCAATGCTGATTATGGTATTTCATAGGAGAGAGATACTAATATATTTCATCAACTTCGGTTACATTTCCAACTAAAAACAGGCATATTAGAACCGCTCATATCGGCTTATTTCTCGTATTAAGATTCTTAACTTTGCTTTTGCTTTTATCTGATTATGCTAAAGACATTTAGAAAAGATTACATTCGTATATCATTATTTGAAAATCCACGGCGACTTAGAAATATTATCACCAAGTTTTTGGGCCTTGATTCAATCATTTGGATTAGTATCGCGAAGTCGAGATTCATGGTCGCAGAGCGTAACCGCGGGGAACATTTACCACTGTACGCAGAGAATTAAAGCAGCATACATGGTTAGCATTATAGAAGTCACCTTTAACGGCTGACATAGGTATAGAAGGGCTAGAACAGCCTGAGGGCTTAAGGCGGGAGCAGTAGAATATAAAAAGGGTCTTAACATATATAGGGAAAGGATCTTTGGAGCTTATTCTTCTAGAGTGCCACGAGCGTGAGAATATGTTCGTGCATTAACAAGAGCGGGTATTTAGAGGAATTCTTCAACAATGGGGAAACGCAGGTGTCAAGAGGGTCGTTAGGAAAATGGGTAGACTAACTCGTGCGGTGAGTGGTCCGCGAGGGTGAAGTGGACCTCGACGAAATTATCACGCGAGAGGGTGAGACATGAGAGGGCGGACAGACGAGGTGGAGCAAAGAGGTGGATCAAAGAAGTGTGCAAGGAGAAGGACCTTCAACAGTGGCCGGGAAGGGAAAACATTAAAGGCGAGGGCGTGGACGAGGGGCAAATGGGAAATGCCAGTGAGATCGAAGCATACAAAAGAAGATCTATGATAGCGAGCATTGGGATGGGCTCTAAAGCACATACATGAAGACCGTGTGGAAAGTATATGGCGGTTGATATGAAATCCTGTTTGTGACACTTTATAGAATATCATGTTCTGGTATGGATATAAATTTCTGTTGTAACATAAAATACTAGTTAATTTTGGTCATTGTAATGGCGATGTGATAATCTAGAATCCCGAAATGGTGCTCGTCTAGGCAAGAGACGTCCTTAGGCTACTATTATACATATAGATAACAGATACCACTAGTCTTTTTGTATTTTGGCCGAGGGAGTTTCCTGTTCCATTCTACCGTACCTCCCCTGGATGCGCTCTGTTTGTACCGCATTGTATTATGCTACATATATCTTCAGGTTCGTTTACTTTGTTAAGTTACTTTTCATCAGCTGGGACCTAGTAAGTCAGGGTTGGTATAGCTGTGAGATTATTCGTCCCTCTGGTTCTCAACATAGACTTGTGCAATAGGGCTTAGTATAAGATTTACTTTAATATATTTAACGCCATTGAGGGCCATTGCAGAGATGAGCACCAAAGTGAGTGGGAGAGTGTTCAACCATACGCCATCGAGATTCTATAATGTCCCCCAACCAGGAGATAATTACCAACATTTAAATTTGCTGTGCTTCTTTGGTTGCAGTTCCACATCCTTTCAAAACAGCTGAAACGTAAGTGTTGTGAGCTTCATCGTGTTCTAGCACATTCCAAAAGAATCACGATATGCAGTATATATATTGAGATTCAATACGCACTAAGTCGAAAGTTCATTCGCAAATATTATTGAGAGGTGACTAGCTTGTCATTGTGCATCAAGATTAGTAGATGCCAACAGTGACAGGATCTAAATCTTTTTCCGCTTGCGTATACTCGAAAGGAAAAGTATTGAATTCACCTATAACATCCCTGAATTCAAAGTAAATTTGTTAAGGGAACTAGTTTAGATATCGGAGATCTTATTATAATACATATAAACTATTTCTACAGGCTTGTGTGTAATCTGGACCTTCATATGCGATACGTTCTTGGAGAGGGAAACGAACATTTTGAATAAACGACATGGCGATAAATAAGGTTCCATTTCTCTCAACTTTCAGTTTATAGTGATAGGGGTTAATGTATTATTATATGAACCAGGGTCAAGAAATCCTTGCAGAGTATACGATTCTCCACGCAATCTCTGCGCAGCAGAAATGGATAATTATATTTCCTGCTTGTTTTTTGCCTGCCGTTACACATGCACGCTGGGCTTATCAACCATTTAGCAGTATAGCCGATAGAAAAAAAGTTTTTTGGGTGGCTCAATGGAGAGTTAATGATTAAACTCCTTAATGTGCCCGATGCAATAATACTCCAACATAATAAGGCTTTCTACGCACACGGGCGAATAATATGAATTACTCGCTATTGTACTCTAGCCGATACGTTCTGCAGACTAGATAATGTCTAAAATATGATTATATAGAGTTGTAAACCTCTCTCTTGATTTTTGGCTCACCTCTGTCTCGCTATAAATTTTGGCTACCCATTTCCATGCCCTTCAGCATGTGTGTCTGCACCGCTCCAAGGTTTAAAAAACCTTATACTCTTCTTAGCCCCTCCTTCTATGCCGTTATCTTGGCTTCAATCTAACACATGCCTCACAGCATCACTTGCCTTCTTTTTCATGGTTCAGGAGTTCTGACTCTGTCTATGTTGGGACTCACATTCTCGGCTTGTCTATACCACCACGATTTTTTTTGTACGCCTTCGACAAATACCTTCCCTCTGGTTACACCCGCCTTACACCATAGATATTCACCTTATACATACTCAATTCATGTTTTAGCTGCCAAATCGATCTCACTGTCCTTTTCCATGTCACATTTCCCCCAATAGCATTCCTCTTCCCTTACAACTGGTCCCACTAAAACCATCCCTGCTTGCCTAAACCGTTATAACCTTAAGATAAATATTCTGACTATCAAAAAGTCCGGGGGCTGCCACCACTATGCTTTTTCCATCGTGGCATCCTCCAATCCTCGGATCCCCGAAATCTATTATATGCTTTTCTCTCATCATTAGGGACTTAAGAATCATGTGGAAAGTATTTTTTCACAAACTCTTCAGCTCTTGTCAATAAGTTGTCGTTAAACTACACGGATCTACACAAACAAAAGGTCTTATACGAGCTTCGTCTTTATTTCAATTAATGATGCGAAAATACGCCATAAGTAGTGACGGTTCACTTCCAGCGGTCGAACTTAAAATTAATGATGTCGCTAGTTTTTAATTTCACATAGAATTTATCGTATATACAAGCAACTCTTTGTCTTACTTTTTTTTCTTTGAGTTTCTTTTCGCTGATTTACATTGTTTTAATTGTTCAACGGATTAGAAACTTCATTTTCTGGAAGAGCGGGGATTCCTTATTGTCAATTTAGTTGCACATTAATAAATTTGGTGAGAGATAAGTTCTAGGTATCGTTCGTGGATGAGGTTTTTGTATGTGCATAACCTGGGTGCCAAAGTCCCATTATTTAGTCCCGAGAAATATAAATCTTCGAATAAATAAAGTGCTACAGAAATTTTTCTTGGTTATATCTGTGGTATATTGTAATTCGTTAAGGGAAATTTGAAAATTATATTGTTACTGGTCTCATTACCCATATATTCGCATCCGCATCCACTTCATCTTTTCGGCGCGAGCCCGCGAGAACAGTTCTGGGACACAAAACAACCCAGTGATACTCATACTAATTTTTACGGATGACAGAAAACTATATCCACGCACGGATACTCATCTGAGGCCAGAGTGAAAACACACGCGGTAGATATTTGTGTTGCCTAATGATGTTATTGTTGGGGTTGGTAGGAAGTTTGGGGCGTCACCAAAATATAACCTGATTTGATGTGAGGGTAGGGGTGCCCCCCTACACTAAAGGACTTCACTAAGATTTTATATAGAATTTCTTCTGCTAGTTTTCTCGCGGTGTACGGGTTTTCGCTACAATTCTTAGTTTACATAGCATTTTTATATGGAATGGCCACTGACAGAGAAAGTACGAACAGCAACACTTAGAAGGGGGCCAAACACACCTTAAATATTGTAGGGAAGCAGAACAAAGAGAATAAGAAATGTGTAACTAAAAGTAGAAAACTAAACCCACCGTATATGAGAGAATTAACAAAGAAGGGTTGCCAATGATGTTTTCTTCACATTCCAAAGTTTTCTGAAGGAGTGTCAATCCCAATCAAATCAATCAAAAGTAGGATTCCTATGCATTATGAGGTTAATAGAAGAGGGACAGAATTATGTCCAAATCGCAGCCTTGGGCTGTTCTAATAGGATTTTCCTGTGCTTAATTAAATTACGAGGCATTAATTCAATTTTTACGAAGCAAAAAATTCCAATTCGGGGTTTGCTATTTTGAATGCCATGTTTTATAATTTAAAGTCCTCAATTTTCTTTTCCTTGTGAATTTATCTGTGGCTAGTGCTATTTTAGTAATCTTGAATTGCTGAATTTTTACTTTTCTTGGCAGAAAAATTATTCTGACTATCCAAATGATGAGCACACCCTGAGATTATCAGCAGGCTACCTCGCGCACAAAGTGGTGACAATAAAAAACGCCCTCTTATAATACAATTCTTAATAGTTTTTGATCAAGAACTATCCAAAAGATTAGGTCTACACAAATGCATGTATTAAAAAAAATCATTGGTATAGTTTGAGCAGGGTATGGAATAATTGGCGATGATTGAGGGAGAGTTGGGGTGTGGACATCTCACTTACTGGATTCACAATCCATGGAAAGATCGTGACTGCTTCTAACAGGCGGCTGCCGTTCACTATACGTTTACATTAGGGAATGCGAAACATTGATGTTCTTGGGAGGAGTCATTTCTAATACATTGTCCGGAATTCGATGAGGGAACTTCTCGAGTATATAAGTTCTACAGGAGGGAACATGGACTTAGTCCAAAGACTGAAGAACTAAGTGGGAGGAGATTGAGAAAGCGAACTCAGTTGCAAATTCTATAGGTTTTAGACAGATTATATAATGCATTGGTTTCGTTCATAAGTCTGGTAAATTTCTGAAGGCCTAACGGCACATTCCAATCTGTAAATTAGAAAAAAATCCGTATTAATAACGTTGGTATGTACGATTCGCTTTTTATGTAACTTACAAGGGGGAGGATAAACATATTCACGATAGAATTTATAATACTTATTGCATTTTTATTTTACTTTTCTAATTATGCCTAAGAAGTTTTTTCACCAGAAAAAACTGAATTTGGAAATTAGGGTGCGTCTTTTTTCTACTATCATTTTCCCAGATGTATATTTGAAGGCTCGTTTCAAACAGATTAGTGAGAAAAAATTCCTCATCCAACCTTCGCGTATCAAGTCACTACGGCAGAGTGAGGAGCGAATTACGCGCCACGCACGCACGCACTTAGTTCTTTATGTCAAGCATGTGTGGCACACCATTTTTTTATGGAGGATCGAAATATGGTATTAACGGCAGGAGGTAAGTTCAAATGATTTCTGAGAGTTATCTAAATAAAAAGGTGGGTTCGTCCATATAAAGATTTACTCGTCAGTGTTATATACGACCCGAATGGTTGTGGTGATTGATGAGTATCAAGATATGATAGTCTTTCTTAAACTTTTTTTAGGTTTTTAGTTCAGACTCAAGTGTTTTTTCCTGTTTATAAGTATCCCTGCCAATATATCAGAGACCAAAAGATTCATAACTGAGCTATTTTCTTTTGTAATACATCTCTGCCAAAGACAGGTTAACTAACGGAAATGTATGACAAGGCACACTCCTCAATAGAATACTTTGCGCAGATGCTGTATGGTTGAATTACTAATTGTTTGAAACTCATGACGCCTATATCGAATTGGTCACCTGGAGATAGACAAAATGGACACAAATTAGAAACATATTTCGATATATAAGATTTCAGACAATGTTTTGAGGTTCAAGATAATAACACGCTCACTACTCGTTTATGAAGAACTAACATGGCATCGGCAATGACTCGTTTAGAGGCAGTCGGGGTAGAACAACAAAAACGAGCCTTTCACACTAGAATATCTATTTCTGTGAAGGTACCGGCGACAGTAACCGCATATATAACATATGAGTCAGTTTCAATTTGTCAACAAAGATATTTGGTTCATAGTTTTATTCACCAATTGGAAATGTAGGTCATGTTTTCAAATGCAACTAAGAAAATGAATTCATCCAAATTCTATAGTGTAAGTTGCTAGAAACTTATAGAGCTGCATTACGAGAACGCAAAAGTGGTGTGAGAATAAATGCCTCGCTTACAAAACTGGTTTGTACTTTACTCCGGTATTGGGATGTATCCGCACGTTTTTCGGCTAAATATTGTATGTAAATGACTTATCAGAGCATGGTTCCATTGGGCACAACATTTCATAGGGGAGAGGAGGAGATGTTTACAGTTAGGCTACGAGCATACGCCCTCAATGTTATCCACCAGGACGAACTTCTTTAGAAGTCACACTGCTTACAAATATTCGACGTCTCACTACGGTCGTACACCACACGCATAATATTTCGCCTCCTGCACAGACTTTACATGAGACCCTGAATAAATCGGGATTCGCAATTCGAAATTTGATATTAGAGTATATGTATCAACTCCTTGCCAGATTGGCTGCTATTATTTCTGGAGATCGGGGAGTCTACCTGGAGATGCAAAAACCTTATTGAAGAGATTAAAGTAGTCAGTGGTGTTTGGAAGTATCAACATGACTGCGGTTATGTACAGTGTTCAACGGGAAACTTTGTGTGCGCAGAGACGAATAACTAATGACATTTTGGCCCTTCATCCCGTAATATGAGGATCCTTTACCCTTCGTATGTTTGGGAGAACAGTGAGGTTGGCCAGTTTGTGTTGGAGGATAAAATTATAACGAACCAATCCTTTAGGATTTCCGAAAGACTGGAGCATTTGTTTTATTTCTTCGGAGGGGGAAATAATCGAGAAATAGCAAAAAGAAGTCTTAGCGTAATTTTTTGTTCTAATCATATATATTATTGGTTTTGCCGTTGGAATTTAAAGGATTGATACAAGTGAGATTTAGTAGACGATATTAATAAATTTTAGTGCTATATCATATCTTAAATGCAGCAGACAAGATTAATGAAATACGTGGAGATAAAGTACGTCAAACATTGCTACAATAACTTTGGGGTAAATAAGGCTGCGATGGAATATTTCGCTATACTACCATTGATTCTATAATCACCTCTACGAAGGGGAAGACGAAGATCCGCTGTCAATGGACGGACGACTCTTTTTATGAGTTTGGGCTTCATGGTAATTGGCGGATTTGAGAATAAGATAATTCAAGAACTTTGTAGAGTGGAATATAGAGAACTTACGTGGTTTTCACGTCATATTTTGCATTAAGTTTTCAGAGGAAAATAGGTCATTGAGCACAAGCACACCTGTGTATTAACTTCCAATACCGGGGTTATGTTTGATCTGGGGCAATCTGGGCCCTATAACATTGGAAGGATATGGTGTATAAATCAGTAATAATCTAGGTTCTTTACTTGTTGGTTAACGGAGTAGGAGAGATTGTCCCCAATAAAGAGCCATAACGGGGAACGTATGATAATCATACAAGGTATTAAAAATAGTCGTATAGATATCGAAGATAGTGAGATGTCAAATCCTCACATCCTCGAAAAATATGGAGACAAGTTTATTTGGTGACGAGCGTGAGCTTTTTAATACAACTATGTTCCTAGTTTGTCGATTACGTTCTTTCTATTGAGGTAAAGCATCGTACAGTCGCAAGTAGACATCGAAAGTTTGAAATCCCTCAGATTTATTTGACATTTTAGTATTATGTTAAGGAGAAAAGAATATAAAGATTTTTTTATTTTCATTATGTAACTGACGAATGAAATTGTAGAGGATGTGATCACTACCATCTAAGGAAACTATTTCAAGCAACATGTAGATCAAACCATTGGAAAACCGAATCTGTAATACGATTGAAACAATTGGCTGACATATTTGCTGATTGGTCCAGCGCAGCCAAGGTTATGCATTTTCTTAGAGAGACCGCAATTCAACTATGTCTACAATTGTCAAACAAAATTATTTGGTGTTCATCATTGTACTTTACAATTGAATGTGTATCATGATTTTCCAATTTGCAAGCTTGAAAAAAATTCCTCAGATAAGACTTTTAATAATTGGAATTAATTTCAAGACTGATTTGCAGTCGCTATTAGTAAGGAACGTCAATAAAATAGTCGCAATTTTCTCTCGTGATTCTGCTGTTAAACATTTGCTCCCTTGCAAAAAACTTGTTTTTCGTGGTGAAGTTGTGGATGTTGACTATATCTTACTGACAATAATAAAATCTTTAGGTGGGGAGCATTGTTAGTCTCTTTAGAAATCAAGGTGTTTGCTCTCCACAAAGTGTTCCTACGTTCTCGTTTTCAGTGCGCTTTACCATAAAGATGCCTTAAAATTCTATATAACTAAGGTTTCTAAATGTGGGAAAACTAGTAGGAAACTATGCGAATTAATTATAAAATCTATGTAATGGAATAAGTGGTGGGGGGGGCATTATACGCGGGCTCCTAGTACATCCAAAGGTATTAGGGTGTCCCCCACATTCCTGAACCCCTGTACACATTACGGCACAATACTACAGTGCGAACTGTGTTACCGAACGAAGATCCGCCCATAACGAGGGCAATGACTCATGAATCCGCTTTTTTCTTGAGCTGAGGTAATCAATGTTTTTTGGTAATACGGGATAACACGTCTGATAGTCAACATGAATTCCGACAAAGGTAGCTGAAACGTGACAATATCGTGAAGATATGTTTACGACTTGCTCGTGGTATGATTATGCGGAACGGGAAAAAAAAATGATATGTCTATTTGGGGATACCACATAAAAGTAGACTATTAGTGAAACGCAAAGAGTAGTGTATCTCTCACTTAGGAAAAATTAGACTGGGTCGGGAAAAGGAAATCTGGAAGAGAAGATCTGAAATAATGCAGAGAAATAAGTGGAGAGTAGATCACTGCAAACATTAAGAGAAAGAGACAGGAGGTGTTGTATGGGGGAGGGACGGCTCTCTCTTCACATATTTATACCACGATTCTAACAAACTAGAAGACAAACGAAACTTATCTGTGACTTTGCTTATGGTCGAGAGAATTCAATTTATCGTGAGAGGGCTAAATAATGGAGCGGGATCGTTTGGCGACCATTTGCTGGGTTTCATTCAGTTGTTTACTACACGGAATAATAGGACAATGTATAGGTAGGTTGGGAAAATATTTTACAACGTTAAAAGGTTGCAGTCTTGGGCGATGGGCGAATAAAAACAACTCCTTTCAATCCAAAGAGCAGATAAATCATATTGAGAGGGAGTAACTGTAAGCCTCCGTCATCGATGACGCTCTCGGAAAAAACAGTATAATGCACATGTAAATCAAAGAGACAATTAATGGTATAGTATGATCGCTAGCAGTAATTGAGGAGATATGGTGGCTGATCTTACAAATGATCCTCCATAAAAGTCTGGAGATTTGTTGCATGCGTGCTCTCTTGTTGCAAAATGTATCATATAGATCATGTGAAATGATTCATTGATTTGCACCGTATTTTCGTAATTCCGTTTAGTCAGAGAAAATTTAGATTCATTCAAAGAGTATATCATGATATTAAATCTTCAGATCCAGTAAAATACAAAATCAAAATGCTGAAGGGCTTCCGTTCACATGTATATTGTCTATCGGAGTATGAGACTTGTACACATAGAAAAAACACAAGTGAAAACTTTAGGATTAGAAAAGTAAATAATTACTTTGATATTGAGAGAGATACAATCCATATCCACTACTGAAAATAATATATCAATGGGCACGAATTACACTACAGTATTGCGAGTATATATTTATAGCACGAGAGGCTGAACAAGATTATGAATGAGGATACGAGCTAAATTTCAATGAGAGTGTTCAAGCATATTTGCTCACACTAAAATAAGTTTGGTTCATGTTTTATTTACACAT